>CM075446.1:8608210-9182800 GCA_037832335.1 Carallia pectinifolia | reverse complement strand
ATGCATTAAATCCACACTAGCAAATGAGTTATTGATTTTGATTAACTTTTTTGTTGTATAAAACTGCTTAATGTATGAATAACTTGACTAAATCATTTCATTTCTATCTAATAAGTAATTTCTTTTCATTATAATGAGTCACTTAACCCAAAATAAACTTGAACTTAACATCCAAGCCTACACAAACTTTTAATTCCAATATGAAATACACCTCCCAATACCTTCGGTGGAGTTAAATGCATTGAATCCTCTCTAAAAAAAGAGTTATTGATCTTGATTAGCACTTCTAAATTTTGTAGAATAGTTTACTATATAAATAAAGTGATTAAATCAATTCATTTCTTAGTAATAAGTAATCTTCTTTCATTGAAATGAGTCGTTTAACCCAAAATAAACTTAAACTTAACATCCATTCCTATGTAAATCATTTTTAGTGCAAAATGCACCTACCAACTCCTTTGGTGGAGTTATTGAATCCCCTTTAGCAAATAAGAAATTAATTTTAACTAGCACCTTTTGTTGCATAGAACCGCTTATTGCATCAATGAAATGACTAAATCACTTCATATTTTACTAATAAGTAATCTCCTATCATTGTAATCAGTTATTTAACCCAAAATAAACTTGAACTTAACATCCAAGCCTACATTAATCTTTAATTCCAATACGAAATACACCTCCAAAACCTTTGGTGGAGATAAATGCATTGAATCTCCACTGGCAAATGAGTTATTGATATTGACTAACACTTCTTTGCTACATAAAACCGTTTAATACATGAATAAATTGACTAAATCACTTCATTTCTAACAAATGAGTAATCTTCTTTTATTGCAATGAGTCATTTAACCCAAAATGAACATGAACTTAACATCCAAGCCTACACAAACTTTCAATTCATATACAAAATGTGCCTCCCAACACCATTGGTAGAGTTAAATGCGTTGAATCCCCTCTAACAAAAGAGTTGTTGATCTTGATTAGCACTTCTTATTTGCATAGAACTGTTTATTGAATGAATGCATGGTCTAAATCACTTCATTTCTTACTAATAAGTAAACTCCTTTCATTGTAATGAGCCATTTAACTCAAAATAAACTTGAACTTAACATCCATCCATACACAAATTGTTAATTTCAATGCAAAATGCACCCCCAACTCCTTTGGTGGAGTTAAATGCATTAAATCCTCTTTAACAAATGAGAAATTGATCTTGATTAGCACTACTTTGTTGTATAAAACTGTTTATCACATGAGCAAAGTGATTAAATCTCTTCATTTCTTACTAATAAGTAATCTCCTTTCATTGTAATCAGTCATTCAACCCAAAATGAACTTGAACTTAACATCCAAGCCTACAATAATCTTAATTCCACTGAAAATTGCAGCTCCCAATACCTTTTGTGGAGTTGTATACAGTGAATCCCCTCTAACAAATGAGTTATTTATCTTGATTAGCACTTCTTTGTTGCCTAGAACTGTTCATTGCATGAATAAAGTAACTGAATCATTTTATTTCTTACAAATAAGTAGTCTCCTTTCATTGTAACGAGGCATTTAACCAAAAATGAACTTGAACTTAACATCCAAGCCTACACAAATCTTCAATTTCAATGCAAAATGCACCTTCCAACACTTTTGGTGGAGTTAAATGTATTGAATCTCCTATAACGAATGAGCAATCAATCTTGATTAGCACTTCTAACTTGCATAAAACCATTTATTGCTTGAATAAACAATTTAAATCACTTCATTTTTTACTAATCTCCTTTCATTGTGATAGATCATTGAACCCAAAATGAACTTGAACTTGACATACATTCTTACACAAATCGTTAGTTTCTATACAAAATGTACTTCCCAACTCCTTTGGTAGAGTTAAATGCATTAAATCCTTCATAACAAATGAGAAATTGATTTTGATTAGCACTTCTTTGTTGCATAGAACTGTTTGTTGCATGAATAAAGTAACTAAATCATTTTATTTTTTACTAATAAGTAATCCTCTTTCATTGTAATCAGTCATTCATCCCAAAATAAACATGAACTTAACATCCAAGCCTGCACTAATCTTCAATTCCAGTGCAAACTGCACCTCCCAACACCATTAGTGGAGTTACATTCACTTAATCCCCTCTAACAAATGGGTTATTGATATTGATTAGCACTTCTTGGATCCATAGAACATAAAACCGTTCATTCCATAAATAAAGCAACTAAATCACTTCATTTCTTGCAAATAAGTAATCGCCTTTGTTTGTAATGAGGCATTAACCAAAAATGAACTTCAACTTAACTTCCAAGCCTATAGTAATTTCAACTCTAATACGAAATGCGCCTCCCAGCACTTTTGGTGGAGTTAAATGCAATGAATCTGCTCTAACAAATGAGTAATATACTTTGATTAGCACTTGTTTGTTATATAAAATCATTCATTACATGAATTAAGCGACTAAATCACTTCACTTCTTGCTAATAAGTATCTTATTTCATTATAATAAGTCATCTAACTCAAAATGAACTTGAACTTAACATCCATTCCCACACCAATCAATAAATTTCAAAGCGAAATGCACCTCGCAACTCTTTTGGTGGAGTTAAATGCATTGAATATTATCTAATATATGACTAATTTTTCTTGACTAGCACTTCATTGTTGTCAAGAACCATTTATTGCATGAAAAAAAATAACTAAATCACTTAATTTCTTAGTAATTAGTAATAAGTCATTTAACCTAAAATGAACTTGAACTCAACATTCATTCCTCCACAAATGGTTAATTTCAATAGGAAATGAACCTCTCAACACTTTTGGTGTAGTTAAATGCATAGAGGCTCCTCTAGCAAATAAATAATTAATCTTGATTAGCACTTCTTAGTTGCATAGAATCGTTTATTGCACGAATAAAACGATTAAATCATTTTATTTCTTACTAATAAGTAATCTCTTTTTATTGTAATAAGTCATTGAACCCAAAATTAACTTGAACTGATCCTAACTTCCTTTTCCTATTGTTTAAATCATTTTCACATTTTTTTCTACTTCTAGCTACACTTTTTACATGTTTAATATTGTTGTTACCAATTACTGTGATTAATTGCTGATTGTTAATTACTAAGTTTTTATACTGAAAAAATTAATGAAATATTTATTTAATTTTATACTTACTGTTACTGTTAAATAAAAACATAACTGATACAGGCATTTAAATTAAATCAATATAACATCGTAATAAAATTATTTTTATAAATTAAAATTTTTGTATTCAAAATAAATATTTTATAAATAATATTAAGATTTTTCTTAAAAAATTATTAATGTTT
This sequence comes from Carallia pectinifolia, assembly GCA_037832335.1. Lineage (NCBI taxonomy): Eukaryota > Viridiplantae > Streptophyta > Magnoliopsida > Malpighiales > Rhizophoraceae > Carallia > Carallia pectinifolia. The sequence continues at coordinate 9,179,476 of CM075446.1, read as the reverse complement.
ATATAGTAAGCATTAATATTGATGAAAGTTTGAACGGACAAAAATATATATATTATTTAAGGGTTGTTAAAAAAGAAAAATGTTATATTTATATAAATATTTGTAAATACAAATCTAACTCATGTGATAGTCAAACAATAATATAAAATAGTATAAATATTGTTTAAAGTAATTTAATCTATATTAAATTACTTTTAACATTAAAAATTAAAAAATATTCAAAAAAATAATTCAAAAAATAATCGTAAACCACTTTTCAATTAACTATTATAAAGTTATATAAAAGAAATAAAGGAAATCACCTCTCCTAACCGGCCGCCCTTTGGGGCTAGAGGGAGTGGGGACAACACCGTCATCAACTCTTTCACTTAGATGAAAATTGTGGGGGCCTTACTCCTTTGGAGTGCATTTGATTTCTCCTAGGAATTACTTTCGCTTTTCTCACTTTAACAAACTAATCATAAATCATTTGTGTTAAGAAAATTAAAAAAAAACATAATTTAACTGCGATGTCAAGAAGTTCACGGAACATTTATAAAATTACTGTTGAGACTTGACCAAGCAAAAGCAATCTTGAAAGCTAAACTAAACACCCCAATTTATGAACCGATAGAGCGAGCATTGAGGCTCGTCCTTTGACTTGTTTGAAAGATGAATTTATTTTGGTTTATGCATTAACTGACCCACCAATATTCTTACCGTGAGTAACAAAAAATCGAATGAATTGGTACCAAAAAGTACAAATTCTTTTAGCCGAGATTTTTTTTTTTTTTTTTTGACAGAACTTTTAGCCGAGATTAGGCTTTAATTTATAGAGTTAAAAACAATCAAGCTATGGGACTTGAAGCTTCCACAAATTTGGCCTTCAATTGGTTGCTTCCATATTCATAGTTGTGAAGCAGCCACAGAGAAATCGTTCATGTTCTCCAATTTTGAATTAACCAGCACATTTAAACAGTCAAATTTGCAAGGGCAACATGGAACGCGAAATGGGTTATTATACAAAGGCATTACGCCCACTGCACACGTTTAGAAAATTACATATATTTCACACTGGAGAACTAGGGTAACTCGATGGATGATGCAAGGGGAAAAGGAAAAGGAACCTTAAAGAAGAATCTATGGTCCTTAATGAGATTGCTAAGTAAAACAGATGCACTTGTCTTTCATTGCTTCAGCCTCACTTCCATACTCTTTGAACGTGTATTCATCCTGCTTAAACGCAGTAGGAACCTTCCCCTCACTGTAGCACTGATTACATAGACTAAAATTAGACTTCACCTCCCTGAAGCGTGACCCAATGATTGGGTAGTGGCAAACATAACAAATATGGTTTCCATGCCGATTCCTATCACCAATTTCAAGCTTCAAAAGTGTAGACATAATACCATAACCCCAGTCACGATCATTGAACATCACAAGAAATTCATTAAACGATACCATCGAAGAATCTGTTTCTCCATGCATTTCGAGGATTTCACTAATCCCTCGTGACGGAAGATAAATAGCTCTCAGCAACTTTATGTAATTGACAGCATCAACTTTTTTAATCACAGGGCTGCCTTCATTCGCAGGGCGCCACAAAAGTGCATCAAAAGCAATCCGTTTTCGTCTTTCAGGATTGCCACTACATATAGGGGCCAAAATTGCATAAAACATCCCCAAATCCACCCTGCCAGATCCTGTCTCATCCAAAACAGAGAGGATCTTCTCATTTATCGCCTTCACAGCCCCCTGGAAGGTTTCGGGCTTCAAGAAACTGAGAAACCTGTGGAGAATTTCCTCCAAGTTAGATTTGCGTATGGACTTCTCAGGAACACCACCACCTGAATAAGACACCGGCATATCATTTTCATTCATTTCCTTCTTCAAAAGCTCCACGTCACAATGCCCCAATCTAGTAATCCTCTGAAATGACCTGATCTTAATAGCATCTGCTAGGTCCTGTCTCAATGTCGTTCTCTCACCTACTATCTTAAATTTGGTGAGTTCCACAGTGACGAAAGCAGCCTCCCCATTAGCGCCTCCATTAACCTTCAGTTTCTTCTTCTGCAACTGCTTCAAATGTGATATTGCATCATGCAATTCAACCCTGTTTGTCATTTTCAGTGCTTCTTTCAAAGCCTTCTTGGCTTCCTCAGTTTCCCCAGCCCCAAGGAGTGAGACAGCCTTATTTAGCTGTGCCCGCCAGTGGTTTGGCCACACAGCCAATACCCTGCTATACATCTCAGAAGCTCTCTGAAACCTACCCAAATCCATATATAGCCCACCCAAATTATACAAAGCATCCACATGACCAGGTTTCAAATCAATAGCCTTCTGGAAAACCTCTATTGCCTTCTCATCCTCGCCCATTGCATGCAAAGCAGAGGCCAAATCACAATGGGCATCGGCATAATCAGGTTTCATGAATATAGCCTCTTCCAGGGCCTTAACAGCAGCCCTGTATTCCCCTACTCCAAAAAGAGCACTACCCAGAAGTTTCAAAGCCCTAAAATGGGTTGGACAAAGAATAGCAGCCTCTCTATAATACTCACAAGCACTTAAAACCATACCTTCACCCTCTAGAGCAATGCCGAGGTTCACGTATATCTGAGGAAGCAAATATGCCCATTGATTTCCAGCTGCCTCAGCTGCTTCCCGAGCCAACAAGAACTCCTCTTTGGCCTCTTTACACCTCCCAAGTACATACAAGCAGTTCCCAGCTCGAAAATGTGGCCTAACGTCCACAGGCTGCAACTCACAGGCTCTTTTAAAGCTCACCAAGGCCTCCTTAAACAACTGGTGGTCATACAAAAACCTTCCAATCGCCATGTGCCCGTCAAAGGCCTCTTCCCGGGATCTGGCCCCATCAGCCCTGCTCCTCAATACCCCCAACTCCTTCAAAAAAGCAGCATAATCATTCCCTGACTCTTCCCAGAAAATCCTCTTCTCCGAGATCTCCGACGAGGGGCCCAATTCCCTCGACCACCCAGCGTCAGAATAGGAATCGAAGTTATCGCCCTTAAATTTCCCATCTTTCGCTTGCTTTGATTTCAATCTCTTCACCAATATATCCAAGTCGTCGACGATTTTCCACGTGTCGTCGAAGACAATCCCGTGATTAGGAGAAACCGCCCACGCAGCGGTTCTCTGCTTCTTTTGGGAGTCTATAGACCTCTCGTCCACAATTGACGAAGACGAGGCCTCCGAGATCCCTTTATTATCATCCAAATTGAGCTCCAGCTCCAGCGCGTCGAAGTCACGGTCAACGTCGCCGGCTCCATCGTCGTACGTACGCAACAAGCCCTCGTACGTAAGACCCTTGTCGCCGTCAATGAACTCGCCGTAGGTACGGAAGACCTCGTCGAGAATGGCATTGATTTGCTCGTCGCTGAATTTGACTCTGGGGTTGACGGCCACGACAAGCGCCGCCATCTCGTCTCTGTTGAGGCCGCCGTCGCGGTTGGCATCGAATTGCTGGAAAATTCTCTTGACCTTCTCCGATCTGCTCCCTCTCGTCGTCATACTAGGGTTGTTCGTTCAACTTCTATGGCTAGGGTTAGGGTTAGGGTTTGGGAGGACGAAGAGGAGGAGTAGAAGACGATGAAAAAAGAGCTCTGCGGACGAAGACCAGACAAATTAAGCATAAAATATTTAATTTAATTTAATTTAATTTAATAACTTGTAAATTCCGTGAAATTTGACCTACTAAGGGTTTGCTTTGCAGTGGCAGTTGTTTGCCTTCATCATTCCATGTGGATGGTCATGGAACGCAGGTCGGCATCACGTAATCATTCACCTTTTAAATTTATAGAAAATAAAATAGAATAAAATTAAAAAAAACAAAAAAAAAAAAAAAAGGAAAGATAAAACTGCACTCGGCGTGGCGTGGCGTGGCGTGGTGTGGCGTGGTGTGGCAGACGGACAGAGAAAGGGTCTCTGGGCTTTGCCAGTTTGGCTTTTCCCTTTCTGAAAATAAATTTACGAATGAGCACCAATATAGATGCAGTTTTTTTTATTAATTATTGTATTAAATACAATAAAATTTTTAATTTTTATATTAAAAATTAATATTTTATTTTAAAAATTAAAATTATTATTTATTATCATAAATGTTGTATTTCTTGTTGTGAAAACATCAATTGTATTGCACTCAATACACCAATCCACATTCAAAAAATAAATATATAAATATTTTCTCCTTACTAACAAGTACTGGTGTGGATAGTAGGAGTCCATTACCACTTAATTAGAGATCTCGAGTTCAAGTTTTTCAGAATACAGTACTGTTTAAAATTTATATCTATATTCTATTTCTATTGGTCAATATACATTATAAAAACTAAAAGAAAATTCAGTTTTTTCTCATGTTACATTTGTCGATTTTATTTATACAACAACTCTTGCTTAAATTTAGGGGTGTTTTATTGACTATTATTACTTAAAAATGGAAATAGATTTGTACCATTCTCACCTGTTACTAGCTAAGGTACTTTAGAACCGAAATCGAATGAAACATAATAATAAATTTTATCAAATGCTTGGTTTAATCTTTCTCTTTTTCTCTCTTCCGTCTATCTTTATGAAATATATCATAATAAAATAGCACAAACGAATCTCATCAATAAAACAATGACAATAATAATAATAATAATAAATATTTAAATATTATAATAGAATTGAATACTTCAAAATTTTGGATAATAATTAGATTAGAAATAATAATATTATTATATATTTTCATAATAGTAACTATAATCATAATTATAAAATTTAAAATAAAAATATTAACATAACAATTTTATGGTTATAATAATTATGTATTATTGATAATAAAATATTTTATAATTTCTCTACAATATTATTTATCGTTGTAGTAATATTAATGATATTTATTATTATCATTATTATTATCACCATTATTAGTATTATTACTTGTCGATTACCATTATCATTATTACTATTACTAGTACTATTATTATCATCATCATTAGTACAATTATAGTATCGTTACAACTTTTGTTATTACTTAGCTAATTCTTTATTATAATTTTTATTTATACTTTTATTTGTATGGCAATTTTAAATTTTGTAATTATATTATTACTGATAATACTCGCAGCCTCATGAAGTCTGATAATTGACTTGTCAATTTGATTTCCTTCTGAAGAGTACCACACCTGATGGAGGAGAAGGTGGAGGGGAGGAGAAGGGTGAGGGCTGGTCAGAGTCAGAAAATAAAAGGAGCTTTCGGATATAGCTGCATAGTTGGAGGTGGAGGGGCAGTTGGGTAAGGGAATTTTAGGGATTTCACTTTTCTAAGTAAAAATAAGGAGGAAGAAGGGGATGATAGATTTGATGATGGAAGGGGACTGCGTGTGGGCATTGTTTAGGCGAGTGAATCTTGGTTGGACGTGGGCCTCATATGCAACATCACTAAGATGACGGTGCAGATTAGGAATGTACACGAGCCGGTTTGGATTGGTTTACTATATATATTTAAACCAAGTTGTTAGGAATAGTTTGAATATTTGTAAATCTGTGACCAAACTAACATAAGATCGAAACTAATAGCATTGTCACAATCTGTCGTTGATTGGTTTGATTTGGTGGACACTTTAAACCACGTTTATGAAAAAAAAAAACATATTTTTTTTTGAACGTTGAAGGGTTTTTAGTATGACACTTCTTCCTTTTGTTTCTATTATGGCACTTCTCAACAAAGGAATATGCCCAAAATATGCACGAAAATATGGGACAATAAGCACCCATGTTTTGTCTACAGAATTGGAATACTCGCAACCGAAAGGGTGACAAAATTGTAACAAGGATTACGCTCATTGTCTTTAATTTTATTGAAAATTTCACTCATAATTTTTTTCCGAAATCAGATTTTATATTTTCGTCATCAATCCTTTTTTTTATTTTTTATCAATCAACCATTAAGTCTGATATACAGTGATTCAATTGGTATTACGTCATTTAACTCAGACATTACGTCAGTAAAAATTAATGACGTAACACACAACACTTTTTTCTATATCAGTAAAAACTAATGTGTGACTCAACTCGATAAAAGTTCGTTTAAAGTTCGATATCAGAATTCGTTTAATAAATGAATCAAACTTGAGTAAAGGTATATTCGACTCGATAAAACTCATGAACAACTCGTTTAAAAATTATTTATGGTTCATCTTAAATTTATTGAGATTTTAATTTTATATTTTATCTAATTACAATATTATAAAAGAAAAGTGGAGAGAAACTTTCTCCTTAATCCACACTTCACAATAATCACACAATAATTTTAATATCAAAATGGAAAACTCCTACTTAATTTTAGTTATCAATTTATTACAAATTAATAACACAAAATCAATTTCCTAACCTCAATGCTTTCCATTTTGTCATCGTGCCGTTACATTGCACTTAAATTTTCCTTTCACTATGACCCTAAAATCCAATCACCCTAACTCTAATGTTCAGCTGCTGCTGGTGCCATCCCGGCCGCAACAACTCGATGCAAATTCTTCAGGAATGTTAGATACATTTCAAATTTGTCATGGCAGTTTTAGGAGGTCAATTCTCTTTTCCTATTCATGTCTTTTTGTTGGCTTGATTGGCTTCAAAGAATCTTGATTGGCTTCAAAGAATATCTAAACGAAAACCCATTTTCCTTTTTCTTTCAATCGATTGGAAAGCAGAGAGTTTTCCATTTCAACCCGAACCTTCGAACCCAAGAGAAAGCCATCAAATATGTCCCCGCAGTTAACGCCGCCAAATTAGAGAAGGTAATTTCAATTAATTTCTTTGGATTGTATTTTTGATTGGATTGATTTGAATTTTATTTTTTCCTGTTTTTAATTTAATAAATTTTGATGCTGATACAGTCTTTTTTGGTGGGATTTGGTCATTTTTGACATATATTTGCGAGGTCATTGATTGGGGCAATAAAGGGGCAGATTGGTGCAGTTTCTTGCATGGCAAAGAACCAAAATTACTTGAAAGGAATATTTTCTGGTTCTATGGATAAAGATATTTTTCATGTATTTAATATTTTTTTTTTGTGAATTCATAAATACATATGTGGGCCTATGAGACATATGATTTGATTTCATTGACCTATTCGGTCCCGGAAATTTTGATGAAGAGTATAACTTCAGCTGTATGATTAGATAATGTCGGAGTTTCAGTCATTTTCTTATAAAAAAATACTAATTGGTTCCTAGAAAATAGCCGCCATTCCAGGAAGTTGTTGACCCTTTTTTTTTTTTTTTTTTTTTTTTAAGATTGCAGTAAGTACTCCATGCAGCTTAATAAATCCAGGATCAAATTTTTTCAAGGCCAAGATGTTATGGTGAATTTGATGAAGAAGGCAATGACAAGCGAGCTCCTGATTGTAAGTGGACATTATCATGTGAGTTAAAGTAAATTCCACTCTGATGATTCGGTAGTTCTTGTATATTTTCGACTAAAGGAAATCGTTTCATTAAATATTAATCGATTTCATACATAAATTCGATGTAAAGTCGGAAGAGCCTGCATAAAACAAGAATAAACGGTACCAATGGTTTACAATTGATGTGGTCACAAGCACCAATTACAAAACGGGTTTCAACCCCGTTTCGACAAGTCCCACGAAAGAGTGTATAAACCGAACTGAAAAATTCAGTCGGATTAAACTGCACAAGGCAGTACAAACCGCACTTCAGCGTACCTATGAAGGGAATCGACCGAGAACGTCTGATAACGATTTCCAAATACCCAACTCGAAACAACACAATAAACGCAATAGACAAACATACAACCATACAAACCACAAACATACAAAACATACTACAGTCAAACACTCTACAAGACACACAAACAGCACAAGTGGACCCCCATCCAACAATGAAACGGTCGAAGCCCTTCTGGTCAGATCCAGTGGCGGCAATGGCGGTGGAAGGAGGCAGCACCGACGTAACTGGCGGCGGCTAGGGTGACGGCGACGGCCACCGAAGGAGCTGAGCCGACAGCGCCACCCATTGACCTGGAAACAGTGGCAAAAACAGGACTTGAAACATTGGCGACGGCGGAAGAAGAATTGTCGGCGGCGAAGCTAGGGTCAGTTGCTCCAACGGAGATGATTCCGGCGGCTTTAGCTGAAGAATCAATAGCTTAGGCACCGGCGGCAGCTGTAGAGGAAGTGTCGGTGGCGTTGGCCGCGCCGGCGCAGACGGCGGAGGAGGACGCAGCGGCGGATACAACGGCATTGATGGTGGCAGATACGAAAAAAGGACCGCCCGGTTGCAATGGAGCGAGGATCTGATGACAAAATGGCCATTGGAGGCTTTATTTAAGCTAGATCTAAGGGAAAAAGGTAGGTACTCCATAGTTGCAGAGAGAAGGTCGCGAGAGGGTGGTGTGGAGAGGGGAAAGACAGAAAACGGGCTAAAGGAAGGTTGAGCAGAGACATAGGGATAGGTTGGGAGCTGCTGGCCGGCAGCGGAGGTTAGCCACCGCCGGCCAAAAGGTTTTAAAATTTTTGGAGGAGGCAGAGAATATTAGAGAGAGAGAGAGAGAGAGAGAGAAAGAGAGAGAGCTTTTTGTGTATTGAGAACAATTCGGTAGCTCATGTATATTTGAGAGGCTTGTTTGAGTAATGAAATAACTCTTTTGTGAAAATAATGATAAAATTGTGTATAAGCATAACCTTTCATAAATTCTGCAAATGTGGAAACTTTGTGTATTGACGTACTTTGTTGTATTCATAATTATACATTGAAAATAAATTTTTATTTTTAATTAGTTAATTTTATTAAAGTTAACATTTGTTAATATTTAATTCTATTTGAAAGATAATTTTCATTATTTTTTTAATACCATAAAATTAAACAATCTACTTATGAAAAACTCGACACTCAACTTAATAAAAGATATATTCGATTGAGTTTGACTCGTTAATTAAATGAAACAAATTTGAACTCGGTACAACTCATTTAGACTCTCACCTGTAACCGGGTATTGAAAATACGGCCGTGAAATATTTGAGGGACAAAAGCCTAGCCAATGCACGTTGGGAAGTGTTCTTAAATTGTGTACAACAAAGGGTTTTATTCACAGTGGGGAACAGATTCATGGGTAAATTGTAAACAATAAAACGATGATGTGTCCCAATGAAAAAAAAAAAAAGGAGACGCGCGGCCATGTATTACTTTATTTTTTTCAAATTTTTGTATGTTTTTTAAAAAATTAAACTTTATACGTATTTAATGTTAGTTTGAACATATTTAGTATTATCATAAAAATTGATTTTCAATTTTTTTTAAAAATTAAACTTTAAAATATATTCAGTATTATTTTAAATGTATTAATATTAATTTGAACGTACATAATATTATTTTAAAACTTATTTTTCAAATTTTTTTCCTCGCTATTGGATGGCCCTTCCGTTGCGGTACTAAGTGGAATTTGTTGCAGCTAAAAAAGCGTTACGTCGCATTTGAAGTATACCGCAGGACCAACCAATCAATGACCCTGTGTCTGCCATGCGTCAGGCAGGTTCGGCTGTGTAGTTTTTCCGTTTTTCAAATGGTGTCTGATTGCAAAAATTTTGCTGTTTGGACTGCTATGCTTGCTGGGTATCATATGATGGATTTGGTTTCCGTCTTTTTTTAAGAACACGAGAGTTGAAGGGATTGAGTCTAAAAGTAATTTACTTTTCCCGGCATTTTGACGGCTTGTGAAGCAGTTTCGTTTTTGACCGTATAACGCCGCGTATATGAAACGCAAAAATTTGTTGCAGATAATTATTTTTTATATTTTTTTTATAATTATTAATTAAAAATTAATATATCAATACTTTTAAATTATAAATTTATAATATACTTAATTTTTAACTTTTTAATAACTAATTAATATATATCACGTATAAATAATTGTAAAATAAAAAATAAAAGTATTGATAGCTAGAAAAATCCACGAAAGACGAAGAGATGGGTAGACCGATGAAATGGAAAATTCGGGGGTTTGATTTTAGGTATTTCCTTTCTTTTTTGAACATTTTAAGTTTTAAAAAATCATTTAACTTTTCTTTTAACTTTAAAAAAATTAAAATTTTCAAAAAATATATATGGAAAAAAAAGTTTTGTGTGTCACTGGCTTGGAAGAGGTAACGTTAACTAAGTTGTCACATATTAAATTTGATGACTGACTAATGAAAAAAAGAAAAACCAATGACAACGAGAATATAGAAAGTAAATTCTAAAAACATAAAAATTTATGACTAAAATTTTTAAGAAAAATTAAAAATAATAAGTAAAATGTGTATTTATGCCTTTTAACAAAGTTATGCATCCACGCCAAAATTTCCAAATCTACCAACAGTACTGTACCACTTCCAAATTTTCTTCTCGTAACATAGAAGTTACTAACCGCTCAACAAAGCCACACAAATCTGAAAGGAAACTCAGCGGGCAATTCGAAGACCTGTGTTGGTCTGGACAGCTAAAAGAGTCAGTCAGCTCTTAAAATAGGTTTTCAAATGAATTAATACGTCTATTAAAAATTTAATAATTTAGCACGGTAAGAACTTAGTTTGAATTCATTTATTTAGTTAAATGAATAATACATAAATTTAAACTTAAATATCGTTTAATGAACGAATTGAGCCTGAACTAAGATAAGTTTTACTCAATTATACTTGTAAACAGTTCGTTTAAAAATTCGTTAACATAAAGTCATTTATATATCCTAAAAGTAACTTCATTATACTATTTTTTAAATTATATTTTACATATATTATATTTATATATTAAAATTGAATATTCATTTTTTATTAGTTAGTTTTAGTTAAGTGAACGTTTGTTGTTTTTTTTTATTTTATGTATAACAATACAAATTTTTAATTTTAATTATTTTGATAATGCCATAAAATTAAATGATACAATTTATCAAAAATTTGAAAGTTCAGCTCGTTCTTAAACGATACAAACATTAAGTTTTACTTTTAAACTCGTTTGATAAATGAGCCGACACTTAAACTTGACAAAATTCGACTGAACTCGTTGCAACCTTTATATGAAAGTCTCTCTGTATCAAAGAACCATGCGCTAAGATTTATTTATTTATTTTTTAAACAGAGAAAAGGATGCATCGTAAGCTTGTCGATCATTGTATCTATAGGTCGATGTTTGAATAACTCTATTTGAATATCTCGCTCAACTATTTTTATAAGAGCAGACCTACTAGTGAAACACTAAAAAACTTGAGAGAATCTTCTTTACAACTGACTGCGATATTAATAAATTTAAAATTTAATAAAGCGTTCTCATAACGAATCTTAAGAAATTAAGGACAACGGATTCAAGCGGATTCAAACCCAAATTGTGGAAAGAGAAAAACCTCATGTTGACCATCAAACCACTGACCTCGGCGGTTGCACTAAGATTTAAAAGTTAAATAGTTAGAACTAGAATGTATAGTTGGGTTGAAATTACACAAAAAAAAAAAAAAAAAAGTTAAAATCGTTGAGTGACCAGTTTTCATGTAATCTATGTCTTTATAAATTATATTTTTGGATTTAGTAATATATGACCGTTAATTTTGTTTTGTCAGTTTTAAAATTTCAAAATTGTAACCAAACCTGCTGGGTGCCATTCGCTTAAATTATAATTATAGATCATAATTAATCTGTTTTTGACAATTTTGGCAGTTTCGGTTTGGTTTTAGACTAATTGGTCGGATTGTTAGAATTAAGTGGTTTCAAATACACCCCCTAGTATAGCTAAAAAAAAAAAAAAAAAACACCCCCTGGTAGAGTTAACGTAAGAAGAAACTTGACAACTTTTTTAATGACAAAGGTACATGAACTGAAAAGAGAGGGACGGAAAGATGGTTAAAGTTAATTTTTATTTATATTTTTTTATAAGTAATTAAAGTTGATATACAATAAATTTATAAATAATGTAATTAAAACTTAACTCAATCCAACACTCAGTATATATCTCTCAATCCAGTAACCTTTTCGCTTTTTTAAATCTATTAGCCTTAATCGGACAAGGTAAACCTTGTGACCCAAACAATAACATCATATAAGTTAGTGACGTTTTTATAACCTATCCTGTAGATGAACTTCTCAGTTCTAATTGATGGAGATGTATTGTATGTGGAAAAAAAGGTATGTAGGCATGTAATCGTAAGTATAAAATTAATGTATAGAAATTAAAATTATTGAATCATAAAAAATATATTGAATTTGAAAAAAAATCAAATAAATCTTTAAATTAATTGTGTATCTTTTGCATATCGTCAATTACGTGACTGTGCAGTGGTATCTTTATCTTTGTTGCATATTATTGAGAGATTAATATCCTGCAAACTAATCGTTAGTATCAACATGAGAATTTAAACCACTCAAAAAATTGCAGAAAAGAAATATATTAACAGGTTTCACTATTAGTTACAAGGCTCAGGCTTTAGTATTCAATTTGTGAATAGTATTGTTTTTTTTTTAATTTTATAAAAAATAGAAGTTGAAAGAATTTTTATTTTTTTGTTTTTGAGTTTTTCTACTCCTGTTTGACTTTTCTGTTCGATATTACTCTTACTGGTTGTTGTTGCTGATTGCTGCTACTAATTGCTGATTATTGATTGCTGTTATTTATTGCTAATTGCTGAAAAAAGTAATGAAGTATTTGGTTAACTTTATACTTGCTGTTACTGTTGAATAATTAAATAATTGATTTAGACATTTAATTTAAATTAATGTATTATATTAACAAAATTATCTTCATATTTTATAATTTTTATTTTTAGAATAAATATTTTATAAATAATATTAAGAATTTTTTCCCTTAATTTTCATTTTTTGGAAAAAATATTAATATTTATTAGATAATAAAAAATATAATATTTAAAATATTTTTTAGAGCATCAATATTAATGAAAATTTGAATTAAAAAGATATTTAAGAATTATTAAAAAATGAAAGTGTTGTGTTTAGATAAATATTGATGAAATTAAATAACAATTAACAAATCATATTTAAGTGGTAAGTAAAAAAATAATAAATTTGTATAAATATTATTTAAGGGTAGTTTAATTTATATAAATTATTATTAATATTAAAAATTAAAAAGCAGCTCAAAAAGTAACAAAAAGTAACTTTTAGTTACTTTTTAATTAACTGCTTTTAAGATATTATATAAGAAAATAAGTAGAATTAAACAGTAATTTAAAAAAATTAACCAAACACTTATCTTTTTACTTTTTTAAAATAAACTGTAAATGTACCATACTAAAAACTAACTCAAACACCCCTTAAAGTTAAAGTAATTGATTGAGGAAGAAGAATAGTTAAAAAAATCAAAGATCTTTGACCTCTCTTCTACTCATATATTAACAATGTTAGAACTTTTCACGAACACATAGTGAATTTTAAAATGACAGCAACAAATGACAGAGCAAACAAACTACTGCTAAAAGAGACATAACCCAAGTAACAATATTTTTTTGGCCAAACCCAAGTAACAATATTAGTCTGTCTTAAAAGAAACAATTCTCTATGCGACGGTAAAAAAACACTAGAAGGTCAATTCAGGAAATATCTTTAAAAACTGTGCTGTAATCTACCACAGAACCCCAAAAAAACAAAAAAAAAATCTAAAAATGGAAGCCGCAAAAAAGGAGAGCGCAGCCACACGCACACATGCACCTTGTTGCAGTTAGGGCTCGGCTGTTGGAGCACAACTAAGTAGAAAGAGCGGGCAGACTCCCTTGCTTTAAGAGGATTTTTTTGTTTTTTTTAAACTAAAGGCTTTCAAATTGTGATCTCTCAGTTTTTCCGTTGTAGCTATTTACCATTGACATACAAAAAAAAAAAAAAAAAAAGAATAAAATAAAATAAAATAAAATAATAAAAATAATAATAACGATAATAACTGGAGTTGAATAAACTTTTTATAGGGAAAAAAGAAGGGAGAAAAAGCGGGAGGGGTAAAGTGACGAAGGACCAAACTGGGAATAAAAAGGTAACGGCCAGAGACAGGGAAGGGAAGGGCAGCGCAAAAGCGCGGCAAAATCGCCTGTGAAGCCAGCACGGATTTGGGCTTCCAAAATAAGACACATTTGGATAGGGGAGAAGGAAGAGAGAGAGGGGGGGAAAGGTAGAGAGGTAGGGGAGAAAGAAGAGAAATCTACCTCCCACCGTCTGTCCGTCCGTCCGTCCGGCCAGGCCATTCTTTTAGCTCTCTTCGCCATTTCTTGTTTCTCTTCTCTCCCCCCGACCACATTCTCAGCGGCAGATTCATTGCTCTGCAGTATTCCCGATTCATTTCATTTCCTAGTTAAAAAAGAATAATAAATATTTAAATTAAATTAAATTAAATCAAATTAAATTAAAGAGTAGAAGATTTCTACAATTTTTTTTTTTCGTCGGCGGAGCTGGTAGGCTAGCGATAGGGGAAGGGAGAGGGTGAGGCATAGGTCGGAGGTTCGAAAATGTATATGAGAGGAAAAGAGGACGGGATGAGCGTGGTGGTTTCGGAGGAGGATGACGAGGAGGAGGAGGAGGAGGAGGAGGAAGTGGAGTCGACGGTGATGGGGGGAGGGCGAGGAGGAAACGAGAGGATATTCGTGTCGGTTAGGTTGAGGCCTTTGAACGAAAGAGAAATTGCCAAAAATGATGCCTCTGACTGGGAATGCATTGACAACAAAACCATCATATTCAAGTCCAGCATGCTGCCTCCTGACCGCTCCTCGTTCCCAACGGCGTCTACTTTTGGTAAGCCCTTTCTTTCCCAACTCATCATCTCATGATCAAAATGAATTTTAATGTTTCCAAACTTTTGTTTTGCTCTTTTTCAAGCCTAACAACGGCCCCCCACCCCCCTCCAATCCAATCCAGTGCGGTACGAAAAGCAGCTGTTTTGGGAAGTTCTTCCAATGCAATTGCAAATTTTCATGCAATTTATTTAGGACATCTACTCCTTTTGATGATTGCGTTTCCAGTCCGGTTGTGATTGTTCTACATTTCCTCTTTTTGAACTCGGAATGTTAAAATTAATTTATGTGGACAAATTTAATATTGTGTTGAACATTGACCATTTTTTAATTGGGCTTAGCTCAAGCCTGCGCAATAAACCTTCGTTAAAACTATAGCTAGCTATTTTGAACATTCAAAAGCTAGCTTTCTTGCAGCCTTATTCCCCCTCCAACATCCCGTCCCCCACCCCCCAACCACATAATTGGTCAAAGTTTTGAAGACTTTGGTTGTCGAATTTGAGTGTAAACTGCAATTTGGGGCAAACTTTTTTGCATTTCCTTGTCCAGCCCCAAGTTTGGGCCCCTAAAATTTGTTAAAGGTCGAGCTGAGATTTATACCCTTCATGTTCAAGCAACTCCTCCATTCCCAACTTTCATGTTCCAATTACGCTTAGATGATGAAAGAAAATCTGCATTGTGCTTCTTGGGTGTAGACAGAGTATTTGGCAGTGAATGCTCCACAGAACAGGTGTACTGGGAAGGAGCTAAAGAGACTGCTCTTTCGGTTGTTAGTGGCATACACGGTGAGTGATTTCAAGTCCTTTGCTTTCAATTTCAAAATGTTCTAATAATAGCATTACCTGGTGAAATTGTTCTCACCAAAAAAAACTACATATCCAGCAACCATTTTTGCATATGGGCAAACAAGCAGCGGAAAGACATACACCATGATTGGAATTACGCAGCATGCAGTTGCAGACATATATGAATATATAGACAAGGTAATTCACAGAAGAGAGTAGACTAGTTCTTGAAAGGGCTCTCTCTCTCTCTCTCTTTTTTTAAGGTTGCATTTTTTTTTAATTTTTTGACTGTGTCATTAAAAGGACGATTCAATCACTATATCTGTTGCAGCACAAGGAAAGGGAATTTGTGCTAAAATTTTCTGCCTTGGAGATTTACAATGAAGCTGTTAGAGACCTCCTTAGCATGGATAATAGTCCACTTAGACTCCTGGATGATCCCGAGGTAGGTATTACACCCTTTCTTCTCATTAGAATTTTAATCTGTTGTATGACTTTGTGAAACACAAAAACCACTATTACATTATTTTGCTTTGACAGAGAGGCACTGTTGTTGAAAAACTCATAGAGGAGACTCTGATAGACCTCAACCACCTGCAGGATCTCCTTTCCATATGTGAGGGTAAGTTTTAACTATATTTTAGGCTCATTTTGACTTCAAAAGAATAAATCTATAACTTTACTGTTGAATTCCTGCAGCTCAAAGGCAAGTAGGAGACACATCTTTGAATGAGACCAGCTCTAGATCTCATCAAATCCTACGACTAGTACGTATGCCCTTTGTTTTTTTTTTTTTTTTTTATAGCAAAACCATCTGCCTCCACCTTCCAATTGAGATATGTCCTAATTATTTCTTTTCTTCATTTTTCCCCTGATGATGTTACACATCAGACAGTTGAGAGTTCATCACGTGAACATTCAGGCGCTGGAAATTTCGGCACTCTCACAGCTGCAGTGGTATGAATAGCTATTATTTCAAAAAACTAGTTATCCATTGAGAACTCTCATTTGAGGGCTATGAAAATTTCCCCCCTCCCCACACCACCCCCCCCACCCCCAAGCCAAGTATATTCATTTTAATTCTTACAACAGAATTTTGTTGACCTTGCTGGGAGTGAGCGTGCTTCTCAAGCATTATCAGCTGCTGTGAGATTGAAAGAAGGCTCCCACATAAATCGCAGTTTACTGACACTGGGAACCGTGATTCGTAAGTTGAGGTAGGACAAATCTTTCATGTTAGCAGTTAAAAGATGTGAAATTCGATTTGTGTTGGCAGTTGGAAATATTTTGGTGTGAATATGTGAAGGGGATTTTCTTGGCATGGTTAATATGCCAAACTAAACCCCTCCCCCAAGAAAGCATACTGAATCTTGGCTAGCAAAAGAACTACTCAAGAAAATAAGAAAAAAAAAAATTCATGATGACGTAGCTCACCATGTTCATTCTGGTATGACAACATGATTTTGTGCAGCAAGGGAAGAAGTGGGCATGTCCCTTACAGAGACTCTAAGCTGACCCGCATTCTACAGAACTCCCTAGGAGGCAATGCGAGAACAGCAATCATTTGCACGATGAGCCCAGCACACAGTCATGTTGACCAATCAAGGAACACCCTTTCGTTTGCAAGTTGTGCGAAAGATGTCACCACCAATGCACATGTCAATTTGGTCATGTCGGATAAGGCATTGGTAAGGCAATTGCAAAAAGAACTTGCCAGGCTGGAGAGTCAATTGTCAAGCCTTGAATCAACTTCCACAGTTGATTCTGCTGCATTACTGAGGGAGAAAGACGACCTCATTGAAAAGGTGAACAGTCCTGCCAATCTGCTTATAGGCACTTAAGGGATTTCTGTTGGCAGAAAATCCAATAATTGTGTGTCTAAGGCGTACAATCCTGTTGGCATTGAGGATATTGTTTAAAGCAATTATAATAAGATTAACTTCTACCATATCTATGACAGAGGAAAAACTTTCACTAATAAAATTTACAATTCATTAACATTCCCTTAAAAAACAGTAGGCAACAATGATTTATATATCTATAATTTAAAAGGCCTATCAATAATATTTCACTTTCATGACCCTTCTCAAAAAATTGGAAATTTTTTTCCACATCATTGTACATTTTGTGTAACTTATACTCATTTCCCTTCTGATTAATATACAGATGAGTAAAGAGATTAAAGAATTGACTTGCCAACGTGACCTTGCGCAATCTCGCCTCGAGAGTTTGCTAAACTTAGTTGGAGAAAATCAACCTTTAAGAGATGAACATGCAGCATCAGGCTCCTCAAAAATGATGAATCTTCCTCTCCCTGGGATAGGTCTTAGAAGAAGCAACAATGACAAGGATCTTTGTACCCAGGAAATCCTAGAAATTTCAGGATATCATGAAGACAATTCTCTGCTGGATGATAGCACTCCAAAATTTTCTGGGCCCGATCCATGTCATGGCTGGGAGGAGATTGCCCATATAAAAAATGAAGATTCTGTAAGCATCTGGAAGGAATGTATTGAGTTGGAACCACCTGGTGTGAAAGGAGAAGCTGAAGATTTGTTACCTGTTTCTGAAGACAAAGAAGAGAAATCATCTGTGACAAGGGACATGAACGAGGAAGTGGTGCCATTCATAAAGAAGGAAGATAAGGCATTGAAGCATATTGATGTAAACAAAACTTATAATGCTTTGAGACAGAGAATTCAAGAATTCCAGGAGACCATCAACCAACTAGAACAATCTCCTTCATCAGAAGAAGTTGCATCGAATTCTAAAGGCTTAACATGGGCTAGAAGCAAAAGCAGGAGATCAGTTCTCATGACCATCCCATCTGATCTTTGGTCTGAAAAGGAAGAAGAAAATGAGAGTATACCACTTCCAGTCTCAGAAAAATGCTTCCCTGAAAGTGAGAACGTGGCTCGAAAAGGTTCTCAAGATTCTCGCAAAAGTGTTTCTGCAGGGGAAGAAGAAGAAGTCATCAAAGAGATAGATGTAGATGTAGAGGATACTACCAGCGTCCTAGATTTTGTCGCAGGGGTCAATAAAATAGCAAAACTTCAGGTGAGAAGAAATAACTTCTTGATCTATTAGTGTGCCATTTTCATTTTCATTTTCATTTCAAGCAGTGCTTACTAGCTTAGTTTCTTTGATGACGATTGACTTGTATTTATGGATACTCTGATGGTTATTTGAAGGGCTTGGAGGTAGCAACTAGGAGTGATGAATCAATGAGAAGCACACGAGACCCAGAAGGAGAGAATGTTGTGCGACAGCACCCCACGGATTGGCCCCTAAGATTTGAAAGATATCGTAGAAAGATAATTGATCTGTGGACAAGATGTAATGTGCCATTGGTCCATAGAAGTTATTTCTTCCTGCTCTTCAAAGGTGACCATTCAGACAGCGTGTACATGGAGGTAGAGCTCAGAAGATTGCATTTTCTCAAGGATGCCTATTCTCGTGGAACTAATTCAGTGACAGATGGTCAAATCATCTCACTTGCCACAAGGTAGGTTTTCTTAATCCCATTTTAGGATTCTATCTTTGAGTAGGCAACATTGATACATGACACATCTTATTAAGAACATGTCCAATTTTTCTTTTCACTGGTGGAACTGTGCTGGTTAAAAGTTATTTCAATCGATTTTAAGAAGTTCGATGCCAATATTAAGTGGTTCAACAAAATAAGGGAGTGCTCTAACGTACCAAACTAATTCAATTAAAATCGAAACTGCCAACCCGTTGATTGATGGATTGGATGTGAATAATAATTTGAAAATAACCTTGGCTTGGGGTTTGTTTGTGGACTTTTTAACTCTCAAATCAGCATCCAAAACAAAACTGAACTGCCACAGCCACTAATATTCCATTGTTTTAGATACCAATAATTGATATTTGATAGTGTTGCACTTGTCATTTAAAAATATCCAAAGCAATTTCTTGTGATTTAGCTAAATATAGCTATATTTAGCTATATTCATGTTATTCTCAATTTTCACTTTATATTTTCTTACTAATGAGAACAACACCACTAAAGAGTTTTTTAATTCTTCTTGATCAATAAAGTGCTAATATAATTGTAAACAACTTTTAATACACCAATCAAAGAGATTCTTGACCATACGATTTGAATTCCTTTGCCATTGCAGAAATTGTTTCCCATTTGTTTGGTCAGCTGAGGGAGTTAGAATTACTTAATTTACCATATGAAATGCATAATAAATAGTTCCCTGCCTCCTTAGGTCTGTTTAGGATTGAAAAGTTGAAGGAATTCTAAATCCTTTATCCATAATGCATGGACTACAGAAGCTATAAATCTCAATGACGGAAATGTAGTTGCAAGCAATTTCCTGGAATCAATTTCTCTTTTTTTTTTTTTTTTTTTTTTTTTTTTTCTATTTCCCAAAAGAATCTGACCATTGTTATTTTGTGATCATAGTTTGAAGGCTCTCAATAGGGAAAGGCAGTATTTGGCAAAGAAAATACAGAAGAAGTATGGGAGAAAGGACAGAGAAGACCTTTACCGGAAGTGGGGTATCAAGTTGGACACAAAGCAGAGGAGCCTACAGCTGGCACGCCGTTTGTGGTCAGACACAAAAGACATGAGACATGTAAAGGATAGTTCTGTCCTCGTCGCAAAGTTGGTTGGATTTGTAGAGCCACGTTCTGCCCCAAAGGAGTTGTTTGGACTCAGCTTTCTAAACCCATCTACCAGTCAGAGGTCGCCCAGCTGGAAAGACAACATGTCTGCATTATTATGATATACTGAAATGTAACAAAGGTTCGTCGTTCACCTAGTTGGTAAAAACGTACATTCCGCCAAGTTTACCCTGAGCAGTTGAGAGTTGGGCCTTAGTTTGCATGAAAGTTAGCAAATTTTTTTGATTCATTGATCACCTGCTGCTTGTAGCACTTGCATGCATCCTTCCTCTATACAAGATAACTATACCAGCACGCTTGCGCATGCACCGTGGTGTTAGTTTCTGTTGAAAGACCGGCACAGCACAAGGGATATAAAAGGTAGCTAGAAGAATCTTTGTGATTGCATGCCTTCCTCATTGTCTGCTGACTGAATGTACCGAGTCTTGATTAAAGATGCGATGCAGCATGTATGGACTGCAGCTTTAAAAATTTGTAATTGAAAGTACCTTTGAGGGCCACCAATCCATTCTTATTGTTTCATCTCAGCTTGAATACTATACAACGTCAGAACTCTGAATATGACTGAATTATTTGTAATGTAGCGGTTAGCCTGCCGCTTCCAACTTACGGTCGCTCGGTTGTTTTTTTTTTTTTCTATAGATAAGTGACATGATGAATCTCTAGCCAGGGTTACATTTAAACAGAAGAGCTAACCTTGTTCCGCTGGGGATTCGTTTTAGCTATATATCTAATTTTACAGATCTTGGCATTGCAACCCTTCCTCTAGAGACAGCTTACTGACCCAATGCAGCAAAATGAACCTTGGCTGGGTTGGAGAGATTATCTGACAGTCCATAAGAACCATCGCTACCACAGAAATAAATACTACCCAAGCCGAGAATAAAAAGGACCAAATACCTAGTGAGCTAAAAGAAGAGGGAGCATTGAGCTTTCGATGCCAAAAGTAACTTTGGTAAGTCATTACGACCAGTCTAATAGCTCAACAACAGAAATATACATGATCAGTGCCAAAAGTGCCTCCAACGAAATTACTAATTATAACTACAATGGAGTCAGTATTTTTTTTAAACCATAATCGCTCCTTCAGTAATCTTCCATCCCATCTTTGAACATGACATCTCATATCTCATTGTGTAGTCTGTAAGGTTTGAGGCATTATTTTCTGGATGAACCGTATCAGTTAAACGGGCAGACTCTTTCAGAGTTGCTTCTACTACAGCATGTTGTCCATCTAGGGAGACAGTCACGCTGTCGATGGTCAGGCCCAACAAAGTATAGTCATAGACCCAGCCAAGTTGGGCAATTTCAGTTGCACGATGTCTCCATATCTTCAACATTTGACCATCCAAAACCTAAAAGTTGCGCTTAAAATTTAAAAAACAGATGCCAGAACAGCATAGCTAACTGAGGGGATAATGTAAAAGGTGCTGAGTGGTGTAAGGTGTTTTCTTACCTCTGGCAATTTTCCTATGCAGTGTTCAGGTCCAAAAACCTGAGATTTAATGTTCTGCCACCTGCAAACTATATCCTCTGCAAGCTTTGCATCCATTCTGGGTATTTCTTCTGGTGACATTTCATCTATTGAGATGCCTGCAATATTGGCTTTTCATTAGAGGCTAAAAAGATTTGTAGTACATAGCATGGCAAAATGGCATCATCAAGTGTGCCCCTTGTCAATATGCGTGCGATGCCAAAAGAAAATGCCCAAGCAAAATTATCCAGGACAGCAACAGGGAAAGAGCAATAAAGAGAAAAAGTAGAGAGGAAGAGAGGAAATAGAAAGAAGAAACACAGAGACTAGGAGAACACAATTCTAAATTCCATATCAATGTCGATATCACAGCCTCTGTCTTTCAGTCAATAACACAGCTTATATGGTGCTACTAAAACCCTTAAAGCAGAAAAGAAATAAAACAAAAAAGAAAGAACCATAGAGTAAATAATCTCTATAGATAAATCTCAAGATTAATTCCTAAATCTCATTGTAAGGTAATCTCTCTGGAATCTTCTTGACCTAGTGTGCTCTGCATCACACATCCCATTTCAAACTTGCCACATCAGCTTTAGAAAGTTTCAATATCTACTTTCATCAATTTGAAAATAACTAGAGGTTACCGGTATAGAAAAAGCTGGGGCTCGTATCATCAGTTAAGAAAACAAGCAACCACACGGGTTGGAACACGCACACACACACGCGCTGGCACACGCACACACACACACAAGTGTAACCACACATAGCAAGGGGGCAATCAACTATCCCGGCATAGCCTCAGCAAAATTTAGAAGTAGTTCCTGGTTTCTCATAAACAATGATCTACCGGGTAGTCTAGTGACCACAGTTTAAAAGGAAGAAACCAAAAGGAGCAAAGCATGCCCTAAATCATAAAGAACAGAGTAGCATAGAGAGCAGAGCAGGGAGTTTGTGAAAATGAAAGCTTTAAAAATTCATGAAGCCATAACTTTACGTGTTAATTTGTTCTCCTTGCATCAATCTCTAGGACTGAACAATTTTTAATTCCGCATACTGAAAACATGCCATGAAAATCATTTCTCCCCAGCTGTTAAAGAACAGCTTAGTAGGAACACTTCAAGCAACAAAAAAGTGTCAAAAATAGGGTCTGGTGAAATTACAATAAACATAACCAATCCAAGTGGTCACAATTAAAGCTTTTAATTTTTTTTTTTCTTTATGTCAAGCTATTATTGTGAATGTATTTTTGAACCATACCCACATCGATGATGTCAGATGCCATTGCTGAACCAACTTCTTTTGGTTGATTAAAGATGCCGGTCCTAGAGGGAAAGCACTTCAAGCCAACTAAAGCCAGCACTCCAATTGCCACCGCAGCACATGTTATCTTAACAATTGCATCTTTTATTTTGTCAGTAATTGATTCTTCTTTTTCAGCAATTTCATCAATATTATTTCCAGAAGCCTCAGCCACAAAGGCTGGATTTTCTTGTTCAAGCTTTTCAACAACTTCATCACTTTCAACAGAAGGAAGATTATAATCCACCTCCTCTTCTTGGCCTCCTGCAATCTTGTCCTTTTGACCAAGAGGAAATACCTTCTGCAGTGCCTGAATTGTGCTAGCTTTCATTTGGCCAATAACAGCAGTAGCCTCAGCTCCAATCCGCACTATGGCTGCTGCTGCAGCCAAGGGTGAGCGGCCAGCTCCCTCCCGCCTTTCTAAGTATCTCAAGACAGTAGGATCATCATAATAATCTCCAAGCTTGAACACTGTATCTTTGGTATCTCTAAATCTAGGAAACACCACCTCCATCAACCAGGTCTCCAACAGTTTGCAAAGCCCCGGAAGATCATTTTCATAATTCTTAGAATTTTCAACGATAAAATCTACAATGGGTTGATTCCTGTAAGGCGAATTATCACTATCTAGGCCCAACCATGTATGACACTCGTCAAGCTCCCCTACAAGCAAGGAACAGAGACCCCTCTCTAAAGCAAAGTCTATTTCACGATTTTCTTTCGGATCATAAACAGAAGCAGCAATCCCTGGAAATGGTCCCTTCATCTGCTGCAGCTGTTGGAAGAGGTTATCAGCATCGGGGATGAGATGAGGTTTTTTGCCAAGAAAAGCTAGGGAAACAAGGGCAAGTGCTGCTCCATAAACTTCAAAATTTTCAGCCGGGATATTATTTGGTGTAGCTACAAATAGATCGACCTTCCAAGGGAAAAAAAAAAAATTAAAATAAAGAAAACTAAAGGCAATGATCTCTGGACATAAATAAGGCACAATGCAGGTTGGTTCAAAGTAACTTTATGTGCTACCTGCTCAGTTGCTGTCATGCGTAAGAAGGCCTCATTCATGAAATCTTCACGTGTGAATCCCCCAGCAACAGGTGCTGCTCCTCCCCCTCCAACAGCCCATAATATGTTGCGCATTCCTTGGAGACCCTCCTCCCTTCTTGTCCGAAATTCATTATCAAGGGGCAAAGCCAGAAGTTCCAGGACGCATCGTGGGGTGATCTCCTCCAATGTTTCATCGATCTGTGCTCGCAAATCTGGTGCAAGGCTACTGGCCCCTTCCTCCTGTATTAAATAAGTTGAGGCGAAAATTCCCAAATCTTTGTTAGATTTATGCGGCTCTATGTGATTAGATTCATTACTAGAGCCAAGTGCAGGAATACTAATTTTGAAGACGACATAATCCAACAATTCGCACCAACAATGAATAGATAACATAATCTACATAGAAAATAAGCAAGCAAAAGCAGTACACATTCTTTCTCAAATTGCGTGTGAATTTGAATTAAAAACAAAAAAAAAAAGGACATCTTTATCAGGCAATCAGCCTGATTAAGGAAGGAAGTGCGAATTTAAGTACCTGCAATAGCTTCAAAGCCCTCTCGAGCATCTCACAACCCTGAATAAAATCCGGTGGAATCAAGGCCATCGCATCCCTTGACATGTCCACATAAGCCAGCGCCATTGCCAAAACGACATCCTGCTTGAATGACTTGGGCAGCCTCTCTCTGAGAAGAATCTCTCCAATTTGGAGAACCACCTCATTGTCCCCCGCTTCTTGTAACACACACAAAGCTCCAGGGACCTAAGCATTTTGTTACTACTTTCACTGTTTCTGTTTCTTTGCAATTTTCTAAAAGTAAACAAGCAGCAATAACAGAAAAAGGATATTATGGAAATGAGTAAATAATATCATTACCTTGTCCCAGGGGACTTCGGTGATGATAGTGTCCGGGTCTTCTTCGATAAGGCCTTGATTGTACTCTCTTCTTGATAAGGGATCCGTGAGGGTTTCACAAGCGGCTTGGAGAATTTGTCTACGGCTTATCAATGCGTCTTGACTGAACCCATACTGTGGGGGCTTGGAAACCCTAGCTTCATACGCTCTTTTTATGCCATCTCCAAGAAAATGGGTCTCAGCCCCTAGCACCTTTTTAGTACGTAGTTCCAATTTTAATTACTTCACAAACTAGCAAAACACACACACACACACACACACACACACACACACATATCTCAAAAATTGGAGAGAGAGAGAGAGAGAGGAGCAAATGAATATAACCTGATAGAAATGGAGACGAATGGGAATGTGCCGCTCGGGAGGGGGAAGAGGAGGAGGGGAAGGAGGGAGGAGAGTGGCGGTGGAAGAGGAGAGAGAGTGATGAAGGTCGGAGGAGCTTGTGGTGGCAGTAAGGAATTGGAAGTCGCCGAGGAGGCGATCGGCCCATCTGCTGGCACTGGCGGAGCAAGTGGTGGCAAGGGCTTTTCCCCGTGGGTGCCGCAGTAACCGTGGAGGAGCAATTAGTGCACAAGTTGAGGGACCAATGCCAATACGTTTGATGGCCTCCATTGAAGCACCCCCTGTGCTTAAACCCCTTAAACCCCTCCGGCCTCTGCTTCCGCCTTCTCTTTCTGACAACAGATAATCAGAAGATGGGATACTTCTTTTATTGGTTTTTCCTTCCTCCACAATCAAGCCATCTTCCACACAGACATTTCGACCAAGGCCTTTGCTTCGTTGACAGATGAAATGAAAAAAGAGATTAATTGAATGTCACACGTTAGAGTGTCTATGTACATATCCGCTATAAACACTTCACATATTTCGTCTTTACTTTTTAATAAAAAGACTTTGGTACACTTAAAATAATTATGTATAAAAATGACAAAAACACATTTACTATTCTTAGTTATAGTACTTTTTTTAGCTCTCCTAAATTTGAATGCACTAGAATGAGTAATTTTATTTCTTGTTGTATTAGTTCACAACTTTTCTTGACTAATTTGTCTTTTATACGAATCTTACACCTACTCACGTCATCATATAAACTTTTGATTAAATTTACTTGTTTCATTTTTTTAATATAAGGATCACTTATAAGTCCTAATTTAGCATGTCATAAATCATAAGGTTCAACAATATAAGTAGAAGAAGTAAATGCATTTCTGTCATTAATAAAATTAAGTATATTCAAAATAAAAAGTCTTTAGTTGTAATAGTCCTTTCTAACAAATACATTGTTTTTAGTCATGACAACTTTATCAAACTAAAAAGAGACCTTAACTCTAACCTTTTCCAACAGTGACACAGACACCAGATTGATACAACTATCTAGGACATGAAGCACATCATTCAAGAACAACACATTTCCTAAAATAAACTTGATAAGGGCTTTCCTTTTACTCATAATAGATGTTGTGCTTAAACCTCTCATTGAAACATTTTCCACTCTATCCCTTACTGGTGTGTAAGAGATAAATGCACTTCTGTCCCACAAATGTGCTTCGTAGCACCAAAATCTATTGCTCACTCTTTTGAGTTAGCGACAATGTTAACTTGGGGAATGACATCAATAATAATATCCGCTTCCACCAAATTGACATTTGGTTTGGCAGGTTTGTTAATCTCTTTTTTGAGTCTGCACCGAAGGTTATGATGCCCTGATTTTCCATACACATAGCAAATACCTTTCTTCTTAAAGGTTGGATTATCAGTTTTGGACTTTTCATACCTTTAAGACCTATTATCATACCTCTTCTTGTCATGATGGTGAGGACGATTGTGAGGATGACTGTAACAACTTATTTTTCCTTTCGCACCTTTTTTGTGTTCCACAATATGTGCCTTTGATGTCATCTCCTTCGCCTTTACTTATTTTGATTGGGTTTTATTCTTGTCCTCAATCAAGAAATGAATGATGATATCGTTTAGTGACATGTGCTTCCTCTTGTGCTTGAGTTACTGTTTGTAATCATTTCATGACTGTGGAAACTTTTCAATGAGACAACCTTCTACGTATTCATTTGGCAGCCTAATATTCTTGTTCTTCAGATCGTCCAGCAACTTATGATAATCATTAATTTGATCATGAATACTCATTTTGTTAGACATATGAAAATGCAAATGATTAGTAACAACAAACTTTTGTGTAGCAGTATCCTCGACTATATATTTTTTGTTCATTTTCTTCTATATTTCCTTTGCTTCATTTGAAGAATAATAAATATCAAATAGATCGTTAGATGAAGTGCTTAAAATAGTGTGACAACAGACTTTATTGGCCTATTCCCAAACCTAGTATTCTCTCATAATTTTCAGTAGCTGGTTTTGGTTTGGATTCAATAAGAGTAAATGCAATTCCTAAAACATCTAAGGTTGAAAAGACATGTTCTTGCCAACGTTTAAGGTGTGAACAAGTGAAAGTTTCGATTTTGGAAGTGTCTGGCAAGAACTTTAAAGTAAGAGGAACTGAATGATTTTGTGTAGAAATGGTGATAGGAACCATATTGAGTTGATACTGAAGCAGATGGATTTGTTGCAAAAATAGTTTGGTTGATATTTACATCCATTGCAGTAAAACAAGAAAATATCCTTAAGATTGTTAGAAATAATACTATAAAAATAATAGGAAAATAGATGCAAATAAATAATTAATGATATGAAATGTTTGACGCGTATAGAGTACTGTTCTTAAAGATAGTTTCTACCCCCGTAGATGAGTAGTTTTCAGTGCAGTAGGTCGCAGCGGCTATCCTCTGAGGATATAATAAACCTTCCCACTAATGTGCTCTTAAAATAGTAAGATGATAAAAACAGCTCTAATCTGACTAACCAAACAAATTCCAACAAGAAAAGTATGTGGAAAAAGAGTATAGAAGATGAATAAATTTCTGAAGAGGAAGATGATATATATATATTGTTCAGGCTTTAAGGCTCATAAAAAATGAATAATGGCCATAAAGATAGATAATGGGTAGAATAATGGTGGTTAATAACTGTAACAACTGTAATGGTTAGTTTTCCAATAGCCAAAAACAGTTAGTCAAAAATGGCTAGCTTGACCTAAAATACTGAATGGTCTAAAAAAAATTGGGCTCGGAGGCAAACTGGCAAACGCCTACCCACTGCGTAGGGTTGTATGGGTTCGCTCATATTAGGCCTGAGATTGGGTTGCGCAAGACCTCTTATAAGTCTTTGATTTTATGAAGTATAAGGAACATGTTGGTTTATAAACAAGTAATGTTTAACCTCTCTTTTTCATGTGAGATTCTAGTCTCTTTATATACTTTTTCGTTAAGTAGTACTTGTCTTCTCTTTTCTATGTGAGATTCAAGCCTTTTAAAATACACTGATGCAAACGCCAAGCATAGTACCGGAAGACCCAATGCTTATAGAGAAACGCAAATCCCGCGGATACACCAGAAGACCTACGAACAAGATTGGCGTCACAACTCAACGAAAGCCATATTATGTTTGAAAGAACTTTGACCCAACATCTATAAAGAGATGCGAACCAAAGATATAAGAGAAGGATATAGTCGTCACACCTTATAAAAGAAAGAAGAAGGACAATAAGTTCAGAGGTTTAGACCACAATATTAGAAACCCTGATAAATCAGAGAAAAAGAGTTCAGAGAACCTAAAAGAACGACTGTTCTCCAATCTAACCTAAATATCTGTTGTGTTAAAACAACAAACAAGCCTACTCCAAGTATTCAACGACACCACAACCAATGGATTTTATTGATTCTATACTTAATATGTCTTCTCATGTTGATTTTATTATTGGAGATCAAGTGCTGAACCACTTTAGCTTTATTTTTCTGATTGATTATATGACACACCTAGTGATAGTTCAAAAGAGGACTCTTCGTTTCTAGTAAAGGTATCTTTTGCATAGAAGACATTAATTCTTGGTAGCTCAAGACATTCTTCTAAGTTTTGGAGTAGAACAATAGCAGGATTTGAGGACAAATCCTTTTGAAGAAAGGAAAAATGATGTGAGCTTAGCCAGTACCCTCACTACATCGTTTGGTTTGGTGATTTTGATAGCTTGGTGGACTTTGCTTAAGAAGTAAGCAGCGTTTTTTGCTTAGAGAGCAATAAATGTACTTTACTTGTGGAGCAAGCAATGAAAATTGGAGGTCCCACAAGTCTACATCAACGTAATTTGAGTATAAGAGGAGGAAGATTAATCGAGTTGATCAAGTTTGGGCAGACAAGAGCTATTTGGGCTCAGTTGATTTTGAATATGTTAATTTTAGAGTTTTAATTGTTGTTTTGGGCCAAATATTGTTTTATTTAAACCCAAGCCATTTGTTGGGAGGAATTAGTTTTAGTACTTATTTTAAGTTGAATTAGGTTTTCTTTATGGAAGTAGAATTTTGAAATTTTAGTCTTAGTAAGTTTAAAACCCTAGCTACTTAGGTTTGCCTATAAATAAGTTTGTTTCTCTTATTTTACATAACAGATATGTAGATTTGTTGATTGAGAAATTAAAACAAAATGTTCTTCAGAGTTTCAAAACTCCTAACCCAAATTTATCAAGCATACCTCATTGTGGTATTCATCATAGACTTATTACCCTCCTTTTTCCTTTCTAGGGTGTAGGGATGGTAATTTTACCTGTACTTGTTGGTTATTACTTGTACCTGCCCCGACGAGTATGAGATCAAAGCAAGTTGATCGGAGAACGGGGCAGGGATCCTCGTTCCCCGTATTTTTTTTGTGGGTATAGGGACAAGGATTGATTTACCTATCCCCTTCCTGTACCCATCCTGTTTATTTTTTTTTTTTAATTTATTCTTTAATTTTTATTCTTTTTTATTATTTAATCTTTACTGTCATTGGCCCTTCACTCTTCTGTCTTCAAACCTAAAACCATTGACTTGTGCTCCCACATCGCCGCCATCGGTTTCACATTTTGTTGAAGTTGCCCCGACAAATCTCTCTCTGGCAACTCTTTATTCTGTAATCCAATGATATAAATCTCTAATTTAAGACAGACGGAGCCATTTCAGTAAGGATCGAAACCAATTTAACTACTTCCTTTTTTTCTTCTTCTTCTAAATTTTCTTTTTTTATTTCTGATTGGAGATAAAGAACTCGAATTAAGAGGGAAATGCTTATTGGTGTTACACAAGCAGTCCCTAAAAAAGTTATCATACATATCCCCCAACCAATAAAGAGATGCTCTTGTTGTCTTCACTCTTCCTTGAATTAACCCAAATTTATAGAATAATAATCATAGATGCCAACTACTAGGAAGGGTATTGGAATATTTGTGTTGTTATTTGGTGTTTTGGCTTTCTCTAGTGTTTGAGGAATTAGTTCTGGTGAATTTTGTTCTATAAAAATGGTAATTAAGAAGTGGTTTAGCACAATGGAATGTTTAATGATCTCCTTCCATGTCGATACAATGTATATTAGATGCCATTTTATTATGACTGTGAACTAGTTTTGTGGTCTTTTTTTTTATCTATTTGGTACAACTCTTTTGTTTTTTTATTGCATTTTTTTTCCCCCTAATTTAGTGTGATGAGAATAGCAATGGCGACCATTGTAATGTAGAATTTATTGATATATTTTACGTTAATTCTTAAAATTTATTTAATGCCACCAATAATGATCTATTCTTTTGTGTTTTTCAAGCTTCAATAAAGAGGTTTATCGACATATTTGTGTTTTATTGATCCCTAGGTACTATTGGACCGTGGAGCAATTCAAGGTATATCTTGTGATTTGTTTAACAGGTATTATCAGTCAATATAAGATTATTTCTTAATTGAATAAAGGGCTTGAGAGGGAAAATTTGTTAATTTGAATATAATTCTTCCAAAGCAAGTACTATTGGATTTCTTGTTTGATTTATAGTAATTTTGGGTACTGGTGGCTTTAGATATATGAATAGTTGGTAGATAACTGACTGGCTAGCTTATGAAGTGGTTCCAACTAATGATTTAAAGAGTTTAGCTGTTTTTTATTCCTTACTTTTCATTCCCCATTGCCTGGTTCCTCTTGTGCACCTTACAAATTTGTGTTGGTTTGGGCTTTAAAGGGAGCATGGTAGCTGGAATTGACAACTATAGTTTTCTTCCTAAGAGAACCATATTAAGTAGGGTCATTTTCTTTTTGGGATTGCATGAAACTATGCTGCATTGGTATAAAACTGTTGTCACATCGGTAGTTAATGACACAATTTTTGGCATGGCTAGAGATGAAATGTGGGTTCAAAGGTAACTAATGGCTGTGAGTTTTGGTACTTTATGGTGGTAGAGGCTGAGGGACGAAGTTGACTCTTTGGCACTTGTAGTTGGGGCAAAACTTGAGGTATTGGTGGCTGTAAGCATCAATGAATGGGTAGGTTGGTATTACCTGACTGTAGCAATTGGAATGGTAAGAGTTGTTAATAGTCTTATTTAGCTTGTAATGGTTATACTTTGTAAGAGCTTCAATATGATGCATCTGACATGATTGTCATCCCTCACATATTTATTATTTATATTTTTACTTTTCAGTTAGTAAAAGCAGTTGAGAAATTGTACTTATAGTTTGAGCTGTGAAAATATATGAATGTTTAATTTTTGTTTGAACATGTATAAGGTAGGGATGGGGATCCCTGTTCCTTAGTGGGGATGAGGATCAAAATTTTATACTTGTCGGGGACAAGGACGGGGATGTGTTTGAGGTTAATAAACAGGTACACGGAATAAGGGGATCAAACTCGTCCCCGACCCTCCCCATTACCAATCCTAATAGGGTGTGACGTCTACCAAATCTTCTTATACCTTTGGTTCGCATCTCTTTA
Source organism: Carallia pectinifolia (assembly GCA_037832335.1). NCBI lineage: Eukaryota > Viridiplantae > Streptophyta > Magnoliopsida > Malpighiales > Rhizophoraceae > Carallia > Carallia pectinifolia. Next base: position 9,147,710 of record CM075446.1, on the reverse strand, counting down.
TAGACATTAGGTCAAAATTCTTTCAAGTCTGACTTGACTTTCATTGGATTGTGAGTCCAATCTCGTTTGTGGGTCTTTTGGTGTATTCGCAAGGTTTGTGTCTCTCTATAGGCGTTGGGTCTTCTAGTGCTATCCGCGGGATTCGCATTATATTCTCGTATTTTCCAACACTCTTTCCCTAAATTTTAATCTTTTGCTAATCTATTCCAAACTTGGGCATCTTACTTCTGCATCTTTTTCTTTTAAAACTTTTGAAAGTTATATTTTGTCTTGAAAGTTTTGAAAGCTAATCTTTTGCTAAGTAGCTTCATACCTTTGACATGTTCCACTAGACCTTTCAATGTCGTCAGTCACAATTTGTGGTATTGGAGCTACCAAGCTATCTCCTATAATTTCCAATCTTAGTGGTTTGCTAGCAAAACAAACATTGTTCCATTACTTCAAAGCTACTTGGTAATTAGTAACCAATTGGTTGCAACTTAGCTAAGAAAGATCTTGAGTTTAAAACGTTAAATACTATTAGACACTTCAATACAGATACAATTGTAAACCGAACCTATTTACCATTACTTGTACTTGCTAGAAACCTAGATAAATTAAATGATTTATGATTTGATTAAAAGCAAATAGGATTATGAAGCTTGGAAACAACCTATTTAGATTATTTTCTCCCAATAAATTTGATAAATGACTTCTTCAAAAATAAATAGGGTAAATAATATCTTACCTATGATAGATTAGATCAAATTAATAAATAAGACTAATGAATAAGCCAAAATAAGGAGAAATGAGAAAGAAAATAAGTTATAGCATCTATGATGGAAGAAAACAATAAAAGGTTTTTTTTTTTTTTGGTCCAAGAAGAATGTGGGGTTTGAACCCTAAATTTCTTAGTTATAGATCGCTACTTCTAACCACTTCAATTATTATCAAGTCTTCAAAAACAATGGAAGCTAGAGTCAGAGACAAATGACAAAAGACATTAGATTTCTAAAAAATTTGATGTAAAACACATACAGACATTTCATCTTCCAGTTTTTTAGTTTTACAACTCTTCATTACTGAACAAAAACATACTATCATTAGAAGTTTACTAGAAATCAATACTTTTTAATTGTTCTACATACTTCAAGGAATAGTTTCTACACTTAGAAGAATTAGATTTGGAAGATTCAGTAAAAATATAGAATACTTTAAACAGTTTTAGAATATTATGAGAGTCTCCATAATACTCCAAAAAGCTCTAAAAGACTCTAGAATATTCAAGAAAATCCTAGACATTTTGGAGATGCCTAAATTTTTATAAAATACTCTAGTATGAACTAAAATGTATAAGATATTTCTAATTTTTGGTAAATTATTTTAGAATGTTCTAGTAAAATCATTGACTGTCGGATCAAAATAATTCTAACTATTGGTTGAAAAGATGGAAGGCTATAAATACCTCCACCATCTCTTTATTTATAACAATCCAATCAATCCAACAATCCTATAAATCCAGCCTTTTTCCTTAAATCTTAATCTTTTGTTCATATATTTTGAGTTTGGGCATTTTACTACTGCATCTTTTTTAATGCGAAATCACTAGTTACATTGTAAGAACTCATAATGCAATGAAAAATATAATGCTCCTAAAAATATTATCATATGCATACACAATTATACGGGAAAATTAGAAAACATAGTTATTTCACAAGTATAAAAAATTATGGGTGAAGAGCACAAAATACCCATAATTTCTCTAATTGTCCCTCACCTCTAAACTGTACAAAAAAAAAAAAAAAATTATGATACACATACATGAAAAGAATGCCTTGTTGATGCTTATGCTAAAATGGAATTTGATTTGGACCATCTTGGAACTAAGAGATATAAACTTACACACAAATGGGTGGAAAACAAAAAATATTAAAGCACACCTTCCTATACGGATACTAGACCTTCATGAAGTAATTCACTGTGGGGGTTAGGTGACATATACTTCCGGCAAGCGTAGAGCACAGCTAAATGAAACCCGGTTAAAGACAAAGTGCCCAGCCTGTAATCAAGCATAGCGTCAGTCATACGACAAATGTATCACAGTATTTTCTTTTTTCTATTTGGCGACTTCCAGTATTTTCATATCAAAGGATGGTGTGTGAGAAAGACCTGGGGAACCCTGATGATTTCGCATGGAACCTTCATATGCTTGCGAGCTTCTTGGGCACTTGATAGTCCATCCAATCCTGGAAACCATATATAAAGGTTGTTGGAACTTTCCACTCCGATGCACTGCAAAAATAACAAGATCATTAATGGATTATAAGGAGCTATTCAACTTGATCTTGTTCTTTGTACATAATCTTTAACTAAGGGCAATTGAATTATTTTACAATTTAACTGAACTTCTAAAGCCATTTTATGATGCGGAAATCAGCCTTCCTTGTGCATCTGCCTATGATTAAACACAACATGCTATTAATCTCAGAAGGTGTGCTGAATCAAAAGATTTTTGGGAGTGACAAATGGATGTCACTCGGAACAGGGTAACTTCAAGACGACAAATGAGAACAAAGTTTTAAAATTACTCAGTGGATGCCCCTTTTTCATGCCAAAAGGACAAGAATGAACCTTTATGCCAAAATACACTTTTCTTCTACGCCTGTGCGAGGTGAACTACATTTTTGGTACACCAAAAATGTATTTTCATATTATGGAGCAATAGACTTTGGCTTCACACAGCAATGCATTTCAACAAACTAACTGGTATAAGAGAAAATTTTGCAATAAGTGGGATTATCGAACATCTGAAGTAGAGGCATCCGAGCAAATGCTCCAAACGACAATATGTATTTCAGGCATAGCTCACCACTTGCTTTGGCTACTAAAGTATGGTACACTTAATCTGCCATCAAAGGGAACAACGATTAGATACCTACTAATCAATGCCAAATCCAGGAGATGTGTATACATATAAATGATATTGACTTGGACTTGTTAGCAATTTCGACTCCTCGTCGGTCAATCTTTCTCCTGTTGCATATAAACCAAATCTGGCAGTTGTGTACCTGTGCACTAGATTTGGACCCCAAGGACCTAAACCTCTATATTAAAGCTAAGAAATATTAGAAACCGAAGGGGAAAAGGCAGTTTCAACAAAACACAAAAGGAGATAAAAAAAACTAAACAATTGGAACTATGAATTTGATCTTATTGCAAATTCAGAGCACATGGGCTAAACTACTACCGCTGCAGGAAAAAGCCACATGGAAAGTAATTCAACATCTTATCAGTCGTCATGCAAGGTTCTACTACCATAAAGCTCAAAATTTTTAACGATATAGTTACTGATATGACATAGCAATGAAGGACAGACATATGGATAATCATGAAACTAAAATATACTATGACTACAAATTGGCCTCAAAATTTCGACCACAGAAACATAATCAAGAATATGGGGAATGGTATACCTGGCAACTTTCTGAGGAGTAAAATTAGACTCCCACAGATGATTTAGAATAGCTCCTTTCCATGTTGCTCTAAACCGGGTTAGCCACTCGGACTTAGAGTCTGATTCTGATGAAAAACCAGCAGGTCCAACTAAAATCAACTGCTGAACGTGCTCAGGATGCTAGAATGGAGGCAATGTCTGATGTCAGAAACTATGCAATGATTGAAATGACAACATATTACCATCTGAGTTCTCAAAATGCATGGCAAAACAATATCACCTTGAGCGCATACTTTGCTGAAATATAGCCTCCAACAGAATGCCCAAGCAATATGAAGTTAGTCATTTTGCTTTTCTCCATTCCTCAAGTGAGTCAAACCACGCCTCAGTTTCTGCATCATCAAACAACAGTTAAAATAGAACATATGGTGCTGCTATAATTCAAATTATATCACTGTAAGAAGCACAAAGATCATTATTCGGTAAACTGACTTTCAAACATCAACCATCTAAGATGATGTAAAATTAAATCTAACCTTGGGTGCTTTTGCATGTAAAATCAGGTCTGCTTGATCCGCCCCAACCGTTAAAAAATAAATAAAGCACGCATAAAAGATAAAGCAAAGCAAAATGATGACTTTCTCTCCCAAAGAGAAAAGATAAGCAGGCTTTACCCAAGCTGATCAATAGCAATGACGTTGAAGTGACTGGCAAGGGCATCAAAATTGCGAAAGAAGAAACCTTGAGAGGCACCATAGCCATGTACCATTACAAGGGTAGGATGAGGAGGAAGAGCTAAAGAAGAGTGTTGTTGTTTGCCTTTGCTAGAAGAAGAAGAAGAAATGCTATTGCTATCATCAAAGGTAATTGTATTAATGAACCTGTCCTCATTACTTGAGGAACGAAACCATCTTACTTTAGCCCCAGGTGATCCTATATTCACCTGTTCTTGAACATACGGAGTCCTGTACAAACAAATATTATTATTAGGGTGCAGGTGTACATACGTAGGCTAGTAAATAGAAGAAGTGTCAATAATATAATAATTATAATTATTTTTACAATAAAATTAATAAATTATAATACAAAAAATTATCACATTATTTTTGTTATAAAAAAAATTAATATTGTTACAAAAATATTTTTTATTGTTACATTATTTACATCTTTCTGTTCATCTCCCTCCCTACTCACATCTTTTTCGTTATTATTAAGTCAGTCAACACTTCTTAATTAATTAATAAGCAATAATAATTGCGCAATCAAGATCTCGATCTCATTGTGCTCTGCTCAAAATAATTTCAAAAAATAAACAAAAAAGAGCAGGAAAAAAAAAACAAAGGAGAAAAGAAAAGAAAAAATGACCAATTTGATTTGCCTGGGTTCGAAGTCTACGGTGTCGTTTAAAATTGGGCCTTACTTGACTAAAGAGAGAAGGCGCTTCTCGGCGGCGATAATATGATCGGTAGAAGAGGGGATCCAACGGAGTACAGACGGCCACAATGATCTTGTTTTCACCCTTGATGAAGTTGACGACGCCGATGATAATGATGTCGTAGCTTTAGCAGCGGCAGCAGCAGCAGCACCAGAAGATGATGGAAGCTTAGGCCATTCTCGACAGCGAACGAGGCAACAAGCTCATGTAACCAACAAAATAAATCCCAAAAAACAAAACACGAAAACAGTGGTGATAACGAGATCAATTTCCTCTGTAATATTAATGTGAGTTTTGTGGATTGTATTTCTACTTGTATTTGTTGGAGAGAGGATATATATATACATAACACAAACGGTGGTTGGTGAAGTGCGCCCCAAGCTATCTTTGACAATTCGTCTTTTTTACTGTTTGTTTCTTGGAAAGGGGGGCGGGGGCGAATTTTGGACGATGACGAGCTGCTGCGTGTCATTTTGTTGGATACATTTCCATCTCAGATATTCCAAACCTTTTTATTACTAAAGACGGTCGGACGGCGGTGATTTTGTTTTCATTTAAATTTGTTAATACTGTAATTAAATATAAAAAATTTTTATTTAAATTTAATAATACTGTAATTTAAGAATAAAGACATCAATAATGACTTATTTTTAATTTATAAATATAACAATCAACATATGTATAATACATAATTTTTATGTTAAAAAAAATTTAAGCTTTTGTTACATACCCAACCCAACGGGACTAGAAAAGGCAAAGGAAAGAAGTCGTCAAAGAAAAAAAGTTATAGTTTGGGCCGAGTATCATATTATTATTTTAATTATTTAAAACTAAATTTGAAGCAAATGTTGTTTTTGATGTTCAGTGTATATTATTAGGTTTATATTTTAAATTTTAAAATAATAATTATTTAAATTTAAATTTTATAAAAATAAAATAAATTAAAATAATACTTCGATGACGACTCTGTCTAGTGTCCTTAGTCGCATCCAAAAAAGAACAAACAAAAAGAAAAACGAAAGAATCTAGAATGAAACTTAAAAGAGAAAAACCTTTTGGTTGTTGGTTAGATGTTTGTTTCATAATTGTTAATATACGACACAATATATAAATTATAAGACACAATGAAGGAATTAAAAGTAAATTATACGACACGGGTAATTTATCCTTACAAAAAAATTTTTTAATGGCTAATTAACTGTGTCATATAATTTTTTTTTGATATGTCATAATTTTTATCTAATTTTTCTATCGTGTCATATAATTTATCTATTGTGTCATATATGACAGCTACCAAACAGCCACTTAAGAGACAGTCATATAGTCGTTCTCAACATAAAATTCTCCTGAACCCGCAACTTCCCAAAAACCAAAAGAAAAAGAAAAAGTCTTGTATTTTTAAAATAATACTAAAATTAAATATGTCAAACGGGTTGTACCGTGTTAAATTCAGTTTAATTTTTTTTAAAGTTCACTTATTTTGTACCGTGCTTTAGCATAACTTTTTTATCTTTCGTACCTTGTCGTGTCATGTTTTAATATTTAGATCATAAGTCCAACAAGACCCATAAGTCCAAGTACTATGGGCTCAGCTTGTGTTGTGCCTAAGCCAATCACCATATTGTGACTGGACCGCTCATCGTGCTATACTTGGACTACTCACTGTGTTGTGACTAAGTCTTAAATCATGCATAAATTGTAATGTGCTTAAGTTATTAATTGTGTTTAAATCGAATTATGTCATATTATACAAATAAAAATTCTTTTTTAATTATGTCTAAGCGTGCATTGTTAATAATTCTTTTTTTTAGATAAAAGTAAAAATATTTTCTAATTTATGGCCATATTATACAAGTAATAATTTTTTTTAATTTTTATTTCAATATTTTTGTTAAAAATATAAAAATATTTTAACGTAAATAAAATAATTTAAATAGTTTGAATAAGTATCAATATATCATATATAATTTTTTATTGAAATTTAAATAAATTTATCATATAAATATTATTTTGACTTTTGTAATTTATGATTTAACCAAAAAAAAAAAGAAAAAATTTTGTGAAATGGTGATACATTTTGTTTTGTTAAATAAAAATTACAAATAAAGAAAACATATAAACTATTACTTTTAGCATAGTAAAAAAAAGTTGATACTTTTATCCCTTTGAATTATGATTCAAGTCTTGTTCCTTATTTCTTCCCATCTTAATTTTAACCTCATTTTAAAAAGGTTTGTGCTTGGGCCGTACTGAACCCGTTTATGGACTCCACTAGAGCCGTGCTTGAACTCATGCCATACCTAATTTTAGGCTATGCCTAAACCTTAACCCATTATGAGTCATGCTTGGCCCAACTCATGAGTCATAAAATATAACTCTAATTCACACTCTATCGTTAGTCGTACCTAATCCGAGTCTAATACTAAGTCATACTTGACATAACTCATCCGAGTCTAATACTAAGTCATACTTGACATAACTCATGATGGGCTAAGCCTGGTTAATCCTAGCTAAAAAGATGTGTAATTAAAAAATTTTTGAGTTTGACAGATTGACTCCCGTGTAATATTTTTGAATAAAAAGTCAATCATTATTTGAAAATTTAAATTACGAATATTATGATTTTCACCAATCTAATCACTAAGTTTATTATTTATTTTGTGTCCAAGTGTTTATATATATATGTATGTTTAATGATACGAACACACTATAGAAAATCTTTTTTGGTACACATAAACACACTATATATAATACAAACACGCATAATATGTAAACATAATTATTGGTTAATTTTGTACGTTATACCTTTATATGATTTTGATACACGTTTTCATACAAAAGATTAAATAAATCTATATCTATACATCTATATACGTTTGCTTAATTTTAAGAAGTCTAAAACAAATTTTCCTTAAATATAAAATTATTAGGAGACTCTCGCATTGATTAAGACTAATAGCCTAAAAACCTCCATCACTCAATTTTAATTTTATTCAAACATGCTAACTTTCCAAAAAAAAAAAAAAACCTCAGAAGTAAAATTTTATCTAACCAATAATTATTATCAAAATGATGAAATAAACATTATAAACTAAAAAAGAATTTTGATATTGCATACTATCATTATTATTAAATGTTTAGTTTAATTCAATAGTATCTGACATCAATTAAGAAATTTAATAAAATTAGTATTTTAACATGCATCGAGTCTTCTATTTTATATTAAGTCAATTCTGCTCCTTTGCAAAGACAGTGATAAATAACCTGCATAATGAGAGACTCTATTCTAGTAATATATTATTTTTTTCATTACCTCAAAAAATAATATTTTTTCACACTCTTATCATATAATAAATATTTAAAAAATTAATATATGAAGATTAAAAAAAGTTAATTTAGGAAGTAACGGGTGAACTTTTGACCTTGACCTGAAAGTTAACCTTTTATCCTTGAGCGTTTGTTTAAATTTATAAGCAAAACCTAAAATAAATTTATAATCAAAACCTGAAAACAATCTAACTTACCAAAGAGGAGAAAAAAAAAAGCACACTACATGGCAATATAAGAAAGGAAATACAGGAGACAGACAGTGAATGGTATCTATGGCTCATCTGGTTGTTTTTTTTTTTTTTTTTTTTGAATTCAATATATCTTTTACAATTTAATAATTCATATCGCTATGCCCAAGTTTTATTCAGAAAGAAATCTAACTTACACTACTCTCACTAAGAAATACAGAACACATTTTAAAGAAACATAGAAGACCACGAACCACCAGATTTAAAAATTAGGGACCTCTTTGTCTTAATCAGCTCTTGACTGGCCGGCTCGGGAAGAAAGAATTATACCAACTATAAGGCCATAAAGGGCTAATGCTTCCGCAAAGATGAGAATGAGTATCATTCCCACAAAGAGCTTCGGCTGTTGTGCATTAGCCCTGCGAAACATTCGAGTCAGGATCAGAGAGTCTTCCGGCAGAAAAACTGTCAAGCAGCAATTTGCACACTAGACCCATCCCACTAAAATGCAGTGAGATCATAAATAGCTATAATAATGCGCATTTCTATAGTTCAAAAGGCACGAAGTCACAATAATTTCCCTCTATCCAATTGGCATACAACAAGACCAATTAGACACAATGTTGAGAAGATCTCAAAAATCTCACTCCCTAATTACCTACATGCTAGTCAAGAGCAGATTCCGATTATAGCTTCAAAAGGAAGGATGGCAAATACTGGGAAACATACTTTCCCGAAACATTTTTACAGGTCAAATACTTCCACATTGATCCATATCAATTGAAAATTTTCATAAACCAAATGCGGAATTAACCCCACCCCCACGCCCCCAAAAACTTGGCATCAACGAAAGAGAGTGTATCGCACATCACATAATCCGCAACTGCAGCTTAGTTCTAATGCAACTACAAGACGAAACGCACGCATGAGCGCGCACGCACACAGAGACACAGTTATATTCAAAGACAAATCAAGCAGTCTACACCCCAGAAATATCAATGTAAGGAAAATAAAGAATCAAAATCAAAATCAAAAGAAAACAAAGAAATTAGAATAAGAGGAATGAGGCCAGAAATGTTAAAGAGAGATATTATACCTAACACCGGCGTCCCCAACAATGCCAATGGCCATACCAGCGGAAAGACCGGCGAGGCCACAGGCAAGACCGGAAGAGAGGTGAGCATATCCGTCGAAGAGATAGTAAGACTTAGCCTTAGGGTTAATCCCAGTGCTGATGATGACGGCAATGATCAAGCCGTAAATGCCAAGAACTCCGGCCATGACCACCGGCACAATCGATTTCATCACCAGCTCAGGCCTCATCACCCCCATAGATGCCACTCCGACCCCGCTCTTTGCAGTTCCGTAGGCAGCTCCCATGCCTGCCAAATAATGTTTACAATCCAAATTCTAAATCGGCTTTTGCGAAGATACCCTAGCAAAATCCCTTCTGGATCCAATTAGAATCCATTGTAAGAAAACCAAAAAAAAAAAAAAAAAAGGGAAGAAGAAGAAGAAAAAGAAAATAATAAGTTTACAGTACAGGAGAAGACGAGAGCAGCGGCAGCACCAAGGAAGCCGAAGAAAGGAGCAGTCTCATCTCCGCTGAAACCCGATGCCATTGTAATTTTTCTTTGGGTTGTGGATTCCGATGATTTAATTTTAAGCGCTTGGTCAGATCTGAAACTGAGGACGCTTTTTGCCTTTGCTTCCTGCCTTCTCTCTCAAACTCTTATCTTCTAATTTATTTATTTTATTTAACCTAAAAAAATACATTTATGCCTTTTTTTTTTTTTTCCCCTTTTAAACAAAAAGAAGAAGAAAGAAGGAAGACGTGAGGATGAATTGGGTGAACGGATAAAAAAAATTGATTTAAAAAAAAAAAAAAAAAAGAGCCAACGTTGGCTGAGCAAATGGGCTTCTACTTAGCTCGGAGAGGAACAGTAAAGTTGGGCAGTCTTTAGGGACAATTTCGTTGATGGGCCTTTCGATGATCTTATGATCCGTTCAATTCTGCTTCGACTGAAAATTAATCCTATCGTTTGTTTTCACAGAACCAAAAAAAAAAAAAACCCATAGAACCATCCCACAAATTGGGATAATACATCCTGTTTCTCTTCCTAAATTTGATTGTCTGCGGGTTGTGGTTTAGTCCCTAGCATTTCCCTGAGTGAAACCGAACACAAAAACTGGCCACTGACGATAGTTCATCCCAAGTTTTGAATTTATGCATAGCCTTGAGCTGAGGTCCAACAAAGCAATCCCTGCCATCCTCGTCCTGCCACAAGCATTTGCGCTAAAATAATGTCAATCCAACTATCATACATCTTAACATCATTGAGCTCCTCACTAGTATATAAGCACAAAGAACTTGGAGATCACTTGATAAGGACCAGAAAAAAAAAAAAAATTCTTTGCTTCTAGAAACGAATCACCAAGAAACTGTCCGCACTTGGTAATTGCCTCAAAAAACTGTGGTAAGCCTTTGCACTAGCAACAGTACGATTTATCAAAACATACAAACAGAAGATGCCGCCCATCATCAATACACAATTGACTACATTTGGAAAGAGCATCGAATGATCTCAAATCTGCAAACCAAAAAAAAACCATGTTCCCTCCACCATTGGGGACATGCATTTCGTTCGTCTCTGCATTAAGTATGACAACATCCAATCCTGATCCTGCTTTCTGGATTTCAACCAAATAGATCGAGCTCTGTGTGTGCAGTACCCTGACATCAATTAAACAGCCATGTTTCAGCATACAACCGAGTGAATTGAATTTATCAAACTCGTGCACAACTTGACAATTCCACTTCACAAAAGAAGGCAATAGCAGCAAAGTCGTACCTCCCTCACTTGCAAAACAACCATGTTACTTTTTCCAACCTGACAACAACCAAAAAAAGAAATATGAGAGGTTCAACAATGGCAAAGATGTTAGTCTGACAGTTCTGATCGAATCAGGTTGCGAAAAATAAGCAATGCCGTTGACCTGCACCCGTGGCACGAACTTCCATCAGTAAATGATAACCAATCCATTGCAAGAAAGCAACCCCTTGATTTTTTTTTTTTTTTAAAAAATGCCATGCATCAAATTCCAAGCTGTATCAAATGTAGATGTCAAGTAATCCATAGGTCAATATCCATGTGCATTAATGTTACGTGGATACACATATACAACCACAAACTTACAGACTCACAAATGCATACATGCACACAAACTCACAGACTCATGCACCCTCACAGCCTCTTGAACGCACACACACCCACAGAGAGAGAGAGAGAGAGAGAGGTGGGGAAGGTTTGGAGAACAGAAAAAGAAGTTAGCAATTGATGTTCAATTGAAAATCAGGACAGTACTTTTCAGAGAATTTTTGCGGGAAGCGAAAACTGTTCTCTGTGATTGTCAACACTATAATAATCCTAGACTGTACATTAAAAACAAAGAAAAAGTGACTGGTTGTGTCTCATCTTTAGGGATCCCTTAACAAAAATTTGGGTATTGACCATCTGCCCTCTGCAAGTACAATGTTGATGGGTGATGGATGCATTCTTATCTCCAATGTTAGATGGAAGGCGCTAATGCATATGATCCGATAAGCAAGCTACGACATTTGCGTCAAGATCCTTTCTGTTCCCTGCCAAGCTCCAGCTTCACTTCTGATCTCAAGAATGCCATTAATTGCGCAATCTTCAATTACAACCCACAAGAAATCATCTTGTTTCCGCGTAACCACTTTCTGGATAACTGACAGCTTTTGGCTGCAATGAACATTTACTGAGAAGGCCAATAAACAAATTAAGGTGGCCCCATTATCAGGCCTCAATTAATCAAGGAAGAATGTGATTCTGTGATGGTTGCACAGAGCACATCCGACAGCACAGGTTATCCAGATGACCATCAATGATTCCCTGCCACCTTCATTGCCATGTGTCTCTCAATCAATTTGTCAACAAAGGCACGTATCTGCACATCAAATTACATCCAATGGCACCCAAGTTTCATTACATTACAGAAAAAGGAGAAAAAAAAAAACCAAAAAACATGTCATACAAAAGGAGGAAGATGTATTCATTAATCAAACTTTTAAGATTATATAGCACATAAGCATGCACAACAAACAGAAGCGCTAATTTTTAAGAAAAAATGTCCGGGAAAAAACTTTTCAAGCAAAATCAAATAAACATGTGAACCATCTAATACTAAGATCAGGTATGAACCCTGTGGGGAGAAGCCTGGCATCGTAAGTGTTTTGGACCTGGCTATTGAGTCTAATGACAATGTCTACTTTTAGAACAGAAATGGAACAAATTTCATAGGATTTCTCAACATACTCACCTTATTCTTGCGCTTGAAATCAAGAAATTCAGTAACAGCCATGGCTTTTTCTGCATCTGTGGCCAGCTCCATGACCTGAAGAAAATCCATATCAACATTAAAACAGTGGCATCCAGGATTAATCTCATTGTAGAAGGCCATGGCCTGTGAATAGTTAATTTGAGCCCATATAACATAAAGGGACAAACCTTAGTTGCACATTTCTTCATTATTGATTTGTATCCGTCCCTATCAATTTTTCTTGTCTTATAGACTGGCATGAGCAATGATGCAACAAAATCAACAACGGCCTGTTTAATATGGTCTGCTCCTTGAGGGTGATTTTTCAGTGGTTCCTTGTTTATGGTAACTTGTGAGACAGAGCTCCCATTTGCCCGTCCATCATTCTTCCAGGTGGGTCGTTTTGAACCAGCATTTGAATCTTCTTCATCATTTATTCGTACAGCCGGATGGAAAAATTCTGAATCAGCAGCAGCTGCTTGAGATTGCCATCTTTCAATGGCATGGTAGTCCTTTATCCCCACACTACCAGCAGTATCCACCCATGCTTTGGTAAAAAGACTGCCATCAACGGCTGCACTTTCTCCAGACTGTTCTCTCAAATTCACATGGGATGCAATCTCATTTGAATGGCTACGCTGAGATAGGTTATCAACTGACATCCTTGAACTATCAAGGTTAGCACATGCTGCAGAGAAATCAACAGGCCAATCCCTTACTCTGCAGTTCCTAGAGTCTATTTCTGAGATACAATCTTGTCTTCCTAGAACACCACCGGACCATTTTCGCCTAAGATCATATTCATCCATTTGTGCATATTGTTCTCGCCTTGCAAATTTGTGAAATGATGGTATCTTAGGGAGATTTTGTAAATTGCTCCTGGCTTCTGATGATGCATATGCCTGCAATATTATATTAAATCACTTGATAAATGCCTGATCACAAGTGCTGGGAAGAGAACACCATAAAAAAACAAGGACAAAATTGGCTAAAGATAGCTTAATTCCGAACTATGTATATCCCTTGGTTAGAAGGACAAGGGAAATGGCTGCAGTGAATCGTAGCAACACGAGGACTAACCTCAGCAGCTGCACGTGCAGCAGCACAAGCTGCCTCTGCTGCAGCTAAGGCAGCCTGTTCCTCTGCAGACAACACATGATTGTTGTCCTCCACCTCGGCATCCAGTCTTCCCAGAGAAGCATGTGACCTGGATTCCGATTTTGAGTCTTTGCCAGTACCCGCCCTAAACAGCTTCCCATTCAGTTTTTTCACGTTTGCATCAGATAAAATGTCTCCACTGGATGCAGGAACTTGCAAACTCCCTTTTTGTTCCAAAGAGCTATGTTGACTGCGCAGGGGTGGCTTCCCTGGGACAGCATTGTTCAGAGGTTTTTTCTTTGAGTCTCCTGTAGATGCCAGCCTCATTAACTTTTGTCCACCATTTGAAGCTTTTTCCCTCCGGAATACTTCAAGCCACACGCTAACCAGCTGACTTGCAATAGCACGTATGTCACGGCTTGTGTGCACACAAACCTTTTCTTTCACAGTTTTCCCTATGCCTACACATGGAAATTGGTTAATGGGCAGTAAACAGAAACAAAATCATTCCTTCCATTATTCCATGGATGATGGACTTCTACCAGGACAATGACACTACACAACTTCAAAGGAAAGACATGGGAAAACACAGGCATGCAGCTACAACATGCCATTCCTAAAAGGAAATTCGAGGGAGCGAGAATCTCATTTGAAATCCTTTCCATTCAAATATTAGAAAAATTACCTGGCCATGCTCTGATTCAGTTTTCTAGTGCAGTTTAAGCTTCAACGGAAATCAAACATACTAAAAGTCTAAAAAATCTTAGGGAAATGTTACATAGATAAGGGTGAAACGGTCATGCGCATTCAATTCAGAGGATATAAATGCGTAACTGTTGAAATATATGCTCCTAAAATCTCTCCTTAGATCTTACCTAAAATCTGTATCCTAGAATATCTCCCTAAATCAGTGTATAATCTTGTATAATTAGTGTGTATATTCTGCTAGACTAATCTGCTATAATTAGGATCTATAATTAGGGGATTCTAACCATATCTAGAATACCCTTCTTGTCTTATATATGTACAGCATCATATGTACAGAAGATAATCAATCTGAAGTGAGGTATTATCCCCAATATTCTTTCTTCTACATGGTATCAGAGCCTCTCTTTTAGGCATATTACTTCGTTATTCTGGCCTTCATTGCCGTTTGCTTTTCACAAGCTCCTTTCTTTCATAGAAACTTTTTGCCAAAGATTAAATCATGTCTACCATCTCCTTTGACTCATCATCAACCTCTAGTGGGCCAACAACCACTAATACTTCCTCAAATGCATTGAGTGGTGAACTTCAGGGTATGAATCTTTCATACCGTCTTGATGGGACAAACTACCTGCAATGGAGGCAGGTTGTCCAAACCTTTCTCAAAGGGCGTGGAAAAATTAGCCATTTGACTGACACCTCTCTGAAAAAGGAGGATCCTAAGTTTCCAGCTTGGGATGAGGAGGACTCTATGATCATGTCTTGGTTATGGAGCTCTATGAAACCTGAAATTTCACTCAACTTAATGTTTCTTCCAACAGCAAAAGCTATTTGGGAAACCCTGTAAGAAACTTATTCTAAGAAGAAAGATCTTGCCCTAGTATATGAACTGAAGGTGCAGGTGATGTCAACCAAACAAGGGAACATGACAGTTACTGATTACTACAATCGGATGATTGGATTATGGCTGGAAATTGATCACTATCGAGATGTTCAGATGAGATGTCAAGAGGACATTCAACACTTCCAAGGAGTTCTTGAACATGACAGGATATTTAAATTTTTGGCTGGCTTGAATCCAAAATATGATCAGATTAGAGTCCAAGTCCTTGGGAAGGACCCTATGCCCTCTATTCGTAAGATTTTCTCCATAATGCGAGCTGAGGAAAGTCGAAGAGGTGTGATGTTGGACTCACAAGTAGGGGAAGCAACCACTGCTATGCTTTCTCGAAAAAATCAAGGAGACAAAGTCGGCCAACATGGAAATAGCTCTAGAATTGATCCCACAAGGCAACCAAATAAAGAGAATTTGTGGTGCACCTATTGCAAAAAATCTCGACATATAAGAGATAATTGTTTCAAGTTGCATGGAAAGGAAAAAGTGTTGGCTCGCAATGGAGTTTTTAAAAGTAGCTCACATGGCCAAGCAAACCTGTCCGTTCAAGATAACACAACTCAAGAATAAACAGGTGTCAAGAGTGTACTGAACTCTGAAGAGGTTGCAAAGCTTCAGAGCTTACTTGATTCACTCAACAATTCTTCGGGAACTTGTTCTCTAACTCAAGTTGGTATGTGTCTTTTAACTGAAACTCCTAAAGCATCATGCACTACTCATTTGAGTTCATGGGTCATTGATTCGGGGGCAACTGATCACATGACCTGTAACCCCACCATTTTTTCATCTTATAATCTTATCCCAGGGAATCGAAATATTACAGTAGCAGATGGATCACCCATTACCATTGCTGGACGGGGAAGTATTCACCCAACACCTTCCATATCCTTCAAAAATGCTCTACATATACCCAAATTGTCCACAAACCTTTTTATCTGTTCACAAAATTACAAAGGACCTTGGCTATAAAATCACTTTCTTTGACACTCATTGTGTGTTGCAGGACCTAACCTCGGGGAAGATGATTGGATTTGCTAAAGAACAAGATGGGCTGTACCACTTGGAAGACTTACGAGGCAATAGGATGACAAGCAAGCGACTACTTCTGTCTCAATCTAGTTCTTCCAATAAAACCAAGGTCTGGGCCCACCATCTACGTCTAGGCCATCCACCTTTCTTGCTTTTGAAGAGCATATTTCCTTCACTATTTAAAAATGTTTCTATTTCAGATTTCAATTGTGATATTTGTCAATTAGCAAAACATCATCGTTCTTCCTTTCCTTCGAAATCAATAAGATGCAATGCACCTTTTTCTTTGATTCACTCTGATATTTGGGGTCCAACTAGAGTTCCTAATATTAGTGGTGCCAGATGGTTCATTTCTTTTATTGATGATTGCACACGAGTAACTTGGGTATTTCTCATGAAAGAAAAATCTGAAGTCAGTCAGTTTTTTAGTTCCTCAGTTTCATAAAATGATTTTTACTCAATTTGGTAAAAAGATTAAGAGAGTACGAACAGACAATGTCACGGATTATTTCAATAAAACACTCTCATCTTTCTTCCAAACTGAAGGAATCATTCATGAATCTTCATGTATTGATACACCTCAACAAAATGGGGTTGTTGAGCGTAAAAATAAAAATCTTTTAGAAGTTACTCGTGCTCTCTTATATCAATCACACGTGCCTCATTCTTTTTGGGGTGAAGCAGTCCTAACTGCTACATACCTTATAAATCGCCTTCCATCTCGAATCTTAAACAATAAAACTCCTCTTCACACATTATCTCATTTTTTTTTTCCAGATTTCAGTTTACATCAAGCTCTTCCTTCAAAAGTTTTTGGTTGTGTAGCATACCTGCATATTCACAAAACATGTCGCACAAAACTAGACCCTAGGGCTAGAAAATGTGTTTTTATAGGGTACTCTTCAACCCAAAAAGGCTACAAGTGCTATGACCCCATCTCCAAAAAGTTTTTCATCTCCTTTGATGTAACTTTTCCTGAAGTAGAGCCTTATTTCAAATCGTCCCAGCACTCACTTCAGGGGGAGAAAATTGGTGAATCTAATGGAAGTGAGTGTCATTCTGGATCACTAAACTTTCTGAAATCACTCACAAATTTTTTTGAAATTGAGGAGCCACCTGTGCAACCTAAAATTGCTCTTGAAAATGAGTTGGATGAATTAGAACCAGGGTTGTCTCTAGAAGAGATAGATCCTG
The DNA here is from genome assembly GCA_037832335.1 of Carallia pectinifolia. NCBI lineage: Eukaryota > Viridiplantae > Streptophyta > Magnoliopsida > Malpighiales > Rhizophoraceae > Carallia > Carallia pectinifolia. The sequence continues at coordinate 9,130,059 of CM075446.1, read as the reverse complement.
TTTGTCAGCCCATTGTCACAACTGAATCTGCCATTCCTAAAGATGATCCTCCTTCCAAGCCACTTAAGCAATATTCAAGAAGAAAGACATCCAAGCCAATACCAATAATCACCCAAGACAATCAACCTTTAGCAGTGCAGGACACATCTTCACCAAAAACTATGAAACAAGATTCCAAGAAGGTACAACCAACATCAAGTCTAAGGCAAGGCCATGATTCCCACGTGAGCTTAGGTAATGCTATCACATCTTTTGATTTATTGGGTGATACTAACCAACATATTTTACATGATAATCCACCTAATGCAGAAACTGATCTCCACCTTCCTATAGGCATAAGAAAAGGAACCCGAAAATGCACACAACACTGCATATCCAATTTTGTCTCCTCTCATAGACTTTCATCTAAACACAAGGCCTTCGTCTCAACCCTGAACTCAATTGAAACTCCAAAAACAGTGCAAGATGCTTTACGAGATAGGAATTGGGCACAAGCAATGAGAGAAGAGATGAATGCCCTGGAGAAAAATGATACTTGGAGCATCGTGAGTCGACCTAAAGAGAAGAAGATTGTAGGACGTAAATGGGTTTACACAGTGAAGTTCAAAGCTGATGGAACCCTTGAAAGATACAAGGCTAGGTTGGTTGCAAAGGGTTACACACAGACATATGGAGTTGATTATCAAGAGACCTTTGCACCAGTGGCAAAAATGAACACTTTCAGAATCCTCTTGTCGTTGGCAGCTCATTTTGAATGGGAACTTCAACAATTTGATGTAAAGAATGCTTTTCTACATAGAGACTTGGAAGAAGAGGCATATATGGAGCTACCACTGGGATTTAATGAAAAACTTGGCTTTGATAAAGTCTGTAAATTGAAGAAGGCATTATACGGCTTGAAACAATCCCCAAAAGCTTGGTTTGGAAGGTTCACAAAGGCAATGTTAAAGTTTGGTTACAAGCAAAGTCAAGGAGATCATACTCTTTTTATAAAGCATTCTGGAAACAGAAAATTCACTTCACTGCTAGTATATGCCGATGACATTATCATTACTGGGAATGATAAGGAGGAAGAAAAGGAACTTAAGGCTCAACTTGCCAAAGAGTTTGAAATCAAAGAATTGGGCAAATTAAAATACTTTCTTGGAATAGAAGTGGCATATTCTAAAATTGGAATATTTATCTCTCAAAGAAAGTATATACTAGACCTTCTCAAAGAAACTGGTAATCTTGGAAGCAAGCCCCTAAACACGCCTATAGAACAAAATCACAGAATTGGTCAAGAAGACGAAGGAAGACCAGTTGACAAGGGAAGCTATCAAAGGTTAGTGGGAAGATTGATCTATCTCTCACATACACAACCTGATATTAGCTTATGCAGTGAGTGTAGTCAGTCAATTTATGCATGACCCAAGAAAGAAACATTGGCAGACAGTTCAAAGAATTTTGAGATATCTCAAGTCCACTCCTGGAAAGGGAATATTGTTCAAAAAGGGAAAAGACCTAATAGTAGAAGGTTACACTGATGCTGATTATGCTGGGTCCTTGACTGATAGAAGATCTACTACAGGGTATTGTACCTTAATTGCAGGTAATCTAGTGACTTGGAGGAGCAAAAAACAAAATGTAATAGCTAGATCTAGTGCTGGAGCAGAATTTCGAGCCATGGCACAAGGAGTTTGTGAGCTACTATGGCTAAGAATCATACTTAATGAATTGAGAGCTCGGATGAGTGGTCCAATGAGACTGTATTGTGACAATAAGTCAGCCATCTGTATAGCTCATAATCCTGTTCAGCATGATAGAACCAAACATATCGAAATTGACAGACATTTCATCGAGAAATTGGATAGTGGTTTAATTACAACATCATATGTGTCAACCACAAACCAGCTAGCAGATTTTTTGACCGAAGGATTACCTGCTCCAAGATTTCAGAGTATCACGAACAAGCTAGGAATGGAAAATATCCACTCACCAGCTTGAGGGGGAGTGTTGAAATATATGCTCCTAAAATCTCTCCTTAGATCTTTCCTAAAATCTGTATCCTAGAATATCTCCCTAAATCAGTGTATAATCTTGTATAATTAGTGTGTATATTCTGCTAGAATAATCTGCTATAATTAGGCGATTCTAACCATATCTAGAATACCCTTCTTGTCTTATATGTACAGCATCATATGTACAGAAGATAATCAATCTGAAGTGAGGTATTATCCCCAATATTCTTTCTTCTACACCAACAATTCTAGAACCTTTATTCTCCTAACAAATTCAAAATATTTACTAAAATAATCAATTAACAATGACGGTCATTAATACAAATAAGTAAATAGAAAAATACAAACATGCATGCACAATTTTAAAAAAAAGTGAAAATTAGTGACTATAAAATATGCAATTATTGGATGAATATACACATTCAAGTTTTTCTTTTTTGGGGGGTGTGGGGGGTCATGCGTGTATCTAGTGGTGTCTCGCCGGTGTTGACAGTGCAAATTCTTGTGTCTATGTATTAGGTCTCAAAATCTAAGTGCCATCTCTCAGTCAAGTGCATTAGTCATCATTGTGATACCTCTGACAGTTTCTTAATACATCCTACTACATTGTCTACATAAATGAAAATGGTCAAGAACTAAATCGACAGTTTGTATTTGAAATACATAATCTAGTGCATACATGCATGATTAGATGGTACAAAAAAACCAACAATGACGATATACATACCTGACAACCGCACTGCAAGTAAATCAGTTGAAACAAGCACAAGAAGACGAACACAATGACGCAACAGTTGAGTTCCGTCTTTCCCCATTGAGTCCTGTCACAAAATGAGCAGGTCTGGATGTCAGAATTTCAGGCAATAAGTAGTTGAAGATATTAGTAGCGGGAAAGTATGATAACAAGATTCAAATAATTAATAAATGGATGATAAACTGTAAATTGAACCTACCAGAATCCACGAGTTGAGCATGGAGAGCCCTTTTCTGGTTCCAGCAAAGGACTTCAAGGTTTCAATAGGAAGATTCAACAACTTTTTGACTAAATGCAGCCGTCCCGCACTGGTTTTCACATTAAAGAACATATGCTTTAGTAAAGCTTCTCTAGTCGAATTTCGGGCCCGATCCAAAGAATTCTTGTACAATTCATTAGAAATCTCAACTTCCTCAAGTCTCCTTGTTATGTCCATAACTTCATCCCTTTCACTCTCTGATCGTCTTTGTGCATCCTCTATTGCCTCTACTTCTGCAGTGTAATCAATTCCAGTTCTTAATATGTCAACTATACGGACAGCTTCACGGAGGCCGCTCATCACAGCTCCACCAACTGTGTCAGGATGCTCTTTGCAGGTGGCTTCACCAGCAAAAAATAAACAGTTCTCAACAGGTCTGCCCAATATGTCATAGTCCTCTCCAGATGATCCAATGGCAACATAGGAGTATGCACCATAGCTGAAAGGATCCCTGCCCCAGTCAGTTACAACAGATGCAAGCGGATCAGGTACAGAAGCCTCACCAAAGATTTTGCGGAGGACCATTAGTGCATGGCTTACATGATCAGATGAGCTCATACTTTGGCCATCTATGGCTGCCCTGCCAACAACTAAGGCTATGAGAACAGGAGCTCCAACTGTTTTCCTGACATTCCAAAACATGAAGCAGTGGCCCCTATGATCAGTTTCCTCAGCAGTCGCTCCAAAGTAGTCTACAGAATCATCCCAAAACACTTCTGGAAACTCCAAGACCACTTTATTAAGAACACCAAAGCCAAGTCGCTGAATGGAAGACTGTTTCCACTGGGGCAATGGAGGGGAAAACTTTATGGTTTCTGCTTTCAAGCACCCAAGTGGTACGGTGATCAGAGCAGCATCTCCAACAAACTCACTACCATCTGATGTACACACTTTTACTTTGTTACACGGTGTTTCACCTACTTCTGCATCCACCATACCGTATAAGATATCAGTGACTACATGGTTCAAGTTTACAGAGATTCCATCCCCAAGAGACTCAAGAACATTACTGTAACCCCCCTTGATCATGCAATGAGCTCCTCCAAATCCTCCATAAACATCATCTTGATTCCAGTGGGGAAGAGATACTTCCTTGAGCAAAGCAGCACAACCATACTCCAAATTAGCAAAATGCCAATCCATGACCCTCCTTTCCAGAGGAGTCAAAATCTCCTCTTTAAAGCAAATTTGCTCAAGAACTCTGCCATCAACACAAGTTCTTGAATCTGATGAAGCGTCCAACATTCCTGATCGTGCCATACGACGGCTCTTAAGTGCATATTCTAAGCCATCCTCCAAAGACATCCTCATGGCCTGCTGCCCCTTCTGCTCAACAAGCAACAGCATATCATCAAGAAGGCTGTTGAACTCTGCTTCTAATGCTTCGTCCAAATCTCTCGCAACTTTTTCTCCGGTCAAAATATCGTATAGAGGACAATCACTGTTCAGTATAGTCAACTCAAGGCCCAGCTGAGAACAGATCAATGAGGAAGGGTCTGGTCTTCTTTCAGATGCCACATCAGCCTCAACACCAGTAATAATGCTAGCACCGAGATCTACGGGAACAGATAAAGATGAGCGATCCGTATAAACACGACCACCTATTCTATCCCTAGCCTCTAGTACAATAACAGAAAAACCCTGACGTTGCAAGTGTCGTGCAGCAGTTAAGCCTGCAGGACCAGCTCCAACAACAATGATTTTCTTTTTGTCTTCAGAATCACACTTTATGCTGTCACCTCCTGCAATATCATCATTCAAAGAAGACATTGTATTCTGCCATTGATTCTTTGTCTCTGAATCTATAGCATGTAGTGTCATGCTATTGAGTGATGGACACAAGGGAAAAACATCTGTAGCATCCAAAGAGGCCGCCTGGATGGATGATGTCGGATTGATGGAATCATTTTGCCTAGTATCATTAGCTGGGTATGCTTCAGGTTGTTTCACATTGGGAAATTCATGTGTCAATGATGTAATAACATCCCTACCCTCGGTCCCTGTTGATGCCAGGCCTTCATTACCAGTTGCAACTCCATTCTTTGCCTCCAAGTAGGTTCCAGGATTTTTAACCTGACCAAGAATAAAGGAGACTCCATCTTCTAAATCTGCAACCGAAGTCCCAGGACTCCCCTCAAATTTTTTGTCTTCCAAAAGTTTATAACTTTGTTTAAACCCACTTTCTGTTTTATCTTTGTCAGAAGCAATCCCAACATTTATGTAGCCCTATAAAAATTTCATTAGCGTTCAAAATGAAAAATAAATGCAGAGATAGTCTAAACCAAGAAAATAAAAAATTGAAAAACCAAAAATAAACAGTCAACACTGTAACTAAGCTGTGACCAAGCAAAAGGCAGCAGGAAGGCATGTCAAATTTAAACACATGCGGCAGAACTGAAGGAAAAGAAATGTTTTGAATCTATCCAAACAAACTTACATACTGATCGAGAAATGTATATATTTCCCTAGTTAGAGAAGCACGTGGTATTTCATCCTTGGATGGGGCATCAGTGACGCCACAGTCAGCAAGAGGCAATACACGGCTAACATCTTTGCTCCAAAGGGCCAATATATGATTCCTGAAGAAACAACATATTAATAAATAGATCAAAACAAAGAGAAGCAAATACAAAATGCAAAAAAAGAAAATGAAATACAACTAATAATCAGCAATAATTGTTGCCATGAGACAAATTAACTAATTTGTTATATATCACCAAAATAAGGTGCAGGATATTGGGCCAATGAAATGGATGGTCTTGCAAAGGTATGATGCTACCAGCAACAGAAGTGCGATGTAGTCTTGAAGGTGAACATGTGGGATACTGTTTAAATTGCATGGTAGAAGCAAGAATTGGAGCTTGATATCAAAGAAGAAAACAGATCCAGTCAGAACATCTAAAGCAACTTCATTTAAAAATTCCAGAAAATGTGATTCTGATATATGATAAATGATAATAAAGATATCATAAAACAGCTCAAGGAACTTGATCACAAGCCTCACAGGAAAAGATGCATTCACTTAAGTGACCAAAAATGAAAGGTGTGTCCAATTGACGTTCCAACACCCTACAAATAGTGCAATACAAACCTTCTAAGTTTCAACAGGTTCATTTAACACCGGATCATGAAAATACAAACATGCACAATAACAGAATAACAGAAGTTACTAACCTGCATTCCAAATATTCTTGAAGCCCACCTTTACGCTTTAAAACCTCTTTAAACTTTATCTTCTCCAAGGGGCCAGCCGCGCGAGCCCGCAACCCAGCAGACACTGCAGCTGCTCCACCATTTTCAGCATCTGTGATGCTAATTGAAGAAGAATCAGACTTTTCTCTTGTTCTATGAGACCGATCACCGTCAACCACCTGATCATGCTCCAGAAAAAACTGCTCATTTACCAACATATCCCAGTCAGCATCACCTTCATAAGCCATGTCTCCAAATCTAGGCTTTTTGGCCTTACGCATAGCACGTTGGGCAGCTGATAAGTTACCATCTTTGTTTTCACAATCAGGCATTGATCCTGCATCTTCTGCACAACTTTCATTTTCATCCAAGGTTGTAGGAGAAGAGGCTCTATGTGCTTCATTGTTGATGGAAATATGAATTGGAGGACAAGTCCTTCTGATTGCATCACCTGAAGATTGATTTGGCTGTAAAATAGAGTTGCATTTCTTGATGGATACAGATGAATCATCGGCATGAGCACAAATTTCAATATCGAAAGCTCCAGCATTTTCCTTTTCAGAAGAAACTGAAGCGAGAATTGCATCTTCATCACGATTGCTGCATGTTTCTAGAATATCCAGTGAAACTAATGCAGCATCAACTGGATGAAGTTCAACATGGTTGGAATCTTTAGGATGCTGATCAAAATCAAGCTGATTTTCATTCTTAGTAACGTCATCCATATTTAAATAGGATGGAGAAGACTTAGAGGAAACAGATTTCATGTAGCCAACTTGGGTTCCTTCGTTCCATGATTTACAAATTTCCTCTGATGCATTTCCCCATACTTTGTTTCGTACCTCATCATCAATCTGAATCAAGCCAGAACTGGTGTAAGGAATTTCCGAAATGTCACGGACCACAGCGATTTTGTTATGCATGGAAAAAAAATTTTCCCCATTATTTGGAACGTCAGTTTGGAAGTTATCCCTTTGGCCTGAAACCGAACAAATTTCACCATATATTCTATCTGAGCTACGAGAATCCATCATAAATCCCTCTTTAGTTAACACACAATCATCTTGAATCCCTTCATGATGAGTCAACAGAGTTGCAGAGTCGGGATTTGGAAACTGTCCAATGATTTCTGACAAAGAACCATGTCTCTTGTCTTCAAACCCATTGCATTCCTCTGTAGTTCTTTCAATGCAAGGCAGACCTTTACATGTATCAGAACCCTCTTCCATGTAGTTAGAACCTGGACAAGAGCCATTACCAGACGTTCGGATTTTCCCAGTTCTACTTTGTTCAGAGGCAGAATCTAATTGATTAGATACCCCAACTTGCTGGGAGCTATCTTCAGCTCTTAAATCTTTGCCAACAACGTTGGCAGTAGAAGCAGATCTAAGCATTATTTCATCTGTAGGCATAAAAACACTGGAAATATCTCCTACGGTGGGAGTAAAACCATCCTCCAGAATCCGAGTGCAATTAACATAGTTCAAACTTGAGTTAGGATAAGACTTTCTTGTCAAGCCAGATTGTTCCTTCTCACAACATGCTGAGAGTGAATCTTCCAACCTACTGTCTGAAGAGTGGCCCGAGCCCTCTCCGTGAAAAAAGAATTTCCCTTTGTGATCTGATAATTTATCAATGTCTGACCTCAAATTGCTTGAATCCTCATCAACCACAGCACCACTCACAAATCTTGATTTCTTTATCCCAGCCTTTGATTGCTTAACCCTTCCTTTGCACTTGTTTTCCACCCCTGCATTCGTGGTCACGTCCAACGCATCATTGCATTCATTATTGTAACTTTTATCCACAGTCGAAGTATCCTCCAATTGCCCTGCACTCGCAGATCCAACATCCTTCTTAGAACCTTTTAACTTCTTCCAAAGACTAGCCAAAGTATCATCCATGCCCCCAAAATCCGCATCCTCGGCCACAAATTTTGCAACCTTTTTACCATCCCCGCCCAAATCCTCCTTCACCTTTTTAGGGTTCCTGGCCCTCTTCAACTTGAGAAAACAGCCAATGGGCTCATCGTCATCAGAATCAAGAGCAATCCCAATGGACTTGGATCTCTTCCTGTTAGCGGGCTTCTTCTCTTCCCCTTCCATATTCCTCACCCTAGTTGCAGACAAATTGAGGGACGAAGCCTTCTGTAACCCTAACTTGGCTTGAAAAGGCTTAAAACTTGATAAATCATCACCTTCCATTCCGCAATCATTCGGAAATTGAAGCTCATATTTCGGGCGAAGCGCTCTTCTTTGAACAATTTAAACTCAGGAAAGGACTAGAAATTAACTCCATAAGAATACTAGAACAATTGCCAAATACCAAATTTCCACCACGAATATAAGCAAGACCCGCCCAGAAACACCCCGACACAATGAAACGGAATTTCTCTCAATAAAAGCAAGCTCGCTCTAATACAAGTCAAGTTCTGTTAGCTGCTTCCCTCTTATGTTGCTAGCTAGCTCCTCTAGAGTTTGCTGAGCCACAAGCAGAATTTGGAGAACAAAAAAAAAAAAAGAAAGAAAAAAGAAATTATGTATGGGCATGAAAACCAATTGCAGGGAAAGGGGACAAAGAAAAAAGAAAAAGAAAAGATTGCGCAGAGAAGAGGAGTTACCTAACTAACTAGGAGGCTACGGATGGAGCTGCGACACGGTGGCTTTGATGAATTTGTCGAGGGAGGCGCTACTTGGCGTCTTTATTTGCCTCTTGGAGCGTGAAGGCCCGAGTTTTTGTATAACTATATGCTCCGTCGCGATAGATGTAATCTCAAAAAGGCAAACAAACGAATAAAAACAAAAAAAGAATTTAAAAAAAATTAGTGAATTTTTAACTCACTGTTGAAGACTCCTTCCCAACGTTAAATCTCTTGAATTTGGCTATCGGGAAGATCTAATTTATTATATGTATATGTATCTGTATATACATTATAATTGTCGCAATCGAGAAAAGATTGAGACTTTGCTTACTTATCGATGTTTTCCCAATAATTTCACCTACGTTGACGTCTTCTTCTTAGATGTTATAAGTCTATATGTTATTGTAGGCACATAAAATCAGGACCGAGAGAATATCTGAACTTTTGCTTATGTGATATTCTTTTCATTAGTTCACAAACCTTAACTTTCTTTATATGCCGATTCTTTGTAAATTTATAAATTAAAAATATTAAATTATAATTATAAAAATTTGATTACAATTAAAGTATACTTTTTTAAATCAATTAATATAAATAAGAATTTTATTAATTTATAAATTTTTATTTTAACTATAATTAAATCTCTACATTTCTAAAAATTTTTGACAAAAACAATGAAGAATATATATTCTAATATTTAGCCCTTGATATATGAACAATCATTTAATAGAAATTGAATATTTAAATTGTTTAATAATTAGTGAATTACATTAAAAATATTCAATTAAGAAAGTGAGACCCATATGTAATAGCATTCAGAATTCACCTCTAAGTATGATACCAAACAACTATATTTGAGTTTGACTTAATAATAACAACTAAAGAAGTAAAATTATCAAACTATTTTAAGCTTTTAAGTTAACCACAATTTGCACTTATTTACAAAAAAACTAGACCTCATCAAGACGATTTTGCAACACAATGGCAACACGAGACGACACCCATCAAAACGAGATTGCAACAAAATTCGCACTACATAGCTTTGCAATATATATAATATTTAGATACCCTACACGGCAACACACCACCCATCAAAAACGATTACGTGACTTACTTTGTGCGGCCGACGAAAGGTGTGCATGGAAACTGAAACAACCAAGTCCAGCTCCCTCAATTGTGAATCCTAAGTCCTAACACAAACACACCTTTTTCTTGGTTTTTTTTTTTTTTTTGTCCTTTTTTTTTTAAAAAAAAATTTGCTTGCTTTGTGTTTGCTCTCACTATAAATTCCAATTTCAGAGACCCTCAATTTTCTCTTTTTTTTTTTTTTTTTTGGATGAAGAGACCCTCACTTTTCTAGATAAGGAATAAAAGTTTTGATTTTTAGGGTCTGACACAGCAATAGAATAGCAGATTTGGAGACTACATTGCTTTATTTTGTTATGTTTTGTTTTTGTCCATATAGATTAGTTCTTACGTTTGCAATATTTTATATGAAATAATAGTTTTATTATAAAGATTAAAGGAGGGAACACCAAGTATTTTTATTGCAAATCGATACTAATTAATTGTTATTTTCGTAAGAGAGTGAATATACTTTATTTTTTTCGATGATTTACCAAGTAATAATTTATTTTTTGAAATTTATAACTTATATATATATATATATATATATATATATATATATTGCACTATGGAATCAGAAAACTTGTTCGACTCTAATGAAGCTCTAAGCAATCAAGAATGTTCTTCTCGTAATAACGCCAAAAAAAGGAACAAATCAAAAGTTTGGGAGCACTTTGATGTTCTAGATGGTACCGGTTTTGACGACCAAAGAGAAAGAGCAAAGTGTAAACATTGTTTTAAATTTGATCTTTCTTCATCTAAACAGGTTACTTCCAGTATAAAGTGTCATTCACATACTAATTGTCCTGCATTCAAAGATAAAACTTCTGATGAAGCAGAAGGAAGTCCAAATAGAACTAAAAAAATTGATCAAGAGGTCTATCAAGAATTAATAGCTAGAGGCATAATCTAGCATGGTTATCCTTTCACATTTGTTGAGTATAGTAGTAATCGAGTAATTCATGTCTATTTGAATGATTCTATTAGGACAGTTTGCAGAAATACAATTAAGGCTAATAGTTTGAAACTTCATGAAAGATTAAAAAAAGAATTGAAATGTGTTCTCAAGAATATTCTTAGCAAAATATATTTGAGAAGTAATATGTGGATATTGTGCACAATGCAAGGTTGTCTTTGTCTCACTGCACATTATATGGACAAAAATTGGAAGTTTAGCAGCAAAATTTTGAACTTTTAGCACGTTCCACCTCCACATACAGGTAAGTGATATAGGAGAAAGTTTATGGATTCTTACAAGAGTGGGGTATTTTCAATAAAACTTTCACTTTTACTTTGGACAATACTACTAATATATGTAGTATGCTGAAGTTCTTGTGTGATCAACTTAATTTTCATGAAGATTTGTTGTGCAACGGCCAATTCTTTTTTGTTCAATGTTCTGCTCATATCTTGAGTACTATTGTTCGTGATAGTTTGAAAGAGATTGTTGTGGCTATAAATAAAGTAAGAAAGAATGTCAAGTATGTTGAGGATTCAGAGGCAAGAAAAATAAGATCTAAAACTTGAGCTGAACAGGTCGGGTTAGATAAAATAAAGAGACTATGGATGGATATCTCTACTAAATGGAATTCTACTTATTTAATAATTGAAAGGACAATTTTTTATAATCTTGCCTTTGTTGAGTTGGGAAGAATTGATGCAAATTATGTCTTTTGCCCAATAAGGGAGGAGTGGCTGAGGTTGGAAAGGATTGCTACAATTTTGAATCTTTTTATGAGGTCATTAAGTTGTTTTCTAAGACTGAGTATCCTACAACCAATTTGTATTTTGAAAATATTTGGAGCATTCAATTATGTATCTAAGAAGAGATGAGTAGTCAAGATCCTTACATAAAGGAAACAGCAAGTAAACTTCTAGCTAAATTTGAAGCTTACTAGCAGGGTTATTGCATGATGCTTTCTTTTACAGCTATGCTTGATCCACATTATAAACTTGCCTTTGTGAGGCAGTCATTTTCTAAATCGGGAGAATCTTATAAAGATAACTGGATAGACGTTTTGAAAAAGTTAATTCAACTTGTTAATAAGTATGTCAAAGATGGTAGTGGATCTACAATTCCAATGGGAAATAATAATACTCAAGTTACACATAAACAACTTGCGGATGATTTCAATGTAAGGGTTAATTATTTTGTTCTAATATTTTAGTTTGATTGAGACATTGAATTTGCATAGTGAACTAATAACCAAAAAAACCATTTTCCATTAAATCATTTGTTTGATGTTCTTGTTTTTGTTGGTTTGTAATTATATCTAGTAAAGAAATGCTCTATTGTTCATCTTCTACTTTTAAGTACAACTTTTCTTATTGTCTTTTAGCTCTTCCTATTATTGTGGTACAGTGTAATTGAGTAGAAATAATTCAAGACTCATGATGAGCTCATTTATTTAGTCAAACTCATATTAGTTTTAATTGTGCAATCTCTAAATTAACATTTAACAGCTTAATGTTCAAAAACATGCCATTAGAAATTGAAATGCATTAATATATATCATGGTTTAGTATGAGAAAATAAAATTAAAACTAGAATGGAAGTGGGATAAGCAAAAAAGCAAAAAATTACACTGAGTAGAACAGTCAAAGAAGCTGCTAGCTAGCTAGCTAGCTAGAGAGAACCAAATTGGAGAATGGGGGAAGATTCTATGGTGGTGTTGTGCATAGAAGACAACTCAGAATACCAATATCAAAATGACGTGTCTGTAGATTGATGCATGTTTTACTTGATTCCGTGAACATTTATTTATTTGTGAGAATCATGAGAGTATTGTTGAATCAAATAATTTAGTGGGATTTGGCTCTTTTTGATTGTGCTCATATCAAAAGGCATGCCATTTATTTATGCGTTAATCATTTATATAATCTTAAATAGTTTTCACTTATTTGCTTGCCTCATTTTTATCATGCATATAGGATTTTGCTTGCTTTGATTCCAATAAGAGAAATAATAGTAAGTTACAGCAAGATTTGTATTTGGAAGAGAAGAGATATGATCACAGGTTGGAGATGGATGTTCTTTTATATTGGAAAGAGAACCAATATCAATATCCAGAGCTTTCACTAATGGTTAGAGACATTTTAAGTATCCCAATTACTATAGTTACTTCAGAATCTTTTTGTAGCATGAGAGATAGAATTCTAAGTAAGTACAGAAGTTCTCTCTTACCAAATAATGCACAAGCTTTGATAATGAATTAAAATTGGCTATATGGATATAAAGGCAAGTCATAAATATTCATTTTTTTAATCATTCACATAACACATAACACAACTAGCTATTTGATCTTGTGCGTTATTAAACACTCGTTTTTGTTTGACAGTTAATGGAACTCCAAAAGAGAATATGGAAATTTTAGGACAAGAAGTGAAGTTTGATGTGCTTGTTATATCCAATAAAGCATGAACTTTAGATTAGAAGATTGTGATGTTGATATGCCTATTTCTCTTCTGAAGTGATATTTGGAATTTTTGTTGGAATTTTTAAATTTTTTGGCATTCAAAATCTTAGAGAGAGCATGCAACGTTCCCTATTTTAGACTTTTCATGTTTGTCATTTTTTTTTTATTGCTTTTATTAGATGGATTGTACTGAATTACGCCAAATTTTGGGGTAGTACAATTAAGTAAATCTTTTTTTGTTTTTCATTTATGGAAGCTGAGTTGAACAACATTTTCTTTTACATTTAAAAACATATATAATTATGTTAGAAAATTTTGCAAATTAAAAGATTATATATTTATTTAAAAAACATATATAATTGTGTTAGAAAATTTTGCAAATTAAAATATTATATATTTTTTTACTTTTCTTTTGTTATGGAAATTTTCTTTTCACTTTATTTAAGGTTTCTCTATAATGAAAAATTATTTTTATTTTAATTAGTTTTTTTTTTTGACAACTAACAACAAGCATTGAAATTAGAATTTTAAACAAATAAGTTGTATAATTCTATCATAATCTAAATATTTAAAGAATAATTAAAAAATAATTTATATGTAAGTATATGAAGGCAAATCTGAGAGAAAATCTTAAATTTTCTCTCTAACATGTGATGACTTTTCTCATAAATTCACAAATTAAAAATATTAAAATATCTTAAAATTGTCAAAGTTCTATTACAATCAGGATTATGATTTCATACATTAATTAATATAAATTTAATTACAATTAAATAAAGATTCTATTGATTTACATAACACTATTTTGACTTTAATTAAATCCTTTTAATTATAAAATTTTATAATAAAAGAAAATAATAAAAACAGAATAAAAAACGATTCTCGAATTTTCTTTTTTAAGAAGGAAAAAAGATTGAGAAAATCTTTCAAATTAACCTATGAAAAAAAGGAACTACGTTAAAATTTTCTCAATGAGAAGAGAAGAAAAAAAACTACTCCCAAATTTTTTTCTTTAAAAAAATTAAGTACTTAATTTTGGAATTTCTTTAAAACAGTTTAAAAATTCCTAAAAAAAAATTAATACTCAATATCATAGTATCTTTTGTTTTTTCTTTCTAAATAAAAAATAAAAATAAATTTGTCAACAAATATCATCAAACTTGCACATCGCATGTCTATTATTAGTATAAGTATATAAAGTCGAAACTGAGATAAAATCTTAATTTTTCTCTCTCTACCATTTGCTAACTTCTCATAAATTTATAAATTTAAAATATTAAAATATCTCATAATTATCAAAATTTCATTACAATCAGGACATGATTAGAATTTTATAAATTAATTAATATAAATTTAATTGTATTCAAATAAATATTCTATTAACTTATGTAATATTATTTTCACTCTAATTAAATCTTTATAATTATAGTATTTCCTAATAAAAGAAAATAATAGAAAAAGAATAAAAAACTAGTCACGAATTTCCCTTTATAAAAAAAAGATTAAGAAAATCTCTTAAATTTATCTATTTTTCTTAAAAAGAATGAAGGAACTATGTTAAACTTTCCTCAAAAGAAAAGAAAAAAAAAACTCCCAATTCTTTCTTTTTTTTAAAAAAATTATTCTGTTAAAAAATTCTTAAAAAATAATACTCAATATTAAAATATTTTTTCTATTTTTTGAATAAAAATAAATTAAAAATAAATTGTTCAAAAAATATTATTACACAGGTCTTTTACTAATTATTATTTGAAATAGAAGTAAATCAAATAAAAAAATTAATTAAAATTTTGGGTCTAGTTAAGTGAAAATTTATTTGGGTTGTTGCAAGTTTCGGGCTGTATAAGTTTGGGTTATTAAGGTTTTGAGTATTTCGAGTTTTGGGTTATTCAGATTTCAGGTTGATTCGGTTTCAGGTTTTTCGGGTTACGGATTGTTAACTTTTTCAATTAAAATAAGTTGAATCAAATCAAAATTCAAGCAAATTAAATTAGAGTGATTCAAGTCTGGTTAATTTTTACCACCTCTTGAATACAAAAATTAACCATTTTACTTCTAATTTTTTTTCCTCTCTTCTTTTTTCACTTTTGCCAACCACAATGTAAGTGTAGGGTAACGCATCCCGTAACACTATGTTTGGATTTGTTGTTAGAAAAGGAAATGAAAGAAGATGGATTGAATCACTTGCTTGAATTACGTAAGAATTCAATTAGAAAAAAGAAATGATTAAAAAAAAAAGTGTCAAAAGGCGGAGATTAATTTGAAAAGAAAAACAGTATAATGACTGAAATAATTATAATATTATTTCTTTAATTTTAATTTATTATTTAATTATTTATAAAGATATTTTTATAATTTCATCATACGCTTTTTTTCACAATTTTTTCATATAATTCGAATACAAAAATTTATTTTTTAATCATATTTTCACAATTTTTTTATAATTATTTTCTTACAATTCTTTTTCTTTTTCTTACTAAAGTCTCGTAATTTAAACAAACCACAAGAGAACACTCGGAGCATTTACTACCGTTCAGACTTTTCGCCGTTGGAAACGAAACTTAAAAATATCAGGGAAAACGACACTCGCACTAGGAATAATGGTGCAAGAAAAAAATTTGTTATTGTTATTATTTTAATTTCGTGGCAATACAGGATAAATAGTACTGTAATTTACGTGCTAATGTAAAAAATTTATTGAAAACAAAAATATATATAAACTATTGTATGGATAACAAGCCTTTTTCATATAGGGTCTAATTACGTGGATATGAGAAATTGATATGGAAGTTAATAGGTCTATTTATTTGTATAATTAATTCATATTTTTTTACAATAAGATATTTAATTATTACGATAAAATTTAAAAGAATTTTTTTTATTTATATAGACCCGTCGATTTTCGTGTCCATTTTTTCATAAAATTTTCCTTTCATATATTTTACTGGATTGCAACATGTTTTATAAATAAAATAAAATTTAAAAAAAAAACGCATTAAGACAAAGACGGACTGGTAAAACGCCCCCACAACCACTGAAAAAGGTAAACAAAATGTCTTTGCCTAGCATCTTTTTCTGCTTCTTCATCTAAGTTCTACTGTTCTCCTTCCACAGATTTCCTTCTTCTTCGATTAGGGATTCTAGTCTCTCTTCTTCCGTTTCTAGCCTCATAACTGTAAGCTTCGACTTCAGCTCTCTCTACCCATATATGTTTTGCTTTGTTTAATGTTATCTTTCAGTTAATATTCCGATCAATTTAATCGCTTTACACCTTCTGCGGTTGTGAGCCACATTCGTGCTTTTATTGTTAGTTATAAAATTGGAATTTTCAGTCCATTTTGTGCAGCTCCCGGTGCTTGTTTTGTTGTTCTCTCTGTTTTAATTTGGTTGTTGAGTTTTTGTGGAAGTGAAGCTTTGTCTGTGTTGATTCCCTTGTTGGGGTTTCTATTTTTAGGGGTTTTTCTTGATCAGGGTCGAGGCGACTATAGAGACATTGGTGGGTTTCTGGGTAAACATTTTCTGGCTTTGGAGTTGAACTACAGATTGAATTGTATGTTTTGACTTTTTTTTTACCTTCATTTAAAATGCTATGGAATCATGCCTACTGCATCGTGTTTTGACACTTTGACTAGGGGAAGCGTTGGTTGGTGATAGATAAATGCAACTCTCAGACAGATTTGTGCTGACTGACTTGGTATTCTTCTGTACAATTGGTGAAAGCTTGGCTAAGTGTAGGTCCTCAAGTCTTTGTTTAAGTTATAGGACAATGTCCAAGGTGAAATCCTTGTGGTTGAATTCATTAGAGTATTTGATGTTGGAGGAGGGAAGGAATAGCTGCAATCAGGCTGTTGAGTTTAAACTAGGACCAAGACCAAGACCATCATCTTCGGCATGTGAACAAAAGGAAAATTGAATGAATAATATGTGGATTGTCGAGGGTTGATAATACATTTGTTTCAATGTGATGGACAAGGCTTCACAACGGACTCAAGAACCTAAAATTGAGACTTTTAGCCATTTGCTTGTAAATTGGACTTCTTCCAGATAATTATCTTCAACCCCTCTAAGTAACTGGGTTGCGATGTCAGAAACCCTAATGTGGGATCTGGCACTCAAGGGATTGAATTCTTGAAATGTGTTTGCTATCCTGTGTTAGAAAGATTTTGGGCTAAACTCTAAGGTATTGTAAATGTGAGCTGGACAATTTGCCTCTTTTTATGAGCTTGGAAAACTGCGTGCTTATGATCTGATATTTTAGTTCATATGTTCAGTTCTTGATGTGTGCAACTATCCATGCACTAAAATATAAGGAGATGGTGTGGGTTTTCCTGCTCTGGCACCAACATTCCACTTGTAATTATGTTGCCGGCAATACCATGTGACTGGCATTCTAAGGATGGTTTTTATTCTTAACCATGCAAACTCGTATTTTCTTTTTAATCACCGACAGATGCATTAGTTTCTTTTTATCATCCGTGGGTAACAAGTACATAAGTTTATGGAAATCATCATAAGTTATAAAAATTCTATGGTCCTTTTCAAATGTTGATGAGGGATATATATGTTGTTTCTTATAGAGGAAAGCTTTACACGAGCGAATTTTTCTTGTGATTCTAACTGCTCGTGGTAATTTTATGGCACTTCCCTTTTTATTTCCCATTATTGGAAAGAAACAGTTTGTTCCATTTTTTCCTACAGAATGCCTTACTGGGAATATGCGAAAATTTTTCCCCTTATTTTTTATGTTTTCAATGCTCAATTGACTGAGCATTGCGCTCGCCTAAGTTTTTACCATTTGCAGCCGTTGCCTCCTGTGGAGTCAAATGGATGATGGTGGACATCGTGAAAACGGAAAGCACAAAGCAGATCAATATAAGACAGCTCAGGGCCAGGTAACACACATAACTTTCTGCGGATTGAAGAATTTAATAAAACATTGCCTGACATAGGTGAATTCATTTGACCGATGTTTTCAGTCTCGCCCAGAAAGTATTGTTTCTGATCATATTTGTTTCTCTATTGTTACTCCAGTGGATGATGCAGTCTCAGCCTTCAATGAAACAGATTATGGCCATCATGGCTGAAAGAGATGCTGCTATTCATGAGAGAAATATTGCTCTTTCAGAAAAGAAGGCAGCCATTGCAGAGCGGGATATGGCGTTCCTGCAGCGAGACTCAGCTATTGCTGAGCGAAATAATGCCATAATGGAGCGAGACAATGCTATTGCAACCCTCCAATATCGAGAAAACTCTTTAGCAAGCGGAAATATGTCCTCATGCCCATCAGGAAGCCAAATGTCACGTAACATGAAGCACATGCACCAGTCACAGCACAATGCAAATCATCTGCCCCACTTGAGTGAAGCTCAGTATGGTACTAGAGATATGCAGGCAAGTGATGCTCTTCCAGTATCACCTGTAGCTTCTGATGCTGCAAAGGCACGGCGGGGTAAACGGTCAAAGGATGCCAAGACACCGCCATCGAACAAAAAGGCTCCAAAATCTCTACGGAAGGTTAAGAGGGAAGGTGAGGACCTGAATAAAATCATGTTTAGCAAGTCGCATGAGTGGAAGAATGGGCAGAATATGAGTGGTGGAGGTGACGATCTAAACAAACAGTTGGAAGTGTCTAAGTCTGATTGGAAAGGTCAGGATCTGGGGTTGAACCAGATTGCATTTGATGATTCAACAATGCCAGCTCCAGTATGCTCCTGCACTGGAGTCTTTAGGCAGTGCTACAAATGGGGTAATGGGGGGTGGCAATCTTCGTGCTGCACAACTTCCTTGTCAATGTACCCTCTACCTGCTGTGCCAAATAAGCGGCATGCCCGTGTTGGTGGACGAAAGATGAGTGGAAGTGCCTTCGGCAAACTGCTTAGCAGACTTGCAGCTGAAGGCCACGACCTTTCAAATCCAGTCGACCTTAAAGATCATTGGGCCAAGCATGGAACTAATCGCTATATTACAATCAAATAGATGCTTGGATTGGTTGAATTGAAAGCCACAAAAGGGGCATGGGGTCTTCTGGTATGCTTTATGTATCCTTAATTTATCTTATCTGCTGTGGGGAAATAATGATTGAGAAATAGCCACAGACGGAGTTCTCATTAGATAGGGGATGCCAACCACATTACTTTATTTTCCCTGCATATTGTTCTGATTGTCAGGGTTGAACGACAGCAGAGTGGGGGGTGCTTACAAATTTATCCTTGTAACTCTAGTAAATTGTAAATGGTCTTTTTTCACGTGTTTGTTGAACTTCTATGAAGGCGAGTATTAGTGTATTTTTCTTTTTTCAAAGTTTTGGCTGCATATCCAGTTTCAGATTGATTCCTTTTCAAATATGTTCAAATGATGTCGGGGGTTCTATGATATATCACGGTCATGTTGCATCCATTGTAGCCGTCAACTTTGACATTAAACTGCTGTGATGTGCCCTGGGTAGAGCTGTTGAGAATAACGGAATATAGAACTCATGGCCATGGATCAGCGCAACGAACGTGGTCAAAATGTGTTTGGTCATTCCACCCTTTTATTTATCACTATTGCCTTTACCCACCGTCTAATACGTTTCATGAAGGAGGATCAAGTGAGCAATGACGGGGGCCTTGCATGCGGACGTACAGATGCTCTCCCATTCCATTGCATCGTTATATTCCTGTGACGAAACGGAAACTGAATTTGAAAAAGTAAAATAGAATGTACATAGAAGAAAATAAACGCAACGAGACGCGATAATTAGGGAATACAATTTTTATCCAAGTTTTATTAGCATTTAGATAATTTTTTTTGCAATTATAGTTAAGCAATAAAATTGACTGTTAGTCAATAAATTGATAAGGGAAAGATAAGTTTAAACAAACAATCAATCTTTTAGAATTAGAGGAGAGAACTAATCTATTATGTAACTTATAGTTTAATAAGTCTTTTAATAAATAAAACAATAATAATAATAATAATAACTTCTAATTCATAACCAATTTGCCACAACAGCAAAATACCCATCGAACATTATTTTTCCTGCTTTTCTTGTCATCAACTTTATATAGTGATTCTATAGAGGGCGGGCTGGTTCGATGGGCTCGGGCTGAGGTAATCTCATTAATCTGTGTATATTGATCTGTGAAATGAGAAACGATAGGCACTCAACGAGATCATCATAACTAGAACATAACATTTCTTGGCCTGGCTTTCCCTTGTGAAATATGAAAGCTTTGTTTTCAGACTTGTTATGCATCCATATGCTAAATATACTGGCCATGATCTTCGAGATGATCAACATATAATAGTTCCCCCATGTTCAGCTCAAACATTCATCATCTAGTGTTATTGCAGTAGTAGCGTTTGAAGGGTACGTGGCACTTTTGGTTTCATACTGAAACTTGTGTTTGTGTTTGAGACTTTGTGCATGACACAGTATGTGTGTCTCAGATGATCACAAACAATCATCACACCACCACAGATGAATCAGACAGGGATAACTGTCATATTTGTGTTTCTCATCACACGCAACAATACATTTCAAGTAAGGTTATAACAAGTAAATCAGATTCTACTATACTTATGTATCACATTGCAAAAATTTTAATGGCCGTCCAAATGTCTCTGATAAAAAAAAAAAATGAATTTATGTTTACTCATAAGAGAGAGAGAGAGAGAGAGAGACAGAGAGTAAGCATGGATGGTAAAATCATAGGCAAAACTTGGAAGCTGCCTCAGACCGTCCCAGTAGTTCATGAATTTCAGCAAATGAAACAAAGTCTTAAAAAGATTTGCTTTCGGGCAAAACTCCACAAAAAGGGAACATATGATTAGGAAATGAACCCAGGATGTCAAAAATCCAAGACATTTTTTAAAAAAGCCAAGCAGAAAATTCTACTAATATAATAAAAAAATAACAAAACAGAAAATAAGATTATTACAAAAAAAGATGTGTGAAAATATGTAACCAGAGGAAAGGGAAGATAGTATTAATTAAGCATATATATACATATAGAACAGAACAAATGGACAGATAGAGAGAGAAAGATAAAAGAGGCATCAGATCTTCCTATTCAAAAAGAGTGAAAAACTCATAATACCCAAATCATCAGGAGAGACTCGGAGTATTCAACAATTTAAACAGTTCGTCATTTGCCTCAGTCGAAATAAACAACCATTTTAGAATACAAACTACCAAGTTAAAAGACGGATTGGGCGGACAAGAAATTCAGTAGACGAAAACAAACAAACTCGTATTATCAAACAGACTCGGCTAGATGGGACTGAAGCGGCGGCGGCGGAGGCGAATTAACGGACAAGACTCTTCGTTTTTTTTTTGACTAGGGTTTTTGAGTGTGAGAGAGAGACAGAGAGGCAGAAGGTTGGCTGCTCCTTTTTCCCCTTTTCAGTTGGGTTGAGGAGGACCTTTTAAATTTTACTATATGAATTATAGTTTATTACTAAATTAATAACAAGATTCCATTAGAGCAATAGATGGAACCCACGTACATACTTGTATTCCGGTAAAATATCAAATACGATTGATTGAAAAAAAGGAATACCAACACAAAATATCATGGTGGCGTGTAGTTTTGATCTACAATTCACTTTCATATTAGCTGGATGGAAGGGTACAACACATGATATGCATCTTTTTAGTTCAACCATTAATAATTCAAATCTTAATTTTCCACACCAACCAATAGGTATGATTTCCTAATAATAAGATACATGATGTTTTTTATATACTATTTATTCATTTCAGAATTCTTTACTTTTATTTAATAATATAAATAAATGTTATCTTCTTAATAGTTGATATCCGTCAGTAATAGGGTATCTTAGACCTTATAAAAGTACAAGATATCATCTGTCAGAATTTCAGCATGGGCGACCGCCAAGAGGACATAAAAAAAATTTTAATTGTGTGCATTCATTGTTAAGAAGCTGCATCAAAAGGACATTTGGAGCATAGAGGAAAAGATGGAAAATATTACAATTGATGCAATGATTTTCATTTAGAGGTGCAAAGAGACATTATTATTGCATCATGGTCTTATACAACTATATTCATCGAAAATTTGTAAATGATTTGGCTTTTCAGAGATTTGATCAACATCCTAATGTTGTGCCTCCTAATATTTTTCTTGATGCTGGTAGAATTTCACAAGATAGGTTCTCTGATGATAGTAGAATGATAGAGATGGCAGAACTTCGTGAGTAAGTTGTAGCTAGTTTGATGAATTAGATTGTTCTCCCTCATAGTTTGGATTCTTTTTTTACATTGTTTTTTTAAATTGATAATATTCTTCCTTATATCGCATTCAATATTTTTATATCTCATAAACCTAAAATGAAATATTTTTTCTCCGATTCACAAGCAAAGAAAGTAATATTATAGATTTAGAGTTAACATTCAAATTAAAATGCAAAACATGTGAATACGTGTTGGGTATTTAAACTAAAGAAACCTTTCAGTTATTAAATTAAGCATGTTCAAATATGTGAATTTTTTAAGACTCAAATAAAACAATCATATTTTTTTATGGTCATTTGACATACAAACAGCTATTCTAAAAACAATTTTACTAATAAACAAAATTAAATTTGATTTTTTTCACAATGTTTTCCATCACTTTTACCAAACATCATACAAATTTGAATAACAACACTTTTATTTTTAGCACTTTTGTTCATAGCACTTCATTTCACAGCATTTTATCTTAAAACACTACTAAAGAGGGCTTAAGAGATTATAAAATCTTTTCTCTCATCCCAGCTCATTTGTTCTACATTCTATAACCTCTCTAATTTATTTGTTTTAAATATTTTAGCATACTAGAGATCTTGAAATCGTTTCCTCTCTTGCATTTGTTTTATACTTCAAAACTTCTCTTATTAATTTGTTTCAAATGTTATGGACACACATAAACACACACACGCACACACACAGATAAGGCTTTGATACCCGGACACAAGTATCAAAGCTGAGGGGCAGACCGTTTTTTTTTTATTCACGTGTATTACACATTAAAATTAGATTTATTATACATCACTCTTAACTTTTATACACATGATTTTTATTGCACATCATTCTTAACCCATATACACATAAGCTTAATGAATCTTTATACTTAAGTTTGTTGTACATCAAGTTTAACCGTTATACACATAACACCAAATTTTAGAAACAAAAATTAAAAAATTGCCTTCTCCATTTCTTTATATTTTATCGGCATCAACACTTTTAATAAAATTTTCATCTTTTAATTTAGTCCTTTTCATTTGATAGACTATAATCCTCCCATAAACAGATTTTCTCTTTCTCAACTTATCGATAGCATGCTAATTCCTCATTACTCAAATGGAAGATGAATGTCTTAAAATATTAATATAAGTAAGGGTGATAAAGTCAAAGGTTGACACTCCAAGTGCCAATTCTCAGGGGTTAGTAAATATTAATTATTTCCTCTTATGAATTTTTATGATGATATTACATTTTCACTAAACTTTTTTTAAGCATGCTTAGGCTTGTTTAGAATTATTATTGTTCTCTGTTTTTTATTTAATTTAAAAAAAACAGAACAAAAAATAGGTTTGACATGTGTTGTCTTTTTTTTTTTTATAACCATAAGCATTTTTTTTTTAAAAGATGGAAAACATCTTTTAGATGCTTTTTTTTTGTTCCTTTTCTTTTATATGTATTCTTTCTTTTTTCTATCAAAACCTAAAAATTTCAAATTTATGGAGCAATAACCAATATATTTTCTATACTTGCTACCGTCTCTCTTTTTTTTTTTGTGCTATATTTATTTGTAGTTTTCCCTACTTATTGAGAACATTCTTGTTTTTTTTGCCTCCTTTTGGAGTAATAAACACTGCTCCTATTTGTCATTTTTTCCTCATATATGCATTATGAATGTGTATGTGGAATGTAGAGAGAGCTAATGTGCCATCAAAATTTAGCATTTTATAATTTTATTTTACAAAATGACAAGATAACTATCAATTAGGTACATTGTCAAACCCATGAAGCAAACAAATTTCTACCAATAAAGTTGAAACTTTGAAATCTAAGGCCAGTAAGAAAGATATTCGAAGTCTAATTTTTTTTTTTTTCAAACATAAGGTTTCCAAAAAAAAGGATACAATTTGTTTTTCCAGATACCTATGGTTCATTGCATTTCTATAAATGTAATGAAATTGTGATCCGTTTCTAGAATCAAGAGGTGTTTTTGTGGAAACCTTCACGAATAATCATCGTTTTTTTATGGTTTTTCTGCTTCTCACAGTTGCTTTTTTCACACTTCCAGATATTGGTGCCAAATCATTGCCCGTTTCCTTATTTTTTTGATAATAGAGTTGGCTATCTTTGTGGAGTTGATTGTACAAGTTCGTGAAGAGGGCTGGACAAGTGGAATGAGGGAGATAATAACTCCTTTAGAAAAACGAAGTTATTCAAGTCCTTTTGCCCAAAAAAGTCCTGCTTCGATTGGCCAACGAGTCATCTACTTAAAAGGACCCTCCCTTTAATGCACCTCTCTTTGAATTATTCGGTTATGCAATATTTATTGAATATAAAGAACCAAATTCATTTTGACCCTATCGTAGTTCTCAATCATTTCGTCGCACCAGGTGCAGTTGAACCATCTACAATAGAGGAGCAAATGAACAAAGAAGAAGGTTAGATAAGAGAATACATTCTCACATTGCTTTTTTTGTAGAAAGCTTGACTAGTATATTCAATTGTTGCACGAGTTTTATGACAACGGTATAATAATTGATGTATGAATATTACTTTTTAATATTATTAATCATTATATGTGTACTTGTTACTAAAATTATGAAGTTTTTTAAATAATATTTGTAATATTTTAAATTATATTTTGACTCAAAATATGAATTATTTCACTTTTGATGTCAACAATGTAAACTAATAGTATTTCTTTAAAAAAAAAAGCCCCAGCCAACCATAAAATTTTTTTTATTGTACTGAAAAAAAAAAAAAAAAACAAAAGTTTGATTGTAGTCAATATTACAATGTAACTAAAAACAAAAGAATAACATCATAACCAAACAAGCCTAAATTACTTAATTTTTGATTAAATTTCTTAGTAAATAATTTTAGATATTGTTAAAATAAAAAGATTTCTGTTAAAACTTGACATATTTTAATTTTTTTTTTATTTTTTGATGATTATATTATTAATTGATGAATCATAATTTTATTTTAATTTTTTATTTATATCCAATTGGCAGGGTGGGCTGACCAAGAGTAAGAAAGATAGTTCTTTTAGTTAAAAAAAAAAAAAAAAACAGATGATGTCGAAACAATAATGACAATTGTAATTGTAATATAAAAAAAAATCAGATGAAAAAAAAAAAATAGCAACAAATATGGATATTGATATTTGATTACTTTTGATTAATCAATTAATATTGAGGGGATAATAAAGTGGCTATTCTCGGGAAGACCCAAACGCAAACGATTCTCTTTTTATCCTTTCCTCGTGCTTCCTTCCATTTTGAATTAGGGTTTCGCTCTGAACTTCTTTCACCTCCAAAGCCAACAAAACCCGCAGTCGCTCGATCTCTTCAACTAGCCGTTATCCCCGTTTCCCGCCAATTTTACCTTTGTCTCAGCCGTTGATCGGCCCATTTTTTCAAATACTAGCCGTTAGATAATCCCGATTTTATTTTTCCTTTTTGTTTTAAAAATTCCAGTCGAGGGGTTGAGGGGAAATGGCGGCCGTCGAAGCGGAGAAGAAGGTGGTCGGCGAGGAAAACAAGGTGGAAGAGAAAGGAGGAGAGATCCTGTTCTGCGGTGGCACGTGCTGGGACATCATTGGCCGCAAAAAAGGCGCCCAAGAAGGGAACTTAGTATCTCCCACTCGCCTCCGTCCTCTCATTGGCGTCGACATTCGCTTTGTTACTTCCGGTTGCGGTAAGATTCACTTCCCCATTAGGTGCGTTCACGCGCGAGAAAAAAAAAAAATAATAATGATGCCCTATTTGATTTCGATAATTGCCTCATGTCATTGTATCGAAAAATTTAATAAATTTCTGGGTTTTTTCTTAATGGATTGAATAGATGCTAATTTTGAGAGTAATGTTTGGAATATTAAAACTTTTCACTAGATTGTTCTTTTTTTTTTTAAAAAAAAAAGCTAATAGACACGAAATGGGAAGCTTGCCAGTATTTTTTTATTCTCTAGCATCACTCTAATATTTGTCCTCCCTCCCCAGTTAAACTTTTTGCATGGGGATTTGGGGTTTAGGAATGGTTGGA
Organism: Carallia pectinifolia; assembly: GCA_037832335.1. Classification (NCBI taxonomy): domain Eukaryota; kingdom Viridiplantae; phylum Streptophyta; class Magnoliopsida; order Malpighiales; family Rhizophoraceae; genus Carallia; species Carallia pectinifolia. Next base: position 9,103,402 of record CM075446.1, on the reverse strand, counting down.
TTTAGTTATTCTTTAGCTCTGTGTTGCTGTGGATTTTGATAATCTCTGTTTATTCTTTGATGTAGCTTCATGTCATTGTGTGGCATTGGATGTTGAAGGACGTTGCTACACGTGGGGGCGCAACGAGGCATGACTCTAATTGGCCATGAAGTTGTTTGGTAATCTTTTAGTTACTGTTTTATGCTTGGTTTTTGTTTACTCAGGCAGGTTGTCTTATATGCGCAGAAGGGGCAACTGGGTCACGGGGACAAAATTCAGCGTGATAGGCCCACAATTGTTTCTGAACTCTCGAAGTAAGTTGTTTGAGTTATTGTTGTTTGTAAAACTTATATTTATTTGACTACAAAGTCGGTTGCATTGCACGAGTTACCTTTATACCATGGATTGTCTGCGTTTATGTTCTATTCTTTTAAACTGCATATTATTATTCTGTCTATCAAGCGTGTGTTGTATGGCACAAATACTGCAACGCAGAATTAAGTATTGTGAAGGTAAACTTATGTGAAACTTAAAGTAATCGGGTGTTGTCTTTGACTTTCAAAAGCTTTTGGGGATTTCTAGCTCAAAATATTGAACAATAAAATTATCCACAAGGCTTTCTTGTTCTCCATCACCTCGCAGGAACTTTTCAATGTTTAACTGTGAAGGCTGAAGGTGATTTAAACTGCATTTAGTCTACAGTTTTTGGCTCAGAATAATCTGGAGGACTGAAATTCGGTTTTATATGATTGTCAGAACTGGCTATGAAATACTCAATTCCAAGATAAGGTCAATCTTGTGCATAAAGATGCTGGAGAAAATTGGAGTTGCAACCAAACAATTAGCAGTCCCGCTTTCTGGTGCAGAGAAACTGAATTTAAGCTAGGTTTTGGTTAGAAATTTGAAGCGGAAAAGGATAATTAGGGTTAGGGTTTAGAGAAAATCACAGAACTCTAAAAACGATAGTTTTGAAGAATAATATTCAAGACTCACAAAGCTGTCCAGCAACTATACCTATTTATACTAGGGTTATAACTACAGAGAATCTCAACCCTTGATTATATAAAACCCTAACTAATCCTAGTCATCCATGTAATTAAATTATCACACTAAAACTAATAACTAATAACTAATAAAATATAAAATAACTAATTAGATAGGGATGCTCCTGCGTCACTTTCTCCCAGTGTTGCACTCTAAAATTGGATAACATCAAGTTGCAAGGACTGCTAAAGCAGCAAAACATCTATAAAATTTTTTTACCAAAATATGCCCCATAAAGATTATGGAAATATGATGGTTTATGGTAAGAACATTGAGTAGTGTCATTTGTGCGGTTGTGGGGCTCATATTTGGTTTTATACTGATATATGTTTGTTAAGGTGATTTAGGATTATTTGATGTTTTTTAACTTTCCAGTAAGTGACTGTAATATTAATTGATACCTTATTGCCGATGAACACTTGTATCAATTTTGATCTGAAGGTATAAGGTTGTTAGAGCTGGAGCAGGAAGGAGCCACACTGTTGTGGTTTCTGATGATGGTCAATCCCTGGCATTTGGCTGGAACAAGCATGGGCAACTGGGTTCTGGTTCGGTGAAAAATGGTAACTCTGATTTTTTGAAATATCTGGTTCAGTGATTTAAATGAAGCTCTCATATTAGGTATGTGAAATTCAATTATTTTCTATTAGGTATGTGAAATTCAATTATTTTCCTAGATAGCTTTATCCTGTATAGACAGGTCGTGTTCTTTGGAAATTTTTATGGTATCTTTATGTTTTCTACTCTTCTTTCTCCTCTTTTTTTTCCCCCAGATGTTAAAGCTGCGTATAACACTGTTTATCCTACCTTGTAGAAACTGAGTCTTTGCCTGTTCGATGCCTTGTGTCTGATGTCAAGACAACTGCTTGTGGGGCTGACTTCACTGTGTGGTTATCTTCTGTTGAAGGAGCTTCCATACTGTATGGTTTGTGGATTGTTTCATGTCTTGTTATTATGATTTTTCACCTGATTCACTTCATGGCTTATAATCAATCATTGATCTGGATTCCTAGTAATTTGAATAATTTTTTGGTCTTTAGAACCGCAGGTCTTCCACAATATGGTCAGCTTGGGCATGGAACTGACAATGAGGTAAGTTGAAAGACCTATCGCTGCAGCGATCTGTCATTTTTTTGGTATGTCGACCTTCGATACTTGATTCATACATAATTTATCACTAAATTTCATGGGATTTTTTCAACTTAACTTAAATGCCCACATCGAACCTAATCTTAGTTTGGGTTATCTCTGTGGCAAGATTTTATGCATGTTGAATTAGTATTGGGTTTCCAACCTTCGATGCAGGATTCATGCATAATCTATCACTATTCCTAGCTTAACTTTATTAGCCTACCCACACCATAAAATTTCCATCCGTATTGGAATGGTATTGGCCTTCCACCTCATAATGGAACTTTCTTGGCCTGAAACTGAGCATGAGACTGTGCTTGCAGTACAATACGAAAGACAGCTCCGTCAGGCTTGCTTATGAAGCCCAACCACGCCCAAGAGCAATTGCTTCACTTTCAGCCGAAACTGTTGTAAAAGTCGCATGTGGGACCAACCATACAGGTTATTAGCCATTCTCTCTGTCTATTTTTCCCTTTCACCCTCGGGCATCTTTTCCTGGTATATGTTGCATTTACTTTGTTTTTTCTTATGGCATGGGCATCTAGTGGCTGTCGATTCAAATGGCTATGTCTACACGTAAGTCTTTCCTTAGTTGTTTAATATTGATGGATCTTTCTATTTCTCCCTGTGCTAATTAATGCCAATAACTTGATGTTACTTGTCTAGGTGGGGTTTTGGTGGTTATGGAAGGTAATGCACCTGCTGACTGAAATTCCATATGGCACGCTATTTTGGACAACAAAATTATTTTTACGCTTTGGATGAACTTTGAAGAACATAAGGGCATTTATACCTGTGCATAATGGTTCTTTGCCTTCATTTAATGCATGTGACTGTTATAGACTTGGACATAGAGAGCAAAAGGATGAGTGGATCCCTCGTCGTGTGGAAGTCTTTCAGAAGCACAATGTCTTACCTCCCAATGCTGTTATTTCAGCTGGTGCTGTGAATTCTGCATGCACAGCAGGTATTGTTGTTAAGATACACAAGAATGGATTATTTTGAGTAAAGCCTGTCATATTCTCTTCTAAAAGCGCATTTTCAGTAATACATTTACTTTTACTCTATTTTAAGATATATGGATTTGTTGTAATATGGCTTGTTGGAGTTGAAAATTTAAGGTTGCTAGGAATGTTAGGTCTTTTAGGTCAAGTGAGGATTGTAACAATTGTCTTCTGGGTTGTTTTAGCTGCAAGAAACTAATAGGATGTCAGTCTCATGTTTTCCAGGCCAGCATTGAATTACAGGCTTTATGACTTCAGTAGTAGAACATTCCAGAAGTGTGTGGAAATTTAGTGCTTTGAATCAAAGAGTAATTGGACATGATTTTTGAAGGTCAATAGTGGGGGGGGGGGGAAACTAAGGATATTTAGTAATGCTGAACTAATTTAATTGAACTGTGACATGGCCTTGCCAAGCCCAAACTTGGGATTTTTTTGGTCAGTTTTTTTTTTTTTGCTTTTTTTGATCGGTTGAATTATTGGATTTTACTTGGTGGATATGAGTGCTTGCATGTCTCCTGGTTTTGCTTATTTATCAACTGAATGTGTTGAAAATTCATATGATTGAATTTTTATCTAATCATTTAATTAAAACTAGATCTGGCGTTGACCTCCCATTTCTGGGATATTCAGAAGTTGCAGTATATACTAATTACCATAAAATGTGGACCGTTTTAATCTCCAGGAGGTGGACAGTTATATATGTGGGGCAAAATTAAGAACACTGGTGATGACTGGATGTATCCCAAGCCACTCATGGATCTAAGGTTACTATGCTATGTTTTATTTGTGTTACTGTTTGCTTTGTGGTTTTTTCCTGTGTTCCCTGGTATTTGTACCTAAATTGGCTCAGCTTCACTCATCAGATCTTTAGTATTATTTTTTGGTTTTCTTGAAACCAGAAGAGCTCCACATGTAAATTTCTACATCCTTTGAAAAGTAATTGGAGCATATTCATCTCATTCTCCCAAGAAATGGTTCAATGCACATCTTGCACTCTTTCTCAGCCTCTTTTTTGGATGTTGGCTTCATTGTACAGTGCGGTTGCAAGATTGGGAAAGATTTTGTAATACATCATTCAAATGACCCAATTGGATTCATTTTGGTTCTTCATGGCTTGTTGTAGTCTGAGCTATCATGATCATTTGGTCTTTTGATCAAATTTTAATAAGAGTGATTCTGGGTCTCAAAAGTTCTTTTTTGGTTTTCTTAGGTATTTAATTTCATTAAGTGCTTATTTCTGCCGGATCCAGTTGTTATTTTGTGGTACTTGTTTGTAGTTTCTCAATGTGATTACTCTGTCTTGTACTTGTGATCATTTGGCATTTAGTCTCTTATACAAACTGCAGGATTCATTTATTTAAGTGTGATTAATCATTGTTCATTACAGTTTCCTAGATAACAGCTCCAATTTCCTTTTTGATTGATTTGTTTACTTTCTGGAGTGCAGTGGTTGGAACATTCGTTGCATGGATTCAGGCAGCATGCACCATTTTGTTGGTGCTGATAACTCCTGCATCAGTTGGGGCCATGCTCAGTATGGTGAACTGGGATATGGACCTAGTGGACAGAAGTACATATTTCAGATTTGTGATAACTGCTTTGTTTCTCTTTCTCTCTTTGATTGTAATTCTCACTTTTATTTGTGTTTTCTTCAGGTCTTCAGCAGTTCCTAAAAAAGTAGAGATTCTTGAGGGCACGCATGTTATTGGGTAAGCAGTATTGTATATTGTATTTAATGCCTCATCCACCAATATTTTGTACCTTGTCTTCGGGACTTAACAATTGGAACTTTCTATCCAGTGTGGCGTGTGGCATGGCTCATTCCATGGTTATAATTGATAGAACAAATTTTGGTGACCGGCTTGATCAGGTAATCCTTTCAGAAGTATATACCTAGTGTTCCTGGCTTTGGAAGCCAAGAATTATTTTGTGCTACATGAACCATCGAGGATGTATTGCATAGCTATAACTCATAATGGCAACACCCAAATTATCCATTGATGATCCATCCCCATGAAAACCATTATCATATAACTGTAGCTGACATCTGGTTTTATTCTCTTCCAAAAGAATTTAGAGGAGGTTTATTGAGGAAGCCAATATCTAATTCTATTTCAAGTATGGTAGTCATGTTATTTGGTGGAGTGTAGACTGCCAAAGTGAACCGTGTTCTCTAAAGAAGATGATTGGTTTGTACTGTGGACCTGGCTGTTGTCTCCAATTTTTGTGATGTGTTAGTCAACGGTATTGAGAAAAAATGACTTTATCCCCATCCCTGCTTAACATTTGCTTTACCAACATAGAGTGCAAGAAAGCCTTATCCTCCTGCTATTTTGCAAGAGTATTTGCCTCAACTGAGATATGCATAGTCCTAGCTGCAGCAATTTGAGATTTGGTCACTACACTTGTGAATCTATCTCTAAAAAGCTTTGTGTTCTTACAGTTTGATGTATACGATGGCAAAGCTTCAGGTGGAGGTATGCTGATGTTAAATGTTTTACTTGCTGTTTTATTTTATCATTGGTGGTTTCCGGGCATTTATACGCTGTTAAGCAGAAAGTAAGGACATTCAGGGTATGTCTAGGCCTGCCGAGTGGGCAAAATCTGGTAACTTTTTCTTTATGCTTCTCAACAAAGGTAATGCGGCGTATTTTCAAGTGGAAAGTTGGTCCGAAACATCTTAGCTCTTCTGATAGAGATTTTGTCATGTGAAAAGTTGTAGGAACTTGAGGTTTTATTTATTTGTCTTCTTGCAGTGAGTGAAGAACCTGAGAGCAAAACTCCTGTTGTAAAGCAAAATACCAAGAAAAGTTCTGGTAAAGTTGATCAGAAATCCAAAAAGAGGAAGAAATCCAAAGGTCGTTCAGAATCAGAGGATGAAGAAAACACTGATGACGAAAGTGACAACAGTGATGAACAGGCCAATGGAGAGATGGAGCATAATAGTGGTGGAAAAGCTTCCGGTAGAGGTAAACTTAAAGGTGCAAACAAATCTGCAGCAGACGGCAAAGGTACTGGGCGTGGACGGGGCCGTCCACCAACAGCAAAAAAAAGTGCGAATTCTTCTCAAGAAAAAACCAGTAAGAGAGGAAGGCCACGCAAGTCATAGCCGAAGGTTAAATACGATGGCAGAAATTTTGTTCTCTCCAGGCAGAGAAGTGTACCATTTTATGCATTAGCTGCTGTATTTGCATTCTTTTTTATTGGTTTTTTTTTTCTTTTAAATCTTTAATCGGGTCTAATTTTCTTATCGTTTTGCCAAAACATATCTCCTAGTAACACTTGATACTTTGAATGGTTAGAAGCATTGGGGAGATGTTGAGCGGCTCTTGTAACAGATATTTAACCCGCAACTTCCTTTTTCGGCATGCAATCCCATACGCCCCATCGAAATCCAATAGTCTGCTCCACCCAAATTTCTTTCGGACTTTTTTTCTTTCTTGGGTGTTGGGACTTGGGAGGAGTAGCATGGTGGTTGTAACTTTAGGCCCAGATTCGGACGATAAATACAATGTGCCTCTCCTTCGAATTTTAGCCCTATGTTCTCTTGATGCTAGGAAAATGTTAGGAATTAATTTTACCAAAAAAAAAACAAGGTTGTGTCTATGATTGAATCTTAATCAAAACGTTGAGAATCGATTTTACCAAAAACAAACATTATGTTCATAATTGAACTTTAGTCTAAACGTTAAGTATTAATTTAAGATTTTGACGTTTTGAAAACTATTTTCTGTGTTTCTTTTTAAATGTATTTTTTGAGTTTTATGGTATATAATTTTACTTTCTAAAATTAAATTTTATTAGATGTGAAAGTTTTAGGCAAGAAGTTGTCATTTTAATTGTATTTCATTTAGTCTCAAAACTATTTGAATGATTTTTTTTTATTTGTTTTTATATGATCTTGTGAGAAATATTATATCTTCTTTTTTCGGTCCATAAATATTCTATGTTTTAATAAAATAAATTATTACCAATGGATATCAAAAAAATATTTAGAAACATGTTGCATATCTAAATATGTATTTATTTACAATATTAACTTTAATTTTATCAGTTACAAAAGTTATAAAAAAATATTTTTCTTATAATAAATATCATAAAGAATTTATTATACAATCACATGAAAGACAAATAACAAAATAGTTGAATTATTACTTATATAAAAAAAGATATATTTAATTATATAAAAGATTAAAAAAATTAAAACATTAAAATCACAAAATATAATTATAATATTTATTATTTTAAATAATTAATATAACTTTTTTTTTATATATTTTTGCATCATATAAATTAATTTTATTATTATAACTACGTATATAAAACTTGTTTCTCAAATTGTTTTCTCAATGCGTCCCTGTATGCTATGCGACTTTGTGAGTGCAATTGTATCCACCACCAAATGAAGAAATTATATTTCGTCGGCCATTTTTCTCGGGCTCTTGCTCATGTGACGACGGCTCCGCCAAACAAATTCTTGAATGGTGAACAGTCATATATATACATATAATAAAGATAGAGAGCCAATGAGCCTTGGAGAATGGCCATGGAAGTGATCATAGACATGGAAAGCACGCGGGAAAGAACATTAATATGTGAGGATGTTATTTGAAGTATGGTAAGGCCACTTGGTTTGCTAAAGCCAGAATGGTTTGTGGACACTCGTCATATGTCGTCGATGTACCTAAATTGCCAATATTGATATATCGATGCATTGCTGCTAAAATCATATGTTATTTACTTGGGGGTTGGGGTTGTAACTGTAATATGATACTTTAGCTTTTAAGTGAGCATCATGAAGTCCACACCGAAAATCAGCGCTTTGATTAAAGATTATGAAGACGTTCTTGTGACTAGTAAAATTTGCCCAAAAAAAAAGAGGGGTAGTTGGGGTTCTTGTTTCAATTTGTTGTTGAAGAAAGGATAATGGAAGACCATACAATTAGTTAAATTAAAATTAAGAAAGCGTTACTTATAATTTTCACGCATGCAAAATCATATTATTAATGAGTTTTATTGTGTAACTCAATTTTAAGTAACAAATAATTAAATACAATGTTTATCCCAAGACATATTTTATCTATATTTTCTTTTATCAAATTTCAATAATCTAACTGTTTATATCATTTTATTATTATTTAAATGTTGCTGCTCAGTATTTCTCATTATGAATTAAAAGAAAAGAAAGTATGCAGGCAAACAAGTGCAATCGTTTTCAATTAAGAATCCCATTCCATGACTGATAGACGATCGCCTATTGCTGAGCAGCGATATTCGCTGGCGCTGTATGTAGGCACACACAATAAATGGTTAATTATATTGATAGGATCAACATAAACGAAATGTTACGTACAATTAAACAATCGTGGGAATTGTTTAATGTCCTGTGTTGATATTGACTATCCGTTATATTCTGGACAAGGCTAGCTTATTAAACAAACTAGTAATTAGTGATTAATAATTGATTAATTGCCAGGTCCATCCATGTAATTAAAATGTTTTATTTTTATATATCCCACATTGACAAATTAAGTCATGGCATCCAACTTGCAACAGCAACTAAGATTAAGATTAAGAATAAGCTGGCATGCATGCCTTGGGCAAGCAGGTTTTTCCGATATTTTGTTAGAACTATATTAGTCGTTAACCTAGAAAAATTAATAGTTTAAACCTTAACCGGTTTAATTGGTTTAATCGATATTTGAATCAATAGAACTAATATTTAATATTTAATATATAAAAAATTTAATATCTATATATATTATATGAAAATATTGATTGATAAAATATAATAATAGAGAAAATATAAGCGTTATATTTGATATATTTAATGTAAGTGGTATTTGCTATATATCTATATATATAATTTGAAATACATAGACATTATATAATTAATGTGTAAAATGTAACAATATACAAACTATAAGTGTTACATGTATTACAATATTATACTTGTTTAATTACATATAATTTACAATTTCACATATGATAATATGAAAAAAAAATTATTTTATAAGTTGTATTAATGGATGTAAGGCAATTAAGTCAAATAAATTAAGTAGAGAATATACTGAATTAAAAAAGATTAGTGCGCCGCGTTACATAGTACTTGATTTTAGGGATTTTCTCAAAATATAAATATTTATATCTTATTTGATGATTAAAAAAAAAAACATATAGAATATATATATGTATCGTGCATTTATAACAATGAGTGAAAGTTGGTGGAGTGACAACCCCCTCTTACTCTCCATCCAAAGGAGCCAAGTTAGAATCCTTCCATCAAACAATTCAGTTTGAGCAATTTTTGGGAGTACCATGTTGACAAACTGAACCTAAAAAATTGGACCAATTCATCGATTTTTGTCCGATTTACAATTCTTTTAGTTTTAGAGTCTTAATCAGACCAAATATTAAACCGATCACTGATTGAATTAATTGAATTGACTGATCTAATTTAATTTTAAATAGATTGATTTTTCCTTATCCCACTAGCTTGTAGGGCTGCTATGGGACTCATGTGCGCGTTTGTGTGATGCTTTACCTCTGTCCACGTGGAAGATATATGAGACAAAGCAAACTGTCGAGTTAATTACTAGTTTCATGAAATATATTTAATTTTTGAAGGTTTTTATTTTGATTTTTTTTAAATAAGTATAATTTATTCATAATTTTATACCACATAATAAGTGAAGTCTATTTAAATAAAAAAAATTAAAAATAATATTTAAATGATATTAAATTATGAGTTAATTTTACTCACTAAAAAAAAGAGTAAAATTAGGAAGTACCTTATCTTTTATACCTTAAATTTAAGATAAATTTACACTTTACATACCAAATTAATTAATCTATCTTAAGATTATTAGAAAATAATTAATAATTCATATACATAGTATGAAATATAATACGAATCATATATTATTGTAATAAAATAATCAAAAAAAATTATATAATGCTACAACAAATAAACAAAAAAGAAAAGACATTATATCTGAAGCATGTAAATGCATTATCCTTAAGAATAGATTCGTGACCTTGCAGACAAGTAGTCGTAGTGCATCAGGTTCTGACAGCTATCCTTTCAGAATACGACAGATCTTCTTACTAGTATGCACTTCACAAGTGAAATAATAGAATTAACTTATTTTTTGATTAACCCAGCAGTAAACCATGAATTGTTAGGAAAGCTCTCTAATCCAAAGAAAACATAAAAGCGCTTTATTTATAGTAATTGAGTCTTGACAGCTCATAAAAGTAAATTAACATAGGACATAAATCCCAACGATTATAAACGGCTAAAGTCATTATACAGTATAATGACTTATAAAGGACGTATAACAGTTAGTTCCTATTTAATAGGAATTAAACATGTTAAAATACACATTAATTTCTAACAATCCCTCATTATTTTAAAAGGCTTATTTTGCTTGATTAATCAATGAGAACATAATACATTACCTTTAGTGCTCGTTAAGTTATGAATTAAAGACTTAAAATGTACAAGTTTTGATATTTAGAAGTATAATGAAATAAAAATTTTTATAAATCATAACTTTTTCATAAATAACAGTAAACTTGCCACCATATTATATATTGTCTAAGACTATACTGTTTAATGCGGTTGAGCGCTATTAGGCCTTGCGCTCGCTTAGTTTATTTTCATAAGAACTATGGAGATTTTGCCTAGAATTTTATAGGAGTGACCCCACTCCACTTTCATATAGTTGATTTTATCAAGTGTGTATTTTAATAACACACAACCTATAAGGGCTATATAATTCATTAAGATTATAAATTCAACCTCAAATATTAGAATTTTTTATACTATCTACATCATAGGAAGGGACTTAAAATTTTGATAGTGCATATAAGGTTAATCAATGACTTATTATTACCAATATGAATCTACTTTAAAGGATTTCCTATCTCATATGTTGGGTTCCCATCACTCTTGACTATTTCTCTCTAGGCGTATGTCTCATTCCTCTCTATGTATTTTTCACTAGTCCAAAGGTTAGTGACATAATCAATTTCATCTTTGATTGCACTTAGTAACTATTTTAACAATTTATATTCTAGACGAATACGTCTAATCTTTCTATTATATCACTTGCTCTTGACAAAATATTAGAGATTTGACTATCACAGATCATCGATATTTATAATGTTAGTTTCACAAAGAATGAAATATTCGTTCTTAACCAATTTGTCTCCATGCTAGCCATCTCCAAGGCTATTAACTCGAAATCCATGATGGACCGAGTAGTATTCATTTGATTTATTAGGCTTTCAAACTGTTGCTCCACCTTTGAAGGTGAACTCAAATCTATTTGATGGATTTAGTCTCATCTGAATAAAAATTCAGTTAACATCGTTATACTCTTTTAGTACAACGGTGCTCACTATAAAATACATGATAGTTCATGATATCTCTCAAATAATTTAGAATGAATAACTTTATAAAATAATGGTAAAACACCCATTGAATTTTCTAGACGGAGTCCCGGCACAAAAAAAAATTTTTTTCGCTTCACACTAATAATTAGTTCAAGTATAAGTAAATGTAGTAATACCTGTTAGCATTACTTTTCCATGGTAAAAGAGCAACAAAACTCTCGTATGATTGTACTTCAACTCCAAATATATGACTTTATATTTTTCTTCCTTTCCAATATAAAGAACTACTTCATCGTCATTGCTAACTACAAAGGACACAATTAATTTCCAAAATACAAAGCTTTTTATCCCTCAAAAAGCACAACCTATTTATCTCTGGCATTTTTTCCTTTTTTTTTTTTTAATAACAAACAGCAGTTAGGATAAATATTCATCATAGAGCATTATTAACACAATCTTATGACACACATAGTCATATCTATCCCCAAATTCATGTAGATCAATTAACAAAAGACAGTATATATGTTTGTATTATACCTAATGCAGATTCCAATCACACACTTTAGAAACAAAATAATGTTCTTATTATCTATGACTAACCTAAAATTTGGAATAACTCTCAAGTCTCAAAAACTAGCCAAGTAAATACATTAAAAGCCACAGAACTAAAAGAGTGAATGGAGCAGTATAGTAAATATCCCCACAAGACCAATCTGAAAATTAAATCAGACACCACTGCAAAACCCATATCAAGTAAAGGTTAAAGAATCAAATTTTGTTGTTTTCAACAAAAATCTCTTTCTTATAAATGGAAGCCCCACAAATTGATTTCTCAAGAACCAGTAGTAATTGACCTCGTGGAAAAAAAAAAAAGAGATGTTCACACAGAATACTCAGATGCTAAAAAAACATGAAAAGTGAATGAAGATCACACAATCTTGAAATAAGAGCACAAATTTCAGCTTATATATGTTACACTAGAACAGCGCTATGTCGAAAATATACAATAAATTTATCTCTAACAAATGAAAACGTGCAGTCCTTCATATAGCACCAATATAAAAAAAAAAAAAAACTTACACTAGAATATGTATTTAGCCTTAGAACCTTTTTTTTTCCCCCCATTTACACATGCCTTCTATAGATTTTCCTTTTCCTTGACTTACTAGCATTTCCATGAAGATACAATCTTTGTCATCTGAAACAACTCCGGAGCTTTGTTTCTGCAGCTCCTCTGGATCCATCTCATTTGCAAATCAATAGAACAGAGGCCAATGCACCATCCTCATTAGCTGCTACCTCAAGTGGACCCTATTCTTCTCGGCCAAATGGGTTTGGATTGGGAATTGCTCCTAATTTGCGGGTTCCTTCAGCAGGTGCTCCACAAGGAATTCCTGCTGCATCTGTTTCTTCTGCGGGACCTCCACAGGCAAAGGATGTTAACTATTATAAGAAATTGATTCAGCAACATGGAGGTGAAAGACAAGAAGCTCCCCAGCAATTTGTTGGTCGTTACAACCAACAGATGGGAACAAACAAAGATTTAGTTAATCCAAAACCAAGGGACACGAGGCCTAACATTATGAAACCTTGTATCTATTTTAACAGCTCCAGAGGATGCCGCAATGGACTCCAATTGCGCTTACCAGCACGACGCATCCTCACAGCAGAAGGGCAGCAGCATGTCCGAGGTAGCGCAGAGTGCAAAGAGGATGAAAATGGATAGAGAAATCAGCAGTTAATTTTGCTCTTTGCATGTTTGCTTCATCAAAATGAGAAAAAAGGCCCATGGCTGCCAGCTTGTGCCTTCTCTCGCCTTACTTCTTTGCCTTTGGTTTTGCTGCAAATAGATTTATATTCCAATGTTTAAATTTGTCACTTGAAATGTTAATTTCTTTTATAAACTATGGGGCGGATTCTCAGTCACTATTGTGAGAGCCGATTTGTTTTTCCTTCATTTTCTTCCGCATTAAACGCTCTGTCTGGTTTTATGTTGAGGTATGAAAAAACTTCCCTTTAATCCTTTTTAACAATCTGGTATTTTACAAATATTAATTTAAAGAAAAATATTGTTAAAAAATAATACACTTTACATTTATATTTCCTATCCACTCTATTTAGAAAATTTTATTGCATTTATAAAAACTTACCATAAATAAAAATAGAAAAAAAGTCGAATACAATTGAGAATGATTTTTTGGACCCATAATCTGATGGACATAAATGGGCTTAAAATAATTTTATGCAATATATGAAATGCTTTATATTACACCCAAAATTGTTTATACAACATATAAGCGACTTTCACAATTTTTACTATTGTTTAATACATTACATATTATATAAAATTTTGTTCATATAATATAAAATGCTCTGTATGTAACATAGAAGCATTTGTGTCCAGGAAAATGAGTTGGCCTAAATTTCTGAGTACAATTATATCTCCTAAATACCAGTAATCCAAAATTAGGAAGAAAATTCCCTTAATTCTGACCCTATCGATTCTTTTATTGCTTTTCTTTTCCTTCTACCTCTCTCTCTCTCTCTCTCTCTCTCTTTCTCTCTCTCTCTATATATATATATATATTAAAATTTAGCTCACAGTTTGCGTGAGTTAAATATTTATTTTTACACACTTTCAATTGAAAAAATAAATTTTGTAATATTAAAATTAAAAATAAATTTAACTAAGTTTTAACTAAATACGGAAATGAATATTAAAACTAAGAATATTGTATACAATTAAAAATGTAAAAACTAAAAAGATATAATTGACATGTTATAATCTAGAACTTTATTTTAAATTTAAATAACATATAGAAATGAATCTTAAAATAAAAAATGTTATATATGATTAAAAATGTAAATTCAAAAAATATAAATTTTGAATATTTGCTTCTTCCTCTTAATCTTAATCTTTTTCAATTCAAAGAGAATTAATAATTATTGAAATCAATCCCAATAATTAAAGAATTTCTGCAAAAATATATCAAGACACCTACAATTATGAAAATTAATTATAGACCTTTGCCTTCTGTTCACCGATTAGACTGGTTCACTTTAACTACCGAATGCTACCTTCTTTGCAATTTCATAATTATAATTATGGGTTATGTGTATGTGTAGTGTATAATAATTAATACGTTCCAAGCTTACTTAATTACCAAAATTTATTAACTCAATTATATTTATTTACATTTTTTAGATGATTATTAATGACAATTTATTTATTTTTCATTAATGTCTTACTACAAATAAGGAAAAATTAAAAAAAAAATTTCTCTTAACTTCCTAAATATAATATTGTGTGTTAAATATAGAGTTGCAGACAGAGGAAAATCCATTAATACGGCGTTGACGTGATAATTTTTTTTTTTGCATATCTTTGCCTCTTGTTGTATATTAACTTTAGTACTATTATATATCTTAAATTGACAAATCAAAAAATTATAAAAATTTATGAAACTTACAACTAAATTTGATGTGCAACAAACATATAAATATTGTATATAACAATTAACTGCATTAACTCCACGTCCAACCTTTCCGTGTTCGGTTATCATCATTTTCCTATATATATATACTATGCACTATTATGTTTTTTTTTACCCTAATCTTTTTTTAAATAAAACTACTTTAATTATTTGTTTTTAAATTTACATTACCTATAAAAGCAAATTTAATTTAGATTATTAGAAAGAAAAATTATTTCTATTTTTTCTTAAAAAACAAAAATAATATTCAGTATTTGAATTTTTTTCATTTTCTAATTTTAAATAAAACACAAAAACTACGTTTAACAAATTTTATAAATTCGTGCATCAAAAACGTAAGACTAGTAGTATTAGAATTATAAATTTATTAATAATTATCTACTTGACCCGGAAACAAAGAGGAAGTGGGTCTAATTATCAACTTCTCGGGTCTCACCCAATTTCTCTACCAAAGTCCAAAACAAGCCAGGCATCGGATCGTCTCGTTGCTCTCAAGCTTTTCTGGTCATCTTTTAACCGAACTCAGAGACCTTTCCGGATCCGCTCGTCGGACTATTTGTCGCTAAAAAGCTGAAAAAGGGCGAAAAAAGTAAGCCTTTTTTTTTTTTTTTCCCCTTCTTTTCGTTTTCCTGCTTTGTTATTTCTGAAATCATCTTCGCCATTATTTTTGGAGGGTTTATTTCATTTCATTCGCTTTACTATTTACTCTGAAATTAAGCTGAAATTTTTTTATCTTTTCTTTTTTTTTTTTCCCTATTTTTTTTTTGTTTATATATATATATATATATAATAGCCTTACAAAATTAATAAGAAAAAAATCGCAGTCCCAAATTAAATTAAACCCTACAAACAATACAACAGAGAGAGAGAGAGAGAGGAAAACAAGAAAATGCTGAAGTTCCTGTCGAAGGTAAGGATCGAGTTTAACGCGTTGGACCCGCGGCTGGCATCGTGCATGGAGTTCTTAGCACAGTGCAATGCTCGCAAGGCAAAAGAATCGAATCCGGCGTGTCAGATCCTTGTCAAGCGCCGAACCGACGACCAGCCGCCCCAGATCACCGTCACTTTCGTCAACGGAGTCGAAGAGGTCTTTGACGCTACCTCCACCACCGCGCAGAGCATAAGGAACATGATTCTGGAGAAAGGTCAGCTACTTGAGACCGAGCAAATGTTCCGTGAATCCGGCGAGAAGTGGCCCGTTCTCATTCCCGAGGAAGAGCTCCGCCTCCCTGCTCCCGGTACTAAGGTTTGTAATTCCATGGATCATTTCTCTTTTTTAATTCTAATATTTAATAATGTTTTTAGTTCCATTTATTTATATTTTTTGCACTTTGCCACGGTTTTGTCTTTTGGGCATTACGTCGAACAATTAGCGTGCATTTTTTTTTATTTTTTTTTTTCCACTTGCTAGCAGTTGAGTAATGTTCATTTCCCGTTAAATTTGAGGTGTTCAAGAAGACGTGTGCCCACATTACATTATCATGAACATTTGATGATGCAGATGATGTACATTTACGGTCTTTATCATCGTTAATTAGACTAAAATTGTTCAACTGACGGTTGTAACTCGCAATAATAGTGTCAGTCATGTGTGGCCTGTATCTGGGTCATATAGAATGTACCACGTCCATGTTACTTTACAGTATTTGTTATTGATTCATTTGAAACTATTTTTTCATGG
Source organism: Carallia pectinifolia (assembly GCA_037832335.1). Taxonomy (NCBI): domain Eukaryota; kingdom Viridiplantae; phylum Streptophyta; class Magnoliopsida; order Malpighiales; family Rhizophoraceae; genus Carallia; species Carallia pectinifolia. Next base: position 9,086,669 of record CM075446.1, on the reverse strand, counting down.
ACCCTGACAAATCCATTTGGATACTACGCACGTGATTTTTAGGTCCTTTTCTGTGTTATTATTGGTTTTCGTCACCAATCTGGGTCTCATAAGTAGTCCATTATGTGGTTTTGTGAAACAGTGATGGAATATTGCCGGTAATATTTGCATTTAAGTGAAGTGTCTTGACTCATTCACTTGTCAGTTGTGACCTTAGCATGGCCACAGCTTTGCTTATTTGTGAGCATATTGCATTCAAAAGTTAAAGCTGGTTGATGATTGTTATTTTCTGCTAGATGCCAGACATTAGAGTAAGGGAGGGGATTTTGAGGAGAAATTTTAGCTGATAAAACAACTAAGTTTGATTTTTTGAGGATTTTTTTAATGACATCGGTTGCTATTTCTAACGCTAGAAGTTATCAGTTACTTAAAAATTTTTTTTTTTGGGTGAAAACAAGAGAGATGGCAATCTTGTTTTTCCAAAAGCCCCCATCATTTCTGATGCTGTTATATTGTACCATTGTTTTCGTTATTGTGTTCTTGTTAATTGTTATGGTGGTGCACCATGCCTTCTCCCTTTTACCTTTCTTTAATGTTTGTTCTCTCTCTGTCCCCCAGCCAAGGAAAGCAGAAGAGAAGAAACAGTGACTTTTGTTGTCCAATCTCTCACACATTACTTGAGATCAATTTGGTTGGATATCGGACATGGTAGAGCATACTGGAATTTCAGATTTTACCGAGTAATGATGTCTATAAGCAAGGGATTAGAACTTATCATTGCTGCTGCGAATGCATTGCTTGACATGTAAGTCTTGTTTGGGGTTTCCTGATCCAACCTTTGAAACTAATTAAGGTGTTACCTTTGTCTCTTATTCAGCATTGAGATGTTTTCCTGAGCAAACCATTGAGTTTCGGTTTTCTGCTAGCTACTAGTATTGTAGCTCCTTTGGAGCTGCGCAGGCTAAAGAGAGAGTATTTGTAATAAAGCCTAAACAAAGACAAGCATGCTATCCACATTGGTGTGAAAGATTTGCCAATCCTACCTTTAGACACACGATTCAGTCTCCGCTTGTCAAACTTAAGCCTGTAATCCTTCCACAGGTTTATGATTTGTGCTCCACTAAGCTGTTAGGGAAAATTACACATGTTATCCTAAGCTGGCATTCTTTACAAAAAAAATACCCCTATTATTGACTAACGCTTGTTAGTAAATAACTGACCGGAAAAGAAATATTAAATAAAAGTAAGGTGAGAGTCAGCGTCTTACCATTCATGTTTTTTTTGTTCAAAAAAAAGAGAGTTAAAAGTACGGTGTCCTGTGCTGTTAATATAGCAGCTTCGTAATGACAATTTCCAACAATGAAGCTAGATGAATCTTCCAAACTATAAAGTTGCAGTCTGATTGTTAAGCTTAAACGGCTGCGATGTTCGGTTTTGAAGGTGCAGGGTTGCCGCTTAAATTCTCAAGCTCTAGCTGTTCTTCAAGACAGTTCTCCTCATGCCCCTACATCTTATACGCAATTCGTTTGTTACACTTTGATAGCAACCAGCCAACCTCAAATTGCAGTTCGCAAGTCTTACAAGGTTAAGACTCAACTGCTATCTTTTTACTCTTACACGCCTTTTAATCAACTTGTACGGTTATAATGAATGCATTTAGGTCGTGAGGCTCTCGATTGAGAATGTAATTAGTTCCACCAATAGATTTTGAGTTTTATATCCACCACAGCGTCTAAGTAGACGAACACAATCCATCTGATAGGCTACAGGCACTGACCAGTCAGCACTCCTTCAAGAATTCTTTCACGTATTTTTCACATTATATTCTTGATCCGACTTAAGCAGGAAGCAACCATTGAGGCTACAAACCTCAATCATAGAAGAAGAACACCCCCCCCCCCCCCCCCCCCCCCACCCCCCCCCTCTCTCTTAAGATGTACATAAATGAAACAGCACAACTCTATTATACCAGTGGAACGTTGTTAGACAGGTTTTTAAGGCTAAGCACAACCCAGTGATCACCGGTGTTGAACGTTCAGTAGAATAAGCACAACTGGAGGACAAATACAAGGACAATTGCCCACTTAACAAACCATTTTAGTTCATATCACGAAGTTATGAACTAGTTGTACACCTATCAACTTATGTCAGCAAAATTTGCAATATCATTCAGCGGTCTTCCCTTTGGACTCTGTTGGGGTCGGACGTCATATCCATCATCATCTTCTCAGGTGAATCTTCCCAATTTGCAAAAGTTTTTAAGTCAACCTGCAAGACCAAGATAACATTTTTTGCCCATGTAGATTAACATATTTTATGAGCATCCACAAATTTATTGATATGACATTGGTGGATTACCTTTCTTCTTTGCTCAGTAAAGAGTTGCTCCCTCTTCTTATATGAAGTTTGAACCTCCTTTGCTTTCTTTCCACCAAATCCCCAAACTTCAACTACTGAAATTAAAGCTTCAACTGGAACAAATCCCTGCAGCACATGCGCTCATACATAGATTGGTAATTCATATCATTCAATATCATACGATTGAAATAAATTAGCAATTTAGCCTCCGGTAAATAAGGCTATGTGCGCAAATTAACTGAATCCAAACAGAAATGTCAAAACAAGTAGCTAGTCATCATGTAATTGCTATTATATTTCAACACCTGAAATGGGAAAAGTGGACCAGGTTGGTAAGTTTTGTCAACTGCATGATGACGAACAGTAACTCTAGCAAAGTCTTCATCAATAAATATCCTCTCATTTCCCATATGTCCACCAAATGCAATTCCCACAGGCTTTGGATGTGGTTCATAAACTTTACCGGTAGGATGTAAGTGGCTATAAATGAAGTTCTTCTCCTTCCCTTTTCACAAATTTGCAAAAGGTTAGTGTCAAGATCTTGAATTTGCTCATTAATTTTGAGAAAAGAATATTTCTTATCCCGACCCTCCATCCCCACCTTCCCCCCCTCCCCCCTCCCCGAAAAAAAAAAACCAATGAGTTCCGTCACTCTCCGAAGCTACATACCAGAGGGTGAAAACACTTGGAAAATTGGACATATAGCAAACAGGCTTCCAGAGCTTCCATAAAACAGATCCCTATTTTCAAAACCCTGATGGATAAGAGCACCGATGATCCACTTCCTGGCATTGGTGCTATGTTCGTGGATAACTCCAGAAGTAGCAGCAATCAAAATGAGCAAAGGTCCATGATAACCTTCAACGTTAGACCAGAATCTGTTCAAGCCGTTTCCATGAACAGATGATCTGTAAGGCAGTAGAAATAAAAGGCAAAAACAAAACATTGAATATTGAAGGTTACTAGAAATAAAGTAGTAGATGCTAAATATAATCTATTTAAAGACCCTAGACAAAAATGCTGAGTGGATCTTTAAAAATAAAAGGCAAGAAGAAAACAAGTAATAACAGAAGCAAGCATGAGACAAGAGAATAGGTCCCAGTAGCACCTACGCAACAAGGAAGTCACTGCTTCAAAATTTCAGACACAATTAAGAGCAATAGGAGTGTCAAGCAGCATCACATACATGTAGATTTTTTCAAGAAAAAACAAAATGGAAAGATAGTGCACCGATAAAGAAGACTCTCTTCTGTTCCTTCATTGTCACTAGACAAGAATGGTTTCAAAATTTCTGCACTTGTTGTACCCCTAAATGTGAGAGAAATTGCCCATGCTCTTCCACATGTTAGAAGATAACTGGTACAAGCATCTGTGGGAGGCAAATCATCCAATGTTGAGCATGAAGATCCTGACACATCCTGATTGATCAAGGAAAAATGTTAATTTGTCTGCAAGTCTTATAAGTGGGTACATTCATTTTGCAAAATAGTCCTATTGCGTAAAGATAAGCAAAGTGAAAAAGGTACTCGATTGAGTGGATGCATACATGTATATCAAAATGATACCTCTGGAGGTCACAGAACAATTATAGAAATTTTAACAGTAAAAATTTCTCTAGGAAAGTTCTTAGCAACCAGCTCAAAGGGAAATACCATGACATCTACAAAACTAGATTATTGATGGACAAATACTTTATAGAACCTTTAGAGTGTATTGCTTAATGGGATAGGAAAAGCCCATCATGCACAGAACTATGTGTTCAATAGGCAAGCAAAAGAAAAACTACACATATCCGACCTTTGTGAGGATAAAAAAATTCCCAGCAATTTATCATAACTGCATACCTCTGGAGTGATTAATTTTTCAAGTCTTGCATTAACAAACTCTATCAGACAATCTGAAAGGCCTGGCACCGTTGCCAGGACCCAGGTAAGAAACTTCCCTGCTGGCAACTGAACATCTAAGCCTAAGAAATCGCCATAATCCCAAAAATTCAAACTGCTGCTTTCTTCGGCACATGAAACAACTGCAGATAACACCAAATGACCGACATTTGGAAGATATAGATTTTTGTTTCCTTTTGAGACAGTTGAAGTTTTTGAATCCCACAGCATGGTCCAACAAATCCAGAAAAGTACAAGCACATCACGAGGCAAGAAAGACCCACTTATCTTACAATCATTATCATCTGATTCAAACTCAAGACCTAGAGGAGTTCCTGCCCTAGCTGCCGCAGCAGCAAAGACTCTCAAAAGTGCGTTTAGCGACAATGACGCGGGCATCCTCCCGCAGCATTTCAAATACCCTCTCACAAACTCAACCCAACGAACTCCTCCTTTGTCCAAGACAAAGAACTGATCCACTAATGATTCATCCAGGCAGCTCAAAAACGTCGTGAAGTAATCGGGCAAGCCGGATGACTCACAGACTGGGTTCTTGTAGCTTAAACAAAAGCATTGCTGCAAAAGTCACAGAAATATGCACACATATATGTAAGCAAGTTATAGGGAGAAAAAAAAAAAAAAGTGTTGTCAAAACAAGCAGGATAACAGATTGATATTAATTCATCCAAAACAAAAGAAAATAAAAAAAAAATGAACTATTATGGCAATCATCCAGAAGACAGCCCAATTTTGATCCTATCTCCATCTTCACTCTATTTTCCAAAAGAACTAAGCTATTCCTGTAACTTCATATGAGAAAAATCACACCAAAAAAATAAAACAACAAAGAAAGAAAGAAAAGAAAAGAAAAGGACCGAGCAAATAATAAGAAACCAAAAAAAAAAACAAAAAACAAAAAAAGGCACCGTCCAACAACTAATTGATTGTCAAATTCGATTAATTTGGTACCTGAAGAGATTGGACAGGAATTGCACTGAAATGAGGATCGGAAAGCTTCGAGAAAGCACTTTGAAGCGTGGGAAGGGCTCCTGCAGAAGCTGCTAGACTTTCCACCTCTCTTTGTTCGCTCGACACCTTCTGCTCCGTCGATGACGATGCTCCCATTTTTCTTTTTTTCTTTTTTTTTTTTTTTTTTTTTTTTTTTTTTTACGTTTGTTGGGACCTAAGGTCGAGAATCGAAATTTTCAACGAGAATTGAGCAAAGTTTCTACTTTCCTACTTCTTTCTCCGGAAATTTGTAGCAAATTTTCCCTCCCACCACCGCCATACTAAAAATAAAAAATTTTGTAAGAAAAGGGAAGGGAACAAAAAAAAAAAAAAAGATTAGCCGTATCCCTTGCCCTTGGATCAAAGAATCAAACAGCTACACGTTGCAGTCATCTGTTTAACCGTGAATGACGTGCACTATACCGTCTCTTTGTGGTATAATTAGAGGTATTTGTGAATTGGATTAGGTTGATTTGAAGGTATATCTATATCTAATTTATCGTCAGTGAATTAAATAATTTTTTATCCGCACTCAATCCGTCATACAATCCAATCTAATCCATCCAATCTAATCTGCCAACAACAGATTGGATTGGATCAGATCAGTTTTGACAGATTGATATAATAAAATATATTATAATTTTTTTCAATTTATACATATCAATAATTATTAATGTTTTTATTTATTCTTACCAACTTTATTATTATAATATATATATCATATCCATTCATAATTTTAAATATTAATAAGAATTGATCAAAATTTACTAAAAGATATATTAGATCAATTTTACTTAGTAAAAACATAAATTATCAAACAGAAAAGTTCTTTATGTGTGCTTCCGCTCGGTAAATAAGGTAGTATTTCTCTCTCTCTTTTATAGTGTCCAATATCTCACTTGTGCTACTAAAAAATAGGGAAATAGAGATATTCTGATTTTTTCTTATTTTTTAAAATCAAATTACGTGGTAACAATTAGATAATATGTTGATAATACGAGAGTAATAAAATAGTTTTTTATTTCTAATTTTATTGATTTATAAGATTATATAAAATGTGATTGTTTGATTTTAATCTGATTGATATCGATAAATTTAATTCATAATATCAGTATATATATATATATATATATATATATATATATATATATATATATATATATATATATAGGCGGATTGGGTCGAATTGGACGGATTGAACCCCCCAATCTGCATCCAATCCGCCCTTAGCGGGTTGGAAAATTTTGAAATCGTAACCAATCCTAACTTCGGCGATTTTAACAGGTTCGCATTGGTTTGGATTGAATTGATCAGATTGGATCAGATTGGTTAATTTTTGAACAGCCCTAGGTATAACAATAATCCATCGAACATGTTACCCGTGAAATTTACATTGTGTTGGGGAAGGGAGAAAAGAAGGAGGGAGAAAAAAAATGAGAGAATTAATATAAATTATTGTATTTGATAAATGTTTAAAAAGTGGAAGAGAGGAAAGTTTTTAATTTATCTAATTTTTTTATTCCACTAAAATTAATACTCTAAAAAATGGAAAGAAAATTGTTGATTCTCCTACTAAATTTATTAAATGACTTAATTATCCCTTACATAATTTCAAAATTATAATTTTACTTAAAAAAATATTTAAATAGAATTTATTATAAAGGATAAAATCGTTATTTTAATATATTTTATATTCCTCTTGCCTATTTTTCACCTTTTTTCAAATAAAAAATTTATAATTTTTTTCTCTCTCATCATCTCTTCCCGGACACAAAAAAAAATGATAGAAAATATTGCTCTGATTCTCTTCTCTACTTTCCTTTTCCTTACTTTCCTCTCCCTTAAGAATTTTATCCAAATACACTATTAGAGTTTGAGTATACCAAAATGTACAATAAAATTAAATTTAGGTATTCTTTTAATATAAATCATACCGTAATCATTTGACTTATTCATACCATTCAAACAAAGATCCAATATTTCTTAACTCAACCGTCAAAATACCAACCAACTCTCTCATTTTTAAGAAAAAAAAAATGATGTGCGCTCTTGAAGACAATTTTTAACCCAATAAACTTTTAACCATAATGCACGAGGGCTGTCCGTTGAACTTTTTTCGGTCAAAAAAAAAAAATAATGCGCAAGTATTGTCTGTTAAATTATAGTTGAGAACTTAGATGTGATTTTAGATGTCTATAAATCGAAAAAAAAAAAAAAAACAAGCAGTTTTATAATATCAAAGTGTGAAAATATATTTTATAGAATTATGGACCACAAAAAAATAAAATTCGATCATCTCTCAGAAATCCCACATCCCCATGGTAAAAAAAGCATGTTGTTGCAATTTTCTTTTTACAAAATTTTCAATTACTTATCCATTATCTTAAATTTTACAAATGTACTTTCTTATTTTTAATGTTTCGTTCAAGGTATCTTGGATACTGAATATGTCAACAAAATAAGGAAATAATTTTATTTTATGAGCATATTTTGTTGAATACTACTAGCACTAAAACAAAGATCAACGTTTTATTATCAAAAAATGGTTGCTCCATAGTTGACATTATTCACAGCTTATTATTAAAGTGGTGTAATGTAATAAATCATCGTTGGATCTCCTTTTACTGCATCTAAGTTTTATTAATTGCCTCATTTTTTAGTTTTGACACAATCATCCCCTTTTCCATTTTCTTTAGGAGTGTTAAATGAATTAATTGAGTTAGATTCGAATTGAGTCACTTAAGTTTCGAGTCATTTTAAATTGTATTACTTACAAATAGGGTGGGCAAATGGGTGGTCGAGTCGGGTTCAAATTGAGTCATTTGTGTTTTGAGTCCTTTGAGTTTCGAGTTATTCAAGTATTGGGTCATTCAAGTTTTAGGTCTTTCAAATTTTAGATTATTCAAATTTTGAGTTTATCAAATCTCAGGTATTTCGAGTTTTGAGCTTTTAGGTTTCGTGTTTGATTCAGGTTAATACATTCTAATATTTTTATTTGATACAAAAAATTAGGTTTACATTTTCTATCATAGTTTTTATTGCATATTACTAAAAAAATTTAATCCAATTGTGAAAATTCAATTTTTATTAATTTAAAAATTTTAAATGATCTATTTATATAATATACAATTAATTAGTAAGAAATATACTACAATTAAGTGTATATTATATTATTTTATTTGTATTTAATATTATAAATATCATGTTATAGTGATTATATATAACTAGTTTCTAAGTCTTGCTTGATGCGCTGATTGTTTATGTTATATCATAATATGATAATTTAAATATGAAAATAATAATTTGAATTATTATTTAAAAAAGAATAATGTGATATTTATAACCTTAGCGGTTTTAGGAGAGTGAAGGACATTAATTTATCTAAAGATTAAAATAGAGATAAATTATATTACTTTTGAGATAAATTCCAACGTTATAGATTGGTTTATTAAAATTAGTTTTATTAGTAATCTATTTTATTGGTAGTAGTTATCTATGTAGATTAATAAGTTATTATCATAACAAATAACGAAATTAAAATAAATGAAAATAATTACATTTGAGAATTTTACTAAATGTTGAATTTTGCTCAGAAACAATGAAAACAAAATTAAAATTTTCTCTTTTATGTAAATTAATATATTATATAAATATAGACGTAGATAAATTAAGGTAAACGAATTACTGACATGATAATATATATGCGTTCGATGTAGATGAGGTTTCCTGGAAGAACAACAGCAAACCTCTCATCCCTGTCAATAATTTCTACTGTTCAATCAATGGTGATCGGCAGATAGCTTCATGTTGATTGGCACCCAAATATGCAAAAAAAGGTCCCAAAATAAGCATTGTGAGGGCTAACGAAAAACCATATCTTGAGTAAGCAGCACCTGTATAGGTTAATTATTCTGATTTTGACAAACCTTATGAACTAAATCCATCCAGCAATTAAGCAAGCAAGAAACTTAGACATCATTTTACAATGAATAATCTTATTACAATTAAAATCATGAAAACAAAATACATCAATAAAAAGAACCATCAAATGCACAAAAAAAAACATACTGCAAAAAAAAAAAAAAAAAAAAAGGAAAAACTCTCATACAGAAAGAGAAAACATATAACAACAGAGAGAGTCACGAAAAAGAAAGAAAAACACACTTGCATTTGTACGAGGGCCACAAACGAACGTCCTAGAAATAACAATCACGAGTATATGCAAAAAAGGTAGAATAAACCAAGGAAATAAACCAAATAAACATCATGAGGACTAGGTGCGAAAAGGACAGAAAAAAAAGGGACATGCTAATTGCAAAAAGATCATGAAGGCAAATAAACTAATTGCTTCTAATAACGGAAAAAAAAATGTTATCACCAATAATTCTGGGCTTGGGGGCTTGATGTATTTGATGTATGAGCCTTCTGGGGAAAGGGGGTCCTGTCGTCTTTTTGGAAAGCATCTTCATGCCTCGTGATTCGTCGATGCCCTGGGAGGGGTGGGTGCTTCTCTTCTATGTCAACAAATAATATCAAAAGTAAGCAACTGAAGCCAACATCCTAAAAGCCATCGGGTGGTAAAGAGAACGAATTAACTAGGACGGAGTAGAAAGTAGTATAACATAAACAAAGCTCAAGTGAGAAGGTGAAAGAGACACAACATGACTAAGGAAAAAAAATACTTAATAATAATAGTTTCTTATCAATTGGATTATTTAAGCCGTTGTTGAATCAAATTGAAATCGAGTAGTGATTTTTATTATTATCATAACAATAATGAAATTAAAATAATGAAAATAATTAAATTTAAGAGTTTTGTCAAAAGTTGAATTTTGCCACCTAAAAAAAGGCCTTTAGGATGAATGAGAAGAAAATGATTCAGTAAAAAAATTTAAATTTGATACAAATATTTCTATAGGAGTGGATTGGATTAGATTTGGATAGTAGTAATTAGATAAAATTTAAATTAATTAGTGAGTTTATTATAATAATATATTTTAATTAAAATTATAAAAATAACTAAAATATCAAAATTTTTTTCTCATTTGTAATTATATATATTATATAGATATTATATAGTTATGTCTACTTAAGTGTATTGAGAAAATATTACTTAAAACTAGGTTAAATAATTCAATTTCAAAGTTACATATTTAAAATAAAAAAAATTTATATAGATTAATAAAATTGGGACTTTTCTCTTAATTGTAATTATGACTAGATTATTACATTATTTTTTAAAAATTATTTTATTTGAAACAAGAATTAAGTATCCTTCTATTCATTTATTTGACTAATTTATTTATATTTCATTCATTTTATTACTTTAAAATATTTTTATAAAATAAAAATTCATTTCATTTTATTTATTTGATAATTTTTGTCAAAATTAAAAATGAAACTTAATTACTAAATTAATCCAACAGAAGTTTGAATTGCATTCTACACTTATGAAATTAACTGTAATAACATTCCTATTGTACATTTTATGATCTTATTTGTGCAAAATAAAAGATTATATAGTTATTTGTTTTCTTTGTTATGAAACTTTTCCTTTCAATTTTTTAAGCTTCTCTATAATTAAAAAAAAAATTAAAACGTCTTAATGTTTTTTGTTCAATTTAATAACGCAGTTAAGTTAAAATTTTTTTTTCTTTCTCTTCAATTTTCTTTTATCTTGTTTGGTGTAACCTTTTGTTGGAAGTTGACCATAGAACTACTTATAAGCTCTATTAAATTTCATTACTCGAAAAAATTTAAATTAAATAATTAATATTTAATATATTTGAATAGACAATTCATGTGACTACATAATAATTGAAATATTTAAAGAATAATTAAAAATATAATTATTATTCAAGTAAAAAAAATCAAATAAGTAAATTAAATAACATTTTGGGTCAGATTCAGTTAAAATTCATTTGGGTTTTTGTGAGTTTCGAGCCTTACAGATTCAAGATTTTTAGGTTTAGAGTTTTTCAGATTTTGGGTTATTTAGATTTTTGGTCTTCCAAATCTCAGGTTTTGCGGGTTACGGGTTATTCAAATTTTAGGTCATTCAGATTTCAGGTTGTTTTGATTTTGAGTTTCTTGGGTTACAAGACATTGACTTTATCAGTCGATGCAAGTTGGGTTGAGCCGAATTTTAAGTAGGTTGAATCGAATGATTTGAGTTGGGTTAGCTTTTGCCACTTTTACTTGTAGATCACGTTGCATTTGAGTTAAGTTCGGATTCGAGTCGTTGGACTTTGGATTGACTCGCACTTCAACATGCTACTATACTCTTTTTTTAAAAAAATAAACTCTCTTTTCATTAATTTTTTATTTTATAATACATTCAAATATATAAATTATATTATTACTTATACACATAGTATATTATAGATATAATTATTTGTTATAGTTATTATTCATATATACAAGTTATATATTATTATATTATTATAGGTGAAATAATTTATTCTTAATTTTTTGTATATTAATTTATACTAAAATTGTAGAGCATATTTTGCGTATTATGTATATTTATATTATTTATAATATCTATATATAGATGTGTGTGTGTGTGTGTATATATATAAATTAAATATATATGATTATATTATATATATATATACATAAAATAGTACACTAGTTGTCGCATATAAATAAATTAATAAGTAAAAATATTATAAAAAATTAAATAATAATGTTTTTGAATAAAATTAAAAGTAAAAATCATGTTTTTTCAAGTTGGGTTAGGGCTCAAGTCATTTCTAGTTAGATTACTTTCAACTTGGGTTATTTTCAGTTTGGGTTACATTTAAATAAGACTGCAAATCAATCGATACATTTATTAAAAGTTAGGCAACTCGCCTCGATAAGAACTTAACTTGAACTCATTCAATTAGCTAAATGAATAATATATAAACTTAAATCTAAAAATTATTTAATAAATGAGCCAAGGTTGAGCAAATGCAGACTCAACTCGATTAGGCTAGTGAACAACTTACTTAAAAATTTATCTACATAATCACTAAAGAACTTATTTATTATGTTATAAAAGTAATTTCATAAGGTTTATTTTTAAAATTATATGTTAAATATATTTATGTTTATACAATAAAATTTAAATATTTATTTTTAATTGATTAGTTTTAATTAAATTAACATTTATTGTCCTTTTATTCTATGTATAATAATAATAATTTTTAATTTTAATCATTTTGTTAATATTATTAAATTAAATAACACAGTTTATTAAAAATTAAAAAGTTTGGCTTGATAATAATAAACTCAGTTTGAGTTCAGCTTGTTATTAAACGACACTGACATCAAGCTTTCTTTTTAAGCTCTTTTATAAACAAACCGACACTTAAACTTAACTAAACTCGACTCAACTCAACTCGTTTTTAACTCTACTTTTAGGTCACCCTAGATTCCAATCGAGTTCGATTTGAATTTTATCAGGCAGCTTCAAATCACCTCATCAAATTAGATCAAAATTTGACACTCTAATTTTCTCCATCAAAAAGTCTATTTTGGCCCCACGGCAATTTTATCCATTGATTGTTTTTCAAACGAAACAAAAGTGAATTAGAAGCCAACATCTTTCAAAAGAAGAATCCTCCTGTTCAACCAAATTTCACCCTAGTGGTCTCTTACTCTGCTGAGGTTCACAAGATACTACATCAGTTCAAAGAAGAAATATTATCAGCATCGAAAGGAACAAAAGGCATAAGCTGCATATCCGAAAAAATCAGTTGCGAAAAACATAAACAGCGGGGGAATATATAAACCGCCTAAAATGAAGCAGACAAATTCAGTAATCAGAATATCTGAAACAGAGAGCTCATTGCAGCTTCAATTAATGTAAAACAGAATTTGAAGTTAGATTACTGGATAAAAATGTGCAGCAGATTCGACCGGACCCCATATATGTAGAATGAATCTCCATAACCATGCTTCAAGTGCCTCTGGAGCATCCAGAGTATCCATTCTATTGAGGCAGCAACATAAATGTACAGGTTAATTGCAATAGCAATATACACATAATTTAAAAGTAATTCTACAAAAATTAAATTGTTATCATAACAAAACTAAACCGATAGCTCCTGAGACTCTTGACAGATATTAAGCCCGCCGTTTACTCAATCGCCACGAATTTGGCTCATGATATCTGTCATACAGCGGCTCAATTCGTTCTTGGCGCTTGCGTTTGCTCATTTTTGTTGGATCTGCCACTTTAAAGAACCTTGGTGCCAGTTCTACAAGCCATTTGGGATCTACAACAGTTACCTCGCGCATGTATTCCTTTGTAGTCATGACCAGCTCATGATAGATCACCCAATCTGGCTGCCTTTGAAAAAGAGCACTGCTTGGGTGGATATAAACTGGCTGATTCTCAACTAAAGTCCTGTAACCCTCCTGCGGGTCCTTTCTAGCTGCATGAAAAAAGAATCCAGCGGTAATTGCTTTCCTTATTTTTGTAAAATTCTTTCCAGCACTGACAACATCTAACTTGTACCTGAAATGCATCGGTTTCCTTAAGTCAGAACCACAGAAAGAAGACATCATTATCTAAGCAGTCTAGTGTTCGAGTACTCCTTTTAGCATAAAGATAAAAAATAAACCAACAAAAAAGAGGGAAAAAGAAAAACAAAAACATGATCACAACACAGATAGCAGAACACCTAAACAAATGGTACTATTTTTGGCCAGGTTGCACCCATTATAAACACAATCTAACACATTCCATAGAAAACATGTCATTACATTACACTTATGGCTTAGGAATGAACTAACAGAAACTAGCCCCCCCGAAAACCCAGGATTAACAGACAAGGTTACAATTTTCTAAATTACAAAAAGCAATTAAAAATTCCCATTATCCACCAAAAAAACAAAAAGGCATGTTTGCAATCCAGTGAGCCTGCCACATGTAATTATGCCATTGTTTTAAAACTAATTTCAGAAACTATTACATTTCATAATCAGTGAATAAGACCAAAAATTAAAATAACAGGTAAGGATTGAAAAATATCCAAAGAAATAGAAATCTAAATGATTGCGCTAGGTCATACTTATCCATGATTGACAGAAGCTGTTTCCTGACATCCTGTGCCCTCCTCAAGGATCGAGACTGAACAAAGTTCTCAAAACACCAAGGGCCAGAAAAATTCTTAGCTTTCCATGCCTCATATACAGCAAGTAATGTCAAATGGTCTCCCTCAGGCTGGAAAAACTTGGCCCTCTTCTGATCTGCTTGAGCTTGTTTTTCCCTAGGCCTGTAGAACACGTTACCAGTTTGGATCATCGCAATAATGGTCAGAATCTCATCACTGCAACCCAGATCTACACTAGCCAGCAACATCTTAGACAGCGGTGGATCCAGCGGAAATTCTGCCATTTTCCTCCCCAACTTGGTAAGAAGCCCCTCCTCATCCAGAGCACCTAGACTGTATAGTTGTTCCATAGCAGATATGAGGGCCTGGGGTGAAGGTGGATCCATAAAATCAAAGGACAAGAGATCATTAATTCCCATGGCCTTCATCATGAGTGTTGTTGTTCCAAGATTAATTCTTTGAATTTCTGGAATTGTAGTAGGAGACATCTCATTACGGTATGCACTTTCTGTGTATAGCCGATAACATTTTCCAGGTCCAGTACGCCCCGCACGCCCAGCTCGTTGCTTTGCAGATGCTTGTGAAATTGGAGTTATAACCAGAGAATCAAGACCTTGCTTTGGATTATATACATTCTGCTTTGCAAAACCAGGATCAATCACATAAAATATCCCATCAATTGTCAAAGAAGCCTCAGCAATATTGGTTGCCACAACCACCTTCCTCTTCCCGGGAGGAGCAGGTTCGAAAATCCTCGACTGCATTTCACTAGGAAGGGCACTATAAACAGGCAATATAATCAGCTCAGGAACATTATCACCTAATCCTTTCATCCTCTCATAAAGAGACTGGCATGCAGTATCAATCTCTTCTTGACCTGTCAAGAAGAGAAGAATGTCGCCTTCAGGTTCTGTCAAATGGATTTGAAGGACAGTAATCAATGATGCATCTAAATAATCGCTTTCTGGCTGTTTGGTGTACAATATCTCCACAGGAAAAGTTCTACCAGGAATTGTGAATATGTTACAGTTGAAGAAATACCCTGAAAATTTCTCTGCATCCAGTGTTGCAGATGTAACAATCAAGCGAAGATCAGGTCTTCTCTTTACAAGCTGCTTAAGCAATCCAAAAAGAACATCAGTGTGCATTGTTCTCTCATGAGCTTCATCAAGCATTATAACTGAGTATTGTGAAAGATTCTCGTCAACCAAGATCTCTCTAAGTAGCATACCATCTGTCATGTACTTAATTACAGTATCTGGTCCGGTGCAATCCTCAAAACGAATGGCATACCCAACTTCCTCACCTAAACGACAACCAAACTCTTCAGCCACCCTTTTAGCTACAGACATTGCAGCCACCCTACGTGGCTGAGTACATCCAATCTTGCCATATTGGGTATAACCTGCCTCTGCAAGATACTGTGTAACCTGAGTAGTCTTACCTGAACCTGTCTCACCAATGACTACCAGGACCTGATTATCTTTGACAGCCTGAATTAACTCTTTTTTCAATTTGTAGATTGGCAAGCTCTGCCTCTGCTCCTGGATGGGTAGCTTTGACCTCTGCCCAAATCCCATTGTTCTTCCAAGTGCATCCTTCTTCCACTCGGGCATATCATAAGCAGACAATCCAACACCCCTAAGCTCCTGTGCGAGGTGTCTCTCACCAGTCTCAGGCATTGGGTCTTCCCAAGGACGATTAAGATCCTTTGGTATGGAATCAAGCATCGTCCTCTGCTGCTGTTCCCGTACTTCTCTCCTTTCCTTTATGAGTGCAGACTGCAGTGCAGCTGCACGACTCAAGGACCCTTCTGGGTTCTTAAATATCTTCACTGGTGACATGTCAACGGAGTACCTAGTCTGCCCTTGCAAAAATGCTGGCTCATCTTCATTCAACTCAATCTCAAGCTCTTCCTCTGCTCCCTCTTCTTGATAAAGCAACCCATCCCCTTCATCATCATAAAAGGGATACTCTTTCACACTCATAACCCCTGAAGCAATCAACTGTTTGGCTTCCCATCGCTCGGGTGAGCTCATTCTCTTCAATGGCCTACGTGATGGAACAACATCGTCATCCTCCACAATCCTGATCCCAGAAAGTCCCATCCTGGTCACAGGGCCCTCCTTGGAATCCGAAGGATTAGTTCTAAAACTATCATCATCTGAGCTTTTCTTCAACGGAAGCAAATCTTTACCAGTATTCTGATCAACATCTCTCATGGAAAGACTCAACTTTTGCCCAGAAACTGAAATCACCTTGACATAAACTTCCTGGTCCCGCTTCACAACATCCTTGGCATTGGCAATCCTCCTACTGGCAATCTGTGAAATATGAACCAAGCCTTCCTTGCCTCTAAGATCGCTCAATTGCACAAAACAGCCAGAGTCCATCACTCTGGACACCCTGCCCTTGTACACCCTGTACAATTCGGGCTCATTGGAATGGTAACGCCCATTACTTCGATCCCTTTCGCTTTCTCTGTCCTCCCTGTCATAATAACCATTCTCCTCACTGCCATCTCTCCTATGCCTGTCATGGCCGTCCCTGTGCCTCCCTCTACTCCTATATCCATCCCTCCTCTCATCATAATCTCTTCTGTTGCTACTACGCCCCCCATCACCTCTATCATGTCTATCCCTACCCCTATCATGTCTATCTCTATCCCTATTTCTATCTGGATCTCGATCCCGACGGTCGCGGTCGCGGTCGCGGTCTCGGTCTCGGTCTCGGTCTCGGTCTCGGTCTCGTCCTACTCGCCTATCTTCTTCTTCTTCATCCTCTTCTCTATCATCCTTTCTATATCTCTGCTTGGCCTCCAACTCGAGTTCCTGCTCAAGAGCCTTGACTTTGTCCCTGTTGTCCGCGATGGCAAGGGCCTTGTACTTAGAGGTCTTAGCATCAGTAGTCGAACCACCCTCCTTCTTGCACAAGGATTTCTGCTTGGGCGGGAGGATCGCGTGAATGATGGTCAATAGCGTCCGGACAAAATAATCGGGCATCTCGGCGCCGTTTTCCTTCAGTTTGGAATCAAATTCGTCCACCGTCTCACAATCGCGGCCCAACTCGGTGATGAACTCCGCCAATACCTTGTCGCCAACCCCTATGTTGGTCTCGAGTTCCGTGCGAACTTTGGAGACCAATGATAGATATTCCAGTTCCTTTAAACCCTCGTTTTCTGCTGTGGCGGCCATTCTTACAAGACTGCAGACAATAAAAAAAAAAAGAGCTCTATAGACTACGATTCTAACCGGCGATTTTGGGATTTGATTGGATTAGTATTGGGATTAGGGTTTGCTGTAAGAGAAAGAAAGTTCCGGATGCAGTACGTTCTTCCGATCTGAGATGGATTCTTTTTACTGATTTGTTTTTCGTTGGTGGCGGTGAGATCACAAAACGGCATCGTTGCTAGAACCAGCACTCATTTATAGGGATTTTGTGTTTTTCTTTTGTTTTGTTTCGTCTTTTTTTTTTAAAAAATTTTTTCCCGGCTATCCAATCGGTCTCGCACTAATAAATTCAAAAAAATTTTTTTTTTTTCATCTTCTATGTTTTCACGTATCCACTTTGTTTTTTCAGAAGCCATCTCCCACTTTGTTTTTGTAATTGATTTGTACTCATTTCCATTAACTTGTCGTTTAATTTGTCATATGGCGCTGAGTCACTTCCACGTCGAATAATTTTTGCCACATCATATAATGACATGGCAATGTTTCCTTTTTCGTTTTTTTGGAATCTATTTATTTAATTAAATTAGTATAAAAAAACGTTTAGAGAAAATTTTTTTATTTGTAATTGTCATGTGGTAATTTTTCAAAAATTTCTAAATAATGACAAAATTCTACAAAATTTTTCTTTTTCTTTTATATAGATTTTAGAAATAATGACAAATTTAATTAAATGGAGGACTAAATGTTCTCCTAAATCGTTGTAGAATTTTGAATGACTAATGTTTTATCCTTTTCTTTTTTGGCACTATTCAGTTTACCATAAAATCCATTAAATATTCTATTACTATGCATAATTTTTGCATTTGACAGTTATTGCTCCCCATTATTAATAAGGTAATTTAAGGCCCAAATGTTATAAATAATTTTGATTGCCTGTGGGAATTTACCTGAAAAATAAAAAAACAAAGGGAATCCACATGTAACACACATAGGAATCTAATTATAAACAAACGAAAATCACATTATTCAAAATTTAATATAAAATATCATAATCTCTCTATTTGAATAATAAAAGTAACATTGAAACCTATTTATTATGTTAGACTGAAGAAACTAAATAAGATTAGAATTCTAACTAGAAAATAACTCTAAGTAGGAAAATATTCTAAATAATATAATATCTAATTTAATAAAATATAAAATATTATTATAAATATCAAATATTAATAAATTCTAAGTAATAGGAATTTTCTTTCTTTGTTCTCCATCATTCTCTTTTGCTTGAAAAAAATTCATCCACGAATTTTGAAATGTTGGAGAATGAGAAAGAACAAGCTTCCAGCGAGAGAAAAATCTTTAGAAAAAAATTAGAGGTGACAGCAACAAAACAAATGTCAAGAACTTTGCAGAAAAAGTCAAAAATAGAAAATGCAAAGGAATGACAAAATCAATTTCGTCCATAATCTGTGCAACCTCTTCAGTCACAACTAGTTTGATAGAATTCAGAGGAATAACAACTTCTTCAACATATATAGTGTCAATGATCACAATTGTGTAACTTTTTCATCAACAACCAAATCAACTTCTGAAGGCAAAGACATATCTGTTATTGTTTTATCAACAATGTGATTCGTCTAATAGAGTAACTTCATTTGAAAATTTTGACTTCAGTATTTTGGGCTCATCTTCAATGGAAAGAGGAAAATCATTGGACGTCAATTCCAAAACACCAGTATGGACTGATTCAGTTACAAGTTGAATGACCACATCACATGGGTTGACTCGAAAACACAAATCATCTCTAACCTATCCTTGATCAGTAAGAGCAATAACCTTAT
This sequence comes from Carallia pectinifolia, assembly GCA_037832335.1. NCBI lineage: Eukaryota > Viridiplantae > Streptophyta > Magnoliopsida > Malpighiales > Rhizophoraceae > Carallia > Carallia pectinifolia. The sequence continues at coordinate 9,067,329 of CM075446.1, read as the reverse complement.
CTTGAATAGAATGAACATCAATTTGCACATCAACCTCAAACATATCTTAACATTATGCAACAAGAATAACACTATACTTATACAAAGATGTGCCAAAAAATTTCACTTAATGCACCAAGTAAGGTTTAAGCTTAGAGGCACAGCTTTTAGCACTCATTCTCCCAACTTGTAAGAAATAGGAAAAATCTTTGCACGAAGGTTCTTTAAACTATATAATAGTGAGAAAAGTAAATCAGAAGAGATATTCTCACTGTCTTCAGGCACACGAATCATAATTTTTAATTTTTTTCATTAATATAAAGACTCTCCATGGGTGATAATCTTTTATACTAGTAGTAAAGTAATGAAACAATAATCAATGAATCACAACTAAGATCCATTATCATATAATAAGACTACATACTCACAAAAACTTCAAGAATCAAGATCCATTTAACATATAAAGGGCTGCTATTGCCACAAATCCTCAAAAGATGAAACAATCAACTCAAAAATATCTCTCATCACATCACCACAAGTAAAAGCAAATGGAGCAGTTATCCTCAGTATCTCACAAAGGCAAAAAGCAACTAAAACTCTTACATCAGCATCATAATGTCAAAAGGATTGATGACCAATAAAAGCTTTCATCAATGGATTCAAGGTAATTGCTAGTATACCTAACTGCTCGAATCTCGACAAATAATCTTTATTTTGATCAAAAATTAAAAGTAATCCTCTAGTGCAAACAGGAGGACTTTACAAGCTTAACCCAAGGTTCCAAAGTTGTCTTTTCAAAATAGTAGCCATTTCTTTTTTTTTTTGTCACTCTTTTTTTTTTCTTTTTTTGTTCACTCTTTCTTTTCTTTCTTTTTTTTTTTTTTCTCTTACTCAAAAGAGATGAAAAGAAACAAGGCTGACACATTTCTTCTCCTCTCAAAGATAAACATAATGAATTTTTTTTTTAAACTATTAGAATAACTAGAAAAACCCTTTTTGTTTTTTGTTTTTTTTTTTGAAAAAAACAAAGTCCAACCAAAATATTAACCTATTTTCAATACAAAGGACAAATACCTTAAAGTGTAACCAAAGCTTTTGTTTGTATCCACTGTTTCCTACTTTGAAAGGCTATCGGCGCACAAAAGGACTAAGTGTGGCCGGTGACTCAAACGGTGGGTGCTGGCGGAGGTCAGAGAAGGTCCGGGGGAGGTCGAGAGAGGCTAGCAAGCAGACGAATGGCAGCAAACAGTGGCAGAACAATAGCGATTGCTCAGAGAAGAACGATGAACGACATCAAGCGGCGATAATCTAGCCTTGCCAGCGACGAGGATGTGTAGAACGAAGATCAGAGACCTTTTCTCTACTGGTTGGGCTTGATGACTACGGCAAATCAAGCGCTGGGAAGCGGCAATCTGGGCTGGAGGACAAAAGCTTCGATGACCTTTCGAGGTTGTTTTTAGCATTATTCCAATGCGTGGAGGCTGGCGATAGGTAGATTGCAGAATGACAGTTCTGGGGAGGCAGTTATCGGGTATTTCCAATAGCAACGCACGACGGTACAAGTCTGTTTCGACAAAGCAACGATAGTAGTGAACAAAAAAGAACAAATGATATTTTTGTGGTTTTTTTAAATAGTTTTTGTGAATTTCTATGTATATGATTTTGAGTTCGGTGAAGGTTTGAAAAGAAATTTTGAAGATTTTTGTGTGTAGATTGTGATTGAAACAAGTTTGGATCGAAGTTTGCTTTGATACGAAACGACGAACAAGAAATAGAAGAATAATTCGGGAATCCACCTGAAAAATCAAAAATAATGGGAATCTACTCGTAATATATGCAAGAATCCACTCGCAAACAAACGAAAATCACATTCGTTCAAAATTTAATATCAAATATCAAGTATCATACTCTCTCTATCTGAATAATAAAACTAACGTTGAAACCTATTTATATAGCTAGACTGATAAAACTAAATAGGATTAGAATTTTAACTAGAAAATAACTCTAAATAGAAAAATATTCTAAATAATATAATATCTAACTTAATAAAATATAAATTATAAATTATAAATATCAAATATTAATAAATTCCTAAATAATAGGAATCTTTTTTCTTCCTTAATCTGCCTCTGATAGTAAACTGATATAGGACGAACAAGAAACAAAAGAACAAATCAGGAGTCGACTCGAAAAATAGAAATACAAATAGAATCAACTAGTAACACACGTAGGAATCCCCCCACCAACAAACGAAAATCACATCCATTCAAAATTTAATGTCAAATATCATAATCTCGCTATCTAAATAATAAAACTAACATTGAAACTTATTTATAGAACTATACTAACGAAACTAAATAGGATTAGAATTCTAACAAGAAAATAACTCTAAGTAAGAAAATATTTTAAATAATATAACTTAATAAAATATAAAATATTATTATAAATGTCAAATATTAATAAATTCCTAAATAATAGGAATCTTCTTTTTTTATTTTCCATATTTATGCTTGATTCCAATAGATAAGAAGAAGAGGAGAAAGAAGAGTAAGAGGAGGTGACAGATGAAGCAGGAAGAAGAGGAAAAGGAAGGACAAGATGTTGGACATAAATCTGTTTGGGGAAGACAACGACAACAACCCCAAAGGCATATGTGAATTTCAACATCGTCGTTTTGCCAATGTTAATGTTGTCGACTGAATCATTTGTCTTGATGATGAATGGAGGCAGCATATGTCCTGCCAAATCACATTCTCATATGTTTAATTCTTCCATTGCTAAGAGCTTAAGAAAAAGATATTCAAATTAGAAATTTGATTCATACTTGGATGATGATGGTCTTACGAACCGTTCTTTCCAGGTCAATACGATCTCGATCAACTTCAGAGAGATTTTAACTAGATCAACAAACAAGTTGCTAATCTCAAAATTGTATGATTAATTTTCTTCTTCTTCTTTTTTTTTTTTTAAAGAAAAGTTGGTCTAATGTCTATGTTTTACTTTCATATCCGCATTTTTTGAAATCCTATGATGGATTATTCGATTAAATACTTTTGCCTTTGTTTTATGTGACAAAAAGAATCTATTGATTCTCCTTTTTTTGTTTTTTGTTTTTTTTTTTTGGTACATCTAGTTTATGTTTTGAGTTAACAATTTGCAACTATATCAACATTGACGCAACTATGTTGCAAATTTCAATTTTAATAAGAGGATATGCACAAATGTTTTATTTATTTAATTTTAATTTGTGTTTATTTAGCTCCGTAACAGCAAGAAGATCACATTTGCCCACCCATGTGGTTTTGGTCATATGGTTTACGCTTAACAGAGTTTCCTAGTCACTAAAGCGATGCCCAAATTGAGATTAGATCCAACTTTCTTTTGTTGAAGAGATTAGGTTTAGGTTTGCACCAACGAATATCTATGTTTACTTTGTTCTTGCTAAATACACCCAATGAATTCAAATGATTTATGTTCTTGTTTAACCAGGCTTCTTTCCTGTAGGTATTTTTTTTTCCTTCATCTTTTTAACCTCCTATGTTCATGGTGGAAGATGCTTGCCACTTGCCAATTTCCAAGTATTATTGTGTCCAATTTTACTTCACTCTCTATATTAATTTAGAAAGAAAAGAAAATTTTCAAGCTTCACTATCCTTCATTTTAGAGGCACTTTTTGCTTACGTGACAAAAACTACATTATAGGAAGAACTTTTGATCAATTCGATTACTACTCCTCAATTTATCTTAAGTCAAGTCTATTTTAAGTCCACAATTTGAGTTTGCTCCCTCTCTCCAAACCTTCCATAAGTTTAGGTTTGTGCCAACGAATATTATTGTTCACCATGTTCTTGTTAGGTGCACCCAACGAATTCAAATAATTTATGTTCTTACTGAACCAGGCTTCTTTATTACAAAGTAATTTTTTTTTTCTTTCGTCTTTTTAACCTCCTATGTTCATAGTGAAGGATGATTGCCACTTGCCAATTTCCGATTGTAATCGTGACCATGAATAAAGGACTTGTATTCATCAATTAAGGGAAAAACATAAAAGAAAAACTACTCGTTAGGTCCCAACTCTCCTCAAGAAAAACAAAAACTATTTAGAAACTTATTTAAGAGACTTAAATAAAAAAAAAAATACCCTAGATTTTTTAAGAAAAATAAACTCCTCTTTAAGTCTAAACCCTTCTCAAAAAAAAAAAAAAAGATTTAATTTCTACTCTCCTCTTTAAAAATGGCTTAAAACAAGATTTTACCCTCTATGTTTAACGGTTTTTGCTGTTTTGCCCTCATCGTTTTTTTTGTTAGATTATGCCCTCCAATTTTTTTCCGTTAATTATTTACGCCCTTTGTAGTAAAGTCAACCGCCATGTTAGCATCTTTTAATAGATCAGCAAGCCACGTCACAAAAATTTGCTGACATGGCATATTTCAAAAATCAGATTTTTTGTTTTTTTTTTCAATTTGTTAATTTATAGTTTTAACATGATAAAAAGAAATGAAAAACACAATTTTCTTTTTTTTGAAAATTCCTAATTTTAATTTTTAAAAAAACACAAAAAAATAAAATTAGTTTCTTTTTTTTTAATATCTTTTTCGAAGAAAAAGAAAACTAATTTTTGGGAACTTAATTTTTGTTTTTTTCATTTTCTTTTTTTAAAAAATCATAATTTTACTTTAAAAAAACACAAAAAAAGTGAAATCTTTTTTCTCTTTTACTAATTTTACTTTTTACTTTGGAAAAAACGGAAAACTAATTTTTCTTTTTTTGTTTTTTTAAAAATTAAAATTATTATTTTTTAATTTTCCTTTTCTTTTTATAACATTAAAACTATAAATTAACAAAATGAAAAAAAAGGAATAAATTAGTTTTCTTTTTCTTTTTAATATTTTTTCTTGGAAAAAGATATTGAAAAAAAGAAACTAATTTTTTTTTTGTGTTTTTTAAAAAAATTAAAATTAGGATTTTTCAAAAAAAAAAGAAAATCGTGTTTTTCATTTCTTTTTATCATATTAAAACTATAAATTATTACAATAAAAAAAATAATCTGATTTTTAAAATATGCCACTTCAGAAAATGTTTCTAACGTGACATGCTGAAGTGGCAAATTTTTCTAACGTATCATGCTGACCTGTCAAAAGATGCTGACGTAACAGTTGACTAACGGTTGACTAACGGTAAAGTGCATAAATAGTTAACAGAATAAAGTTAGAGGTCATAATCCAACAAAAAAACGATGATTGTAAAATGGCAGAAACCGTTAAACATGAAAGGCAAAATCTTGTTTTAAACCTTTAAGAAATTAAATGAAGGTTTAAGTCTATAACCCAGAGAATGAATATGAACAACCTTATAACTTTAAAGCTATTAACTGACTATGTACAACATACTATTGCATTAATGTCAGTGATCTTGATCAGAAGAAAAAATTGAAAATGCAGAAAATATTCAAAATGCAACTCTCACCACATTAAGGAGCATATCACTAGATAAGATCTTTTAAACATGTGTAATTAGCACTAACTATACAACATGATTGCAATGCTACTCCTTTTTCTAGATTTTTTTAATGCCTTGGAATAAAAAATGTAGCAACAAAATCGTTTGCCTGACTCATATGTTTCAAACATATATTCCAAACCTCATGCCTACTGAGATTTGAGTATCATATATAGCTTTTCAGTATTTATAAATAGGGTTACAAAATCTAAAGGGCATGCCCTGTGAAGGTACAAAGAATGGTGTCATCAATAAAAGGAGTATGTTATTAGAGACATCTTGCGAGAATTGGATCACATTTAACAAACCTAGGATTGTAGAAAATGGTGAATTGGCTTTAATTTGCAGCTGTTGCAGTAAGAACACCAATGTGCATGCTAACTGCAAAAAGAACTAATGAGGGCAATCTTGTATATTAAAGATTTGCCCTTCTCACTCCCACCAGTATCAGTGAATTTTGGTCTTTGTGAGAGTAACAAATGAATTCCTATTCGACAGTTAGATTAAATAAAACTGAACTTTCTTTGTGCAACATTCTTTCTTGGCAATATTGATAGCAATTGAACATTGTTACAAAGGTTCCCATAATTTCATAACTCGAACTACACGATTTTTCATGATAAAAAAATTGCACTCTCTTTCTCTCCATTTGATGCAGAGTTTCTTCTTACTCTTCTAAGATATATGAACATAAGACGCTTACAGACTTCAATGGTTAAAGACTCATTTGGGCATAAATTTTGTCAATATCTTTGTCTACCTATCAAAAACGATAAAGCAAATCATAATGGATCTGTGAAACAAAGTGCCACCAACATGCACATGTAGAGAAACAATCATATGTAAAGCAAGAATAAATTGCATACATGGAGTATAACACTGTAAACTTGGCATAATAGCTGAGAAGGGAGACTTGGGTGGTTGGATACTCGCAAAGTAGTCATTCTTCTAGTTAAACTACCACCTCCAAGTGATGAACATATTTAGTAGCATTATAACTAGCAAGAAGCCAATGATGAAATCGCCACAAATCCCCAAACATTTTGTTTTGTCTCTCCTATGAGTAATATTATGAAAAATAACCATATAATACTCGAATAATTTTTTTACAATCCTACAATTAAAGTGATGCATGTTAAGGTTTGAGTGAGAAATAATGATACTGTATTGTATTCCATGTTGATGATAGTATTCAATAGTTATATGCTAAAAGAATATTACCCACCTAACTTACGTTGGGTAAGATCAAGAAAACTAAAAGATACAGACTTGATATGTACACAAAGAAGCAACCAAATAAGAGCAGCAACCAACCAAACCTATTCCGTTGACACCCCCTGCTAGCCAATGGTTGTGATAGAAGACAAAGCTTGTTGTGAAGAAAGACAAAACGAGGAGTAGACAGTAGCTTGGTGAATATGTCATAAATTTGATCAATAGTATAAATAAATCGCATTGTTAGACAACCAGCAGCAACACACTCTTGAACAAAGTGATAATCTATCTCAATGTACTTAGTGTGTGCAAGAAACACATGATTGGCAGTGAGATAAATAGCACTGAGATTATCGCACCACAGAACAGGAGGAGTAGTGTAAGGAAACCCAAGCTCTTCTAACAAAAAACTTATTGATAACAGTTCTACAGTCACATTGGCAGCAGCTTCATACTCGCTCTCAATTGATGATCGAGCAATGGTGGGTTGCTTTTTAGACATCCAAAAAATAAGAGAGTTTCCAATATAAATCTCAAAGCTATTAGTTGAACGCCGATCATCTGGACAACCAGCCCAATCACTATCACTAAAATAGTGAAGATAAAGGGAGGGGTCATTAGATAGCAGTAAGTCGTGGTCAACAATTCCTTTGACATAGCATAATAGACGTTTAACTACCTTCTAATGCTCATCACATGGCTGATGTATAAATTAACAAAGCTTATTTACAATGAAGGTGATATTTCGACGAGTGAAAGTCAAATACTGTAAAACCCCAAAAATAAGTTGAAAAGATCTCCATGAGGAAATATATTGCCCACTGCTTTAGATAAAGCAGGGTGAGTTGTCATGGGAATAAAACAAGTTTTAGCTTAACTTATGCCAATTTTGTGTAGAAGATTATTAATGTACCATGTTTGGGAAAGAAGAATTCTATTTGGCCTTTTGGAAACTTCAACACTAAGAAAGTAGTGCAGCCCATATCACAAACCAGAAACTCACAAGCCATAACAATAATAAATTTATCGATAATATGGAAGGATGAGCCAGTCAAGATCAAATTGTCAACAAAACATAACAGGAATATTATGTCTACACTGTTGTGAAAGATGAAGAGAGGGCCATCAGCCTTGGATGCTTTGAAGTCGAAGGACTAAAGAATATTATTGAGACGAGTGAACCAAGCCTGTAGAGCCTGCTTAAGACCATAGATAGACCAATACAATTTGCAAACAAAGGATAATTTGTTTAAAGCAACAAAGCCCGAAGGCTATTCCATATAGATTTCATTATTGAGTGTACCATGCAGAAAGGCATTAAAAATTTCTAATTGTCTCATGGACTATCCTTTTGTAGTAGCCATTTTGAGAAGAAACCTTATAGTGGCAGCTTTAACAACAACACTGAAAGTTTTATGAAATTTAATTCCTAATTGCTAAGTATAGTCTTTAGCGACAAGGTGAGCTTTATATCGATTTACAAAATCATCGACCTTCCTTTTGGTACAGTATAGCCACTTTGAACCAACAACATTCTTGTGTAGAGGTTTTGGAACTAATGTCCATGTGTGATTATCAAGAAGAGCTTTCATCTCATCTTTCAAGGCAAACTGCCATTCAACATAAGACTTGGGAATAGGTTTGAGGCTCAGTTAAAAGGTAATTCGGTGATTAAGAATGGAAAGAAGCGATGTTAGCTTGCCTACGTGCTACAGTGTTGGAACAGAGATGCATAGGATGTGTGTGAGCTAAGGTAGGAATTTTGGCCCATCATGGAGAGTGGATAACTGACGTTGTAGGATAAGAGGTGAGGTCAACAACTAAATTAAGACCAATGAAGTTTGGTAATTCAAATGAAGTAGGATGTGTGGATAGAGGGAAGGGAACAACTTCATTGAGAGGTTAGGATGAGGATGACCGTGATTGGGTTAGTGGTTGACATAAAATAGGAGATAATGGAGAGTAAGGAGATGTAGTTGTTGGTTTAAGTGGAGATAATATAGGCATTGAAGTTTGGGATGTCATGTTAGGAGAAGAGAAAATAGGATTATTTAATTTGGTTGCTGTGTGAATAGAATATATTGGAGAGTTTGATGATTTGGAATCCGAATTAGAAGGAGAAAAATTAGGATGTGGAGTTGAGGATGTGAAGGACAGAGAAGAAGGTGGATAATGATTATGATTTGAGTCCACACTTGGTGAGGTGTCCTTAGGAGCTTGGATTGATGTGGTACGTTGAAGCCATAGCTAAGAGATTGAATCTCCTTTGAATATCGACAGTTCACACTTGCTATGGCATATGGAAAAATTGTTTCATCAAATCTAATGTGTTTGGCAATATATATACAACCAATGTCCATATCAAAACAACAATAACCACTGTAAGTTGAGGAGTGACCTAAATAGACACATTTTTTACTACAAAAGGAGACTTTATGATGATTATATGGTCGTAGGAGAAGATAAATAGTACAGACAAATATCTCTAAATTAGAATATAGAGGAATTTTGTGAACAAAAAGCTCATATGGACATTTTTTGTGAATTGTGAGAGATGGCAAATAATTAATTAATTGAACACTAGTTTCAAAAGCATATTGCCGGCATTTAAGAGGTATCTGAGTGTAAGCCAAAAGAGTGAGATTGGTATTTACAATTTGTCTAATGTTACACTCAATAGTAACAATTTGTTCATGAGTATGAGGACACGCTAATCGATGATTAACACCAGTTTTCTTAAAGAATGTATTTAGCCGTTGATACTCACCTCCAAAATTAGATTGAAGAGCTTTAATTTTTAATTGAAATTAACATTCAACAAAAGACTAGAATTGTATAAAAACATAAAACACATCATTTTTAGTTTTAAGAAAATAAATCCAAGTAAATCTGGTATAATCATCGACAAATAAAAGAAAATATTTATATCTTACGGAATATAGTTGAGGAGCAAGTCCCCAGACATCTAAGTGGACCAACTCAAACGGCATGTGACTTTTATGCTCAACTGTAGGTAAAGAAGATTTAGACATTTTTCCTAATTGACAAGCAGAACAAACACTAACATAAAAGGGACTCTATAATAAATTACTTGAGCACTTGGGCGAGTTTGAGGATAGCTAAGTCATGCATGCCAGTCATCGAAGGAAAACTTTTCACCAATGAATATGCTTTTCAACAAGGAGGAAAAACATACAATCCATTCTCGTTAGGACCTCACATCAGGATTGCCTTGCTTCGTTGATCTTTAACCAAAAAATAAGAAGGCCAAAATTCAAAAAAACAAGAATTATCATAGGCAAATTTTTGAACTGAAAGTAATGATTTAGTGATTTTTAGAACCAATAAAACATCGTTGAAAAGAAATTTATAGGTTGGAGTAGAATAAACAGAACTACCACTTTTTGAGATATGCAAACTTTGACCATGACCAATATAAATTTGGTCAGTTCCTATATAGCCTTTAAAAATACTCAAGTTTGATATGTCAAGAGTGAGATAATAAGTGGCTCTCGTGTCAGGAAACCAAGGCAAATTTTGATTTATTGCTGGAACACAAGTAGATGTCAGCATAGATGGATGGGGGGGGGGGGAATTGTTGTTGCTGCACACCGAAATTCCATGACCATACTGCATTTGCTTGAGGGGTGGCGGGAGAGGCTGGTGGGATAAAAGATGTCATTTGTCTAGGTATGTATCTACAACGATAATGGTCTATAGTGTGGTTTCTATTTCCACAAGCTTGGCATGGTGCCTTGTTACGATGAGCAAAACTAAAATTGTTGTTTTCCGAACCTTGATTACTTTGATTCCATGGCTAACCTTTTTTGAACGATATATGTTTTTCTGTCTTGAAGGCTACATTTTCCATAGGTCCATCTTGAATACTCTTGAGAAGAGTTTCGTGAGCAAGTAGTAGTCCATGTAATTCATGAAAGAACATAGGTTCAGGATGAAGATTAAGGGTAGTGATGATTGAATGATAATCACTGCCAATATTGCGATAGATAATCACATTAAACTCAACATTAGAGTTCTTTCTTCTTACTACAGCCAACTCATCTGCAAGGGCTTTAGCTTATTGGAGGTACTGCGATACTGAAAGTTTATTTTTCTTGAACTTTTGAAGTTCAATATTGAGCTACAACTGGCAGTTCTGAGATACAAAACCAAATGCATTAGGTAATGCATTCCAGACTTCATATGAAGATTCTAAGCCAATAACGTAAAGGAAAACTTCTTCTAATAATGAAGATAAAATCCAAGATAGGAGAACTTGATGTTTTTGGAACAAAGAATCATATTTAAGATTAATGGTTGAACTGTTGTTCAACGTAACAGTTTTTGCTGGGGCTAGAGTAGTGCCATCCACATAGCCAATAAGGTGTTGATAGTTTAGCAATGGAATAAACTGAGTTTCCATGCTAGGTAATTTATAGGATTTAGTTTCACATAGAACATTTGGTTAGTAGAGGATGAGGCATTTGTAATAGTTGTAATAGAAAGAGTAACTTGAGATGAAGTAGTAAAAGAAGAGGAAGAGGAAAAGAAGACGACATGGCAGGAAGCTTTATTGTTATGATACCATGTTAAGGATTAGAGGGAAATAATAATACTGTATTTTATTCCATGTTGGTGATAGTGGTACAATATTTATATGGTAAAAGAACATTACCCAGCTAGTGTAAGGCAGAGGGAATGAAGGGACTTGCAGCAAGCATACCTTTTTTCGCTTCTTCTCTAATGCATGAGGAATGAAAGCTAAAAAAAATAAAGACTTCCACTGCATAGTCAAGATGAAATGGTTAATGTATCATCAACAACATAGGGAAAAATGGATTCAAGTCAAGCGAAGCGAAGAAGCCCTAGCCTCTGTCCGACTGATCATTTTGCTGGCAAGTCTAACCTTTTGCTCCCCTACTAAAAAGGGACAAAGTTGCTTCTAGGTGTGTGAACAAAGCATTGGTTGCTTCCACTTGTGGCCTTCTTCGACCGTCTTGACATGTTAATAGCAAGGAACCCCCTATCCAACTAGAAAGCCTTAGAACCATGGCAGTAGGAGTCTAGTTGCTTCTATATAAAGCTCACACGTTTACTCTTATCTTAAGAAAAAAAGAAATTGGATTGGAAGATCACATTAAACTAGACCCATTGTCCCAACCAAAATGTCACCCCTAACCTCAATTAGCAGCAAATTGCATGATCTATAAAAGTGACTTGATTTACCTCTATCTCTATCTAATATAAACTAATTGAGCTTCAACCAGTCCCCTTTCCAGGTCTTCACAATTACAGTTCATTGTGTCCTAGACTAATAGGATATCAAGGGGCTTGCTTGGGTAAAAAACTTTGGATGAACTAATGTGAATGGGTGTAAGTTTCACTGTTTTACTGACAAACCATTTCAATAGTACGAGTGCTGTCGTACCACAAGGCACAACAATGTCCAACCATGTAGAATTTTCTCGAATGATACTAGCTTACTTGTAATAGTTTGAAAGTAAAAAGGCAGCTTTTTCTCATAACTCATTCAGTGTATTATTCGGATGAGCCTCAATAGGATATATCATCCTATTCCCTTGAAACCTATTCATTTTGTTGGACATAAACAGCAACCAATGAAACCTATTCCCTTGACAAAGCACACCTAGCTTCATCACAAAAACAAATGAAAAAGACTAGTAAAAAATAACAAAAGCCAATCTCAAGTCTAGTTTTCCAATGTCAATATCTATAAAAAATGTTGTGCTCAAAAAAAAAAAAAGAACAAGAAAAACCTTATTCAAACTTCACACCAAATTGTAGATCCCTCATATGCATAAATTGTGGGAGTTGATAAAGGGTTCAAATGATTTTTATAAAAGATTCGAAATGATTTTAACAAAAAACACCCGTTTCAAAAAAAATTGAAAAATTTGACATGATTTTTTCTTTTTCAACTAATTTATTTATGAAAATAGGTTTAAAGCAATGTTGTTTTGGTGTCGGAGACGAGCGCCAAAATAACTCATATATTTTCATTTTGCAACATCCTGCTCTTTTCCTTTTTCTTTTTTTTAAATCTAAATTTTAAATAACTGCGGTCCAATGTATGATTCAACGACAAATTAACATGTGAGATAGCCCAATTGCAGCGAACAAGTTAAGCTAGACAAATAGGAATACACACACACACACACACACACACATTCCAAAATATGTGGCTCTCGCTTTCATTATTTTCTTCTAATTTATGATATACATTTTTTTGGATGGGTCTGGTGTTCCTCTTCAAGTAGGATATACAATAGTATGAAAAGTAAGGCAACAATAAGGGCGTACCAATAGCAACCAATAGTGAAGGCAACAAAAGGCAACAAAGTGCTTTCATAAAAAAAAGATTTTTCCTTGAGGTATGGAGAGAAACATAAATTTGTAAATAGGTCGAACCAAGTGAGTTTTAACATGTTCAAATTTAGATTGTTTAGGTAATAAGCTTAGTCGAGTCAAGACTATGTTTTATTGAGCCGAGTTTTGAATTTTTCATGAACAAATCATTTAGTTTTATAATCTTAGCAAAATATATTTGAAATTATAAATTTTTTTACAAATAAAATTAAATTAACCAAAATATTCAAACTAACTAATTAAAAAAAATAAGTGTTTATATAAAAGGGTAACTTAGTGAACAAATTGCTCACATTTGTGGGGTATATGAAAGGTCAAATATGCACAATTTTATTTTTATTTTTACTAGAAAAAACTATTTTCATGACTCAAATAAGTCTATCAAATATATTCCAATGACCTATTAATAAATTTATCAATGATTTTAAGACGAGCTTTATATATTTTTAAACGAATTGTTCATGAGTTTAAACGAGTCGAGCCTAACCTTTTTCAGGCTTGATTTGTTTATTAAATAGACTTTGATATTGAGTTTTGGATAAGTTTTTATCAAACCAAGTCCAATATAATCTAGTCCAATCAAATTTAGAGAATTTTGGTATTCATCCGTTTATACCTCTAATATTTCTTTTTGATAGAAAAATGAGGCTTATAGACTAAACAAGGAAAAGGTTACAACTTGAAACCTCAAAGCCAACTAACCCAATCAAATCCTGCTGCAACAAAGGCCTCACACCAACGAGGGGATTTTTGTCAACAAATGAAAACTAACAGAGAGGGACAAAGTATAAGTAACTAACCAATCTGCTACTCTATTTCCCTCTCTATAGGTATGACATATCTACAACTCTTATCTTCTCTGTAAGAGCTCCTTACATTCCTGTAATAACTTGGCATGTACGTGCATGGTAGAGATGCCTTTTTCCAAAAGTTGCATTGCAATATTCAAATCAACTTCAAGGCACACACGATGTTACCCACAGTCCCACGCCAAATGCAAACCTTGGAGTGTAGCCCAGAGTTCAGTGTCTAAAGCAGAGCAAGTACCAATATTATGCGCAAACCTGCCTAAGCACTTACTAATGAGATCCTGGATGACCCCACTGGCACTGGCCTCCTCGGAATTGCCTTTCGAAGCTCCGTCAGTATTCAGTTTCAACCAATTAGATAGAGGGGGCCACCAACCAATGAGAAGAGGAGGAATCGACACTTATTGGCAAGGTACCATGATAGAAATCTCACCACGTTATCCTACTACATTGCTGACATATATGACTGCACTAAGCTAAGAATAAAGTTAGGAGGGTAAAGGACTCTTCTTACCCCTAAGAATACAAATTCCAAATGCCATGTCTAAACCCACCAACAACCTGTAGCAAAAATTGTGGGCCATAAACCAAGATCCCCCATCCCAAAATTCTCATGAATATTGCAACGGAACCACTCTCTAAAGGAACAACAAAAAAGCCCTACTTTCATGGCCAAAGTCACTAAAGAACCTCATAGTTTTATAATGATACACCAATCCCGTAGCATATGAAGAAGCAACTCCTCAAAAGTACCACACAATGGACAATTAGGAGATTCTAAGAATCCCCTTATCCACCTTTCTTGCTTGGTCAGCAACCTTTCCCTAGCCAACTTCCACAAAAAACATAGAAGCTTGTTTGGGACTTTAACTTGCCATAATCTATTATAATCCCTGTCGCACAAAAATTTGGGTTACGCAGCTAAAATTACATTATATGCACTCCGTACATAAAATTCGTCGTTAAAAGAAGGCCCCCAAACCAAATGATCTTGATTATCATCAGTTTGCCTCAAGAAAATAACTACCAGCATCCTTTCAATCGAATAAGGAAAAAGTGCATTCAATCTTTCCTAGTCCCAGCCCACTCCATGAATCCAATATTTGTAAGCTTTGTACAAGATTTTCTGATTATTGAGAGGCCTCAACATATACCCAGCAAATACCATGCTTCCAGCCAATGATCAGCTCTTAAAAAAAAAAAATTTGCGCTCCATTCCCAACTTTCCAACAGCAATTAGCCACAATAGCATCTTTAGAATGAGCGATACCTCTCCACATAGTTGAGGCACTACTCTTAAACTGAATCCTTGAAGCGTTACCAACTGAATATTTCCCTCTCAAAAATCTAGACCACAAACTGGTGGATTCCGTAAAAAACCTCCACCCAAGTTTAGAAAGGATGGTTTGTTTAGCCAACTTTGCCTCCTGAATTCCCAAGCTTCCCAATGTCTTTGGCGGGCACACAACCCGCCAACTCACTAGATGAACCTTTTTACTTTGTTTCTAGTCTTCCCACAAAAAGCCCCGATTGTATTTATCCAATTTGGCGCACATTAAGGCTGGCAAAAGGGTAGTCTGCATTGCGTAAAGGGGAATCGCCATTGCCACCAACTTGATCAAAGAAAGCTGCCTCGCAAAAGAAAGTTGTTGAGCTTTCCACTCGGCTAACCTTTGTTGCACACTATCAAGAAGGTTCTTGTACAAAGGAGACAACAATCTCCCATTGGTGATTGGCACACCCAAATATATGTCGAGGTCGGAAGTCAAAAGAATAACCAAATGCATACTTAAGCTTTTGGCAACATGAGCAACGACATTCTTGGACACATAAAGCCTTGACTTCTGCACACTAACATTCTGACCTGCACTAGAGCAAAAGCCAATCAAGCAATTTTGGATAACTTGCACTTGATCTAGGCTGGCCTTATTCATCAGCAAATATTAAATGCGATAAATTTGCTCCATGCTTTCATAGGTGCAACAGCTTCCAATTACCAAGCCACACTTACTCATCAATCAGATGGCCTAATCTTTCCATGCACAGCACAAAGAGATACGGACTAATTGGGTCACCCTGCATCAAATCTCGTGACACCCCAAAAGAATTAGAAAGATCCCCGTTCCACAAAACGTGCATAGTTATAAAAGAAATGCAATTCATTATTAGATTGATCCAAGTACTTTGTAATACCAATTCCACCAAGGTATCTCTAACAAAATCCCAATGGAGGCGATCATAAGCCTTCTTTAAAGCTAATTTCAGAAGCATGAAGCCTTGTTTCCCACGTAACTTTCGTACGGTATGGACTACTTCCTGCACCAAGACTATATTATCTAAGATGTTGTGCCCCGGAATAAAGCCTAATTGATTTGGGCTCACCCACTTAGGCAAGAAAGGCTTTAAGCTATTAACAATGACCTTTGAAATCATCTTGTAAGCCACATTACAGAGACTAATGGGCTAACAGTGGTGGGGTGGAAAAATTTTGTATTTCGGTCGCCGTAAAAAATCCAACGTGCTCTGCTTTTCTAAAACCAAAGTAGTTCCTCTTGTTTCAACACTTCCTCCAATTCCTCTTTAAGCTGACATTTCAATGAACTCAAGAAAAGAGTAAATTTGCGAGCCCAAGCCAACTGACACTCCCGAATATAGTTCAACAATCTTCTTTTTCTAGCAAAGACATTACCAAAGGTCTTTTCATTCCACTTTAGTAACTTTGAAGTTAATTTAACTTTGACTTTTGAAAGTTTATTCGAAAAGAATGAGAGAAGCATGAAGAATTACCTACAGCTCTAAATAAGTTTGCACCTCTATTTTTTTTTTTTTTTTTTTACTTAAGTTACACCTCCAATATTTTTTATTGATGTGCTATTTAACCACTTTGGACCCAATACTCGTAGTGGGCCAATAAGGAGCCTGGGGCCTAGCCTGGATCGTTTGTGGTTATTGTCACAACAGGAAAAAGGCCATTAGATCATCGTAACATGTGGAAGTTTGGTACTTGAACATGGAATGGCCCAAACTGAGTTGCAATAAATGCCATAGTACACGTGTCGCCATATCCATCATTTAGGCAGTTGAAACGGAATGCAACGACAAAACAACTGCAAGGAATTTTAAAATAGATCTACCGAAGATGACTAGAATTCATTAGTAGGCGGTCGGCAGTCGGTAAATGGTCTGAGCATGCTGGCGCGTTTTAGTAGCTTGATATAAAAAATGGGTGTACAACAAATGGTGGGCGCCAACAGCTAACGGGTTGGTTTAGCGATAAAAAGAAAAGAAAATAATGATATGCAATATTGAAATTTGTATTAAAAATCTTCTCTTTGTTATTATTATATAAAAAAAATTAATTAATATTAATATCGTTAAATTAAAAAAAATTATACAATTATCATTTGAGATATTTTATAATATAACTTTTAAGAGAGTTGGCATCGTTCATAAAAATATTTGACCACTCTCACGATAGAGATTGACGTTGGAATTTCAGCTTTAGAACGGGCAATTAGTGGTATATGCTTAGATTCAACCCGAACAAATGCGCCTGTGCTAAAATCTACCCAATCAGAAAAATTGGCAACCCAAACGGGCATGCCTAGTCACGCAATGATTTTTTTGTTAAATTATAACAAATGTATTAGATTTAAAAAAATAAATAAATTATTAAATATCGTTAAATTGACCATATCTTTTTTTACATATCTCATAAAATATGTTCACGTGATCTCATTTCTTTATAAATGTGTGTATTGGCGATGAATGTAATACTTTTGTCCAACCTATCCGTCACCTATTTTAGATACCAACAGATATTGGCATAATGCACTAGACCAGTTATATTTAGACTACTAAAAATAGAATTTTTGGATTCGGAAATGTATACAAGCATATAATGCACTAATGGCACTCCAATTTATCTTCATAATGATCATTTCGTTTGTTCTAACAAATTGTGCGAAATTCCAAATATAATTGGAAGATTTTGTACTTCTTGATGTTATTGCAAACATGATCGAAATAATAATAACTAGCCCGGGTTTATCAAATTTATCAAAAAATTTTATTTTGTATGTGTAAAGCGTAAATTTCGAGTCTAAAACAATTAAACTCGAAAATACAAAAATAAATTACAAATAAAAATTGTAAAGTAAAAGAAAATTTACGTGGAGTCGATCTCCGTAGATCCTCCGATTAGTGTTCTTTTTTTTGACTCCGTCCAGGGCTGCACGAGCTTGATCTAGACAGAAATAATTTCCACCGCTTTTTCTTGAACTGGATAGACTGAAACTGTGTCTGATTTGGATGTTTTGACTACGTTTAGGAACCGTAGAGAGTCGATCTGAGCTGATCTGACTTAATTTCACCTAGGGTTGAATCTTGGAGTCTTCTATCTTTGACCATGCCTGCTGTTGTTGGATCGCAATAGGAAACCGATATGATCTTGAAGAAGTTAGCAGTCCAGCCAATATAGAAATTGAAGTTTTGGCTCCAGGTGCGTTCGAGCTTCTATAGCCCGCAAAGGATTTTTTATATCTCTTAAAGTTCCAGAGCTCTGGTGAGGATGATCCAGTAGGCAAATAACTTCAACCTCCCCAAGAGAAAGGCTCAGGACCTTGGAACTTCAAGACCGGCTCACAGAGAGACTGACTGTAGTGATGATTTCCAAGTCTGCTTCGACGTAAGGAGAGTAGTTGGAACTTCCCTGTACGTCGCTGCATCCAAAGAAAGATTAGGATAATTGCAGCTTCTCATCCCTCTGTGGTAGATGTGAATTAAGGAGAGTAGTTGGAACTCCATGACACCGATGGCGTTGGAGACTGAGTTTCGAGGGCTTTTAGGGATCCCTCGAAGAAGACTACTCCCTCTTTTCTTAGCTCGTGCGCCTCCAACTTCTTGATCGAAGAACTTCCTGAGACAAGTGCAGAGACTAGCCATTTTCTTTTGAGAAAGAAGAGCTGAGGGGTGAGTATTATAACTCGGGAATGCAAGATATATATACATGCGATAAAGTTTTTTTTTTTTTTTTTTTTGTTTTTTTTTGTTTTGTTTTGTTTTTTTTTTTTTGAAAAGTCAAAAAAAAAGATACGCAGATTCGAGTAGGGCCATCCACGTCCCTTTCCTGCATAAGAGACAAAAGAGGCAGCGGCTGACGCGTGACACGAAAGTCGTTACCGTGTGTTGCGGAAGTCGTTGCCGTGTGCTGCCAAAGTCGTTGCACCTTATCTTGTCGGCCGTCCTAGCGGGGCCCGAGGTGCAGCTCCAAGTCAAGCTCGACCTCGTCTGGTGGGCCGATGATGTTGACGTTGCTTTCCGGCTGGTTGATGCTGCCGGAATATTCTGGAAAGAGAGGCAAAATTTCGCCGGAATGACTCCTGTGTGCTAGAAAAATTCCTCCTAGACTTAAGTATCTAGGAGGGATGAACCCTTGGCTGACTCCGTGAAACCACCAGGACCAGTATGTATGCTCCCATAGGCTACGGCTTTGATGAACGTACCGTGGAGAGACCATTGCAGTGGTAGAACTTGGGCCGGCTTCATTTGAGGGTGAAGCTGTACTGGTGAGATCTACTATAGGAACAACAGGCTGTGCTTTGGAAATACCATCTCTCAGCGCCACTGTTTCCCTATGTCTCCGATTCTGGAACCAAAAATATACATTTTTTCCTTCGACTGCCCCTAGCGGGCGAAGTCGTGAGACAAGTTGGAGAATCTGTGTAGAGTTAGGGACAATACCTCCATCGTTGTAGAAGACTTCCTCCAAAATTTGCAGTTGTGCTATGGTCGGTTGCCACCTTGTGCGAGGTGACCTTTCTTCTCCCTTGTCTTGAGGTTCTGCAACTGGTTCCATCTTTCTTGCGGCAAAGGAGCAAAGGTCTTGGTATGTGGTGAAGATCGGTTGAGACTGATGCTGACTTTCAGAATCAAACCCTCCGTCGGTTTTATATTTTTGGGCCGTTCACAGTTTATACTCATGCGGGCCAGGAGTTGGATTGGATTTTGAACTTGGGTTCTGGACTGTGTTTGGAACTTGGAATTTTTGGGTTTTGGACTTTGGATTGGATTTGGGTTGAGTGTTTGGGTTTTTGGATCGAGTGTTTGGGTTTGGACTTTTGGATTTGGGTTGAGTGTTTGGGTTTTGGACTTAGGTTTTGTGTTTTCTGAATTGGGCTCAAGTGTTTGGGTTTGGATTTTTGGGTTTGGGTTTTCGCTTGGACTTTCAGATCGGGACTTCCGAACTTTTTTTTTTTTTCTTTTTGATCTTTGATTTTTTTCTTTTTTTCTTTTTTTTTTTGATTTTTTTTGATTTTTTTGATTTTTGATTTTTTTCTCTTTTTTTTTTTTTTTTTTTTCAAACATATTTACACATAATATTGTTTCAAAAATTTACCATTGATTGGGCCGATTCGGACGCCTTCTTGGTCTGACAGCATGTAAGCATTGTGAGTATAGGCCTCCTGCACTAGGTATGGCCCGTCCCATTTGGAAGTAAGCTTGTCACCAGGCCGATGCTTCATGTTGATGGGCCGTCGCACTGCAAGAACAAGGTCTCCAACTTGAAAAGATCGAGGGCGGACCCTGCGGTTGAATGTGTTGGTGAGCCGGGCTTGGTAGCACTCAAGTTGCTGTTGTGCTTCGAGCCTCCTTTCATCGAGGGCTTCTAACTCATCCAGACGTAGGCGAGCATTCTCCTCCTGTGTGAGTCCTTCTAGAACAGCCATGCGCAGAGATGGAATCTGTGTTTCCAACGGCAGTATTGCTTCGACGCCGTAGACAAGTGAGTATGGCGTCGCCTGTGTTGGAGTCCGGTAAGTTGTACGATACGCCCATAATGCCTCCGGAATTCTGTCATGCCAATCTCTTTTGG
The DNA here is from genome assembly GCA_037832335.1 of Carallia pectinifolia. Taxonomy (NCBI): domain Eukaryota; kingdom Viridiplantae; phylum Streptophyta; class Magnoliopsida; order Malpighiales; family Rhizophoraceae; genus Carallia; species Carallia pectinifolia. The sequence continues at coordinate 9,046,565 of CM075446.1, read as the reverse complement.
ATTTAGAGACTACCTTCCGCAACAGGTTGCATAAGGTCTTGTTGAATGCTTCGGCCAAGCCATTTGCCGGGGCATTGTACATGGATGACTTGTACTGCTTGAACTTGAACTTCTCGCAGAGCTTGTCGATTAAGCTGTTGTAGAACTGCTTACCATTATCAGTGATGATGAATCGAGGGACTCCATAGCGATAGATCAGCTGAGTCCGAATGAAATTGGCAACATGCTCCTTCTTTACCTCTCTAAGTGGAATGGCTTCAGCCCATTTTGAGAAGTAGTCGGTTGCTGCAAGGATGTACAGGTGACCCAGGGATGACTTTGGCAAGGGCCCCACTAAGTCGAGACCCCAAGCTTCAAAGGGCCAGGATGAGACAGTTGGATGGAGCGGCTCCGGTGGTTGATGTATGTAATTCGCATGAAATTGACAAGCTTGACAGGTTTTAGCAAACTCAATTGAATCACGTACCATGGTTGGCCAGTAGTATCCCATCCTTCTGAGTTGGAAGTGCAACTTAGGCCCCGATTGATGTCCGCCACAAACACCAGAATGTGCTTCAGTGAGAGCCTGTTTTGCCTCTTCATTGGCTAGGCAGCGAAGTAGAACTCCATCAAAAGACCTTCGATACAGAGCATCCTTGAGGTATATGAACCGGGCAGCTCGTCGTTGAATTTCTGTCTTATGACGACGATCTTCAGGCAGCTTCCCGTGCTGTAGATAGTCAATGATTGGTTGGCGCCAATCTTCGTCCTCCGCGAGACGTATAGATACAGCGTTGGCTGCTGTAATTTCTTCATCATCCTTCTGCGGCACTATCCATTTCTGGCATACGGCAACAACTGTAGCCTGAATTTCTGACTTTGCAAGAGAAGTGGCCAGGTTAGCCAACGCGTCTGCCTGAGTGTTTTCTCGTCGAGGCACATGCTCCAAGGTGATGCTTTCAAATTCATCCATTAGCTGTCGAGCACGTTGATGGTAAGGCGCAAGGTCCTCTTTCTTGACATCATACAATCCTGTAAGTTGGTTGATGACGAGCTGGGAATCTCCATGGACTTCTATAGTTGGAATCTTCATATCGACAGCCATTTGAAGACCAATGATCAAAGCCTGGTATTCAGCAACATTATTTGAACATAACTCACCGAGAATGATAGCATATGGTAGTATTTGTCGTTGAGGAGTGACAAACACTATACCGGCACCAGCACCATCACGCCTTGCTGCACCATCAAAGAACATCGTCCATGGTGGCAGTGTCTCAATGTAAAAGACCTCTTCATCTGGAAGATCATCTATGAACTCCCAATCGGACGGAACAGGGTGATCTGCAAGGAAGTCTGCTAGAGCTTGTCCTTTGACTGCTTTTTGAGGCACGTAGACAATGTCGTAGCTTTGTAGGATTACTGCCCACTTGGCAAGTCGTCCTGACAAGATTGGTCTGGATAAGATATATTTGACAGGATCAGCTCTGGCAATGAGACGTACCGTGTGAGCTTGCATGTAGTGTCTCAGCTTGTCAATGGCAAAGAACAGTGCTAGACATGTCTTTTCAATGGGCGAATAACTCAGCTCCGGACCGTTTAGTATTCTGCTCAAGTAGTACAGGGCAACTTCCTTTCCCTGCTCGTTTTCCTGTGCAAGCAAGGCTCCCAAAGATCTTTCCTGCGCTGCAATGTAGAGAATCAACGACTTTCCTTGAATTGGAGCACCTAGGACCGGTGGATTGGAAAGATACTTCTTTATGCTTTCAAAGGCTTTGCTGCAAGCTTCGTCCCACTCGAAGTTGACATCCTTCTTCATCAACCGATGGAAAGGTTGACATCTCCCAGCTAAATTGGAGATGAAACGGCGAATGTAGGCCAGCTTTCCTTGTAGACTTCGCAGCTCGTGCAGGTTTTTAGGTTCAGGCATCTTTTGAATTGCCTCAACCTTTGACTGATCAACTTCGATTCCACGATGGCGCACCACGAACCCAAGAAACTTTCCTGATGTGACCCCGAATGCGCACTTGAGAGGGTTCATTTTGAGCTGATGCCTCCGAAGTCTTTCGAACACTGTCTTGAGATCCTCGAGGTGGTCTTTGCGCTTCTTAGTCTTTACAACTAGGTCATCAACATAACATTCTACAATCTTGTGCAGCATGTCATCAAAAATTTTTTGCATAGCACGTTGATAAGTGGCGCCAGCATTTTTCAATCCAAACGGCATAACTTTGTAGCAGTATATACCTTTTGGGGTGCGGAATGCTGTCAACTCCTCGTCTTCTGGTGCCATTCTGATTTGGTTATAGCCTGAAGAACCATCCATGAAAGACAATGCTTCGTGACCCGTTGTTGCATCGACTGTGATCTCCGTTATGGGCAATGGAAAGTCATCTTTCGGGCAGGCCTTGTTAAGATCTCGAAAATCAACACATACCCTCAACTGTCCATTCTTCTTTCTTACCGGGACAATGTTGGCAATCCACGTTGGGTAGGTGACCTCTCGGATGAAGCCGGCATTGATCAGCTTGTTCACCTCCTCCTCGATTTGTGGAATGAGTTCCGGGCGGAACCGTCGTTGTGGCTGCTTGACAGAACGAACACCCTTCTTTACTGCTAGACGATGCACCGCAATTTTTGGGTCAAGTCCAGGCATTTCTTTGTAACTCCATGCGAACACGTCCCTGTATTGACTTAATACCTGAACATATTCTTGCTCTTCTTCTACAGTAAGTAAAGCACTTACAAATGTAGGTCGAGGATCTTCCGGAGAGCCAAGATTGACCTCCTTGAGTTCATCAACAGTTGCTTGGCCACCGTCTTCAAGTTCTGGGGGAGCCTCCTTCACTTCACCATCTGATGAGTCGGAATCAGCCTCCTCGCTAATTGTGACATGAAATGCAGAACCTCTGACTTCACCTTCTTTGTTTGACTGGATAAGCCTGTCCTGTTTGGTGGTGGTGGTGATGGCACGTGCATCAGCTGTTCGGCTTCGGCTCTTTAGCGTGATCCGCACAGGTGACTTCTCCTGATAGCCTAAGCCAGGTCGGGACTGTGATGTTTGATAAGCGGCGCCATGTGTGGATGGCAGCGTACCCATTGTGCTCGGGTTTGAGAAGTCATAGCCCGCCTTTGCCAAAAGCTTGTATGCATTAGGATCAAATCCTTCATGTGTTCTTCTTTCTGGAAGTGAGCCGCCTTCGACTGCCCCCGTGTGTGGTTTGACGAAGCCTTTTAATGGTTTTGAAGACAAAACCGGCTCAATCTTTGGTATTGGCAGAGTGTAAGTCTCCTTCAGGTTGTGCAGCTCCTTTGTTTTGGGTTGGCTATGACCTTGCTCCTGTTTAAGATCAATACAATAAGAGAAAGGGGGTTGACCTTCTGAGCGTCGTGACTTTGGCACATAGCGTAGGACTGGAGTGGAGCTTGAAGATGCAACATCCTTCGGACGAAGTTCAGCAGGCTGTGGCAGCTTTTCATTTGTTGGAGCCTGGGGTTGGGCATTGGCAGGTTCTTCGACAGCTTTTCCCTTTTTGTGGATGCCCCCAGTCCAAGTAGCTTTTGACGGAATGATCTCCGGATTGTCTGTGTCAGTGTAGAAGAATGCATCCGCCAAATGTGATTCAGCATCATCGAACGGCTTTAAATCAGCATTGACCTTTTGAACGCCACCATTGTAATACTTAAAGCACTGATGCAGGCTTGAGAGCACAACTCCATTTCCATGAATCCACGGTCGTCCTAGCAACATCTTATATGTGGTACGTGCATCGATCACATGAAACAGAGTGCTAGAAGTGAGATTACCAATAGTTAGCTCGAAACGAATCATCCCAATTGCTTTCTGTCCACCTTGATTAAAACCATGAATCATCAAGCGGCTGTCTGATAATTCATCAATGCCGATGCTGAGCTCCTTTATGGTGGATTTTGGGATAATATTGACTGCTGAGCCATCGTCGATCAGAATACGTCGAACCTTCTGTTCTTTCACATAGCCTGATACATACAGCGGCCGATTGTGGGGTTTGGACCCCAGCAGGAGATCCTCATCTGAAAATGAGATAGCAGAGTAACATCCGACGTGATTTTGGTCCGCCTGTTGCTCCGCTGAGTTAGACTCATTTGATGGCTGTGATTCAGCTGAGGTCTGGAGAGTATTGCTGACTTGATTTTGCCACACTTCTGTTGATTGCAAAGCTATAAACAGCTGAGGGTTAGCGAGAAGGGTTTGAAGAGCTTCATATACCTTCTCCGTTGTCGACTTTTTGTTGTCAAGCGGCTCCTCCTTACGGTGTGTCACTTCTTCTGATGGTTTTGAAGTGATGGTGGTTTGGTTTGCCGAGGTTACGCCTTCCTGGTCCAGAATGATTTTATTCTGGCTTTTGAGCTTCATGATTAGCTCCTTCAAGACGAAACACTTCTCCGTCGGATGACTTACTATCCGGTGATATTTGCAGAACCTCGGATCGCTGACTCGATCCTTTTCATTCGGCCGCTTGCACTCTGGGAGTTCGATCAGCTTTGCCTCCAAGAGCTGTTCAAGAATGTCGGGGACGTCTGAGTCGGGGAATGGATACTGCTTCTGCTCCAGCTCTCGCAATGTCACCTTCCGCCTTTCCTGTTGTTTTGGCTGAGTTATTTGGGTCGGAGGATTTACCTTAGCTTTGGCGCCCACTTTTACTGGTGCGGCTTCAACAGTCATCACTTCTTTCCCTTTTCCAGAGCTGTTGGGTTTCTTAATCTCCCTTCTGCCCCCTTGCTGGTCCAACTGGATGGGAACCGTGCCTCCGGAAGTCTGGATGCTTATCTCCATATCATGTGCGCGGGTCGCCAGTTCTTCGAAAGTTCGGGGTTTGACACCCTGCAGGATGTATAACAGCTCCCAATGCATTCCCTGGATGCACATCTCTACGGCAGAAGTCTCTGTCAGACGATCTTTGCAATCCAAGCTGAGGGCACGCCATCTGTTGATGTATTCGACAACGGGCTCTCCTTTTCTTTGTTTGGTGCTGGTAAGCTCCATCATACTTACCGTCCTTCGAGTGCTGAAAAATCTGTTGAGGAACTCTCGTTGTAGCTGTTCCCAACTGTCGATCGATTCTGGTTCAAGATTTATGAACCAGGTGAAGGCGGTCTCCCTGAGTGAACGAACAAACTGTTTCACCAAGAGATCTCCGTAAGTCCCTGCGTTGTTGCAGGTTTCAACGAAGTGGGCGATGTGCTGTTTGGGATCGCCTCGTCCGTCAAATTGTTGAAATTTGGGCGGTTGGTAGCCCAAGGGCATGTTGAGACTTTCGATCCGTCTGGTGTACGGTTTGACGTACATCTGTGATCCTTGGAAGGATGTAGCTTGTTGCAGTCGGATCGTATTAGCTATCATTTCCTGCAATTGTTGAACAGATAGCGAAGCTACAGAATTTGAGGGTGGCAGCTGTGTAGAACTACCTGGTCGCTTTTCTGCAGGGAAGACGTCGGCTGGTGTGGCTTCTGGAGTGAAATCGGGTGGATATGGTTGCTCCTCGCGGATTTCGGGATCAACTTGGATCGGGACTTTTCCTTTGAGAGCTGCGATCTGTTGATCTTTTTCCTCCACAACTCTGATCAGCTGTAAAATTTTGTTCTCCAATTCTGAAATTCTTTCCTCTGTGCTGGTTGTGTTGGTCATCATGACGGCAACAGATGAGGCTCCGGGAAAGACTGGGGGAGAAAACTCTTCTGATTCTTCTGTGTGAGTCGGATTTTGTTGAGCAGGCTTCGTCGTGTTGCCCCCGACTTCGATCGGGGTGGGTGATCGACTCCTCCATGCGGCAAGAGAGTCAGGGGAGAGATCCTGTTGTGCGAGCTGTGGACTCTCCATTTCGACATTTTGTCGGGTTTGAACGGCAAGAAATTGTGTCCGTCCCCGGGTTTCTGGTCCTGCGTACCCAGGTAGGGTAGTTGATGCAGGCAATGGAGCCGTTGCCTTCTTTTTTGTGGCAGCAGTTGTACTTCTTTTCGGTGCCATTTGATGTGCTGAACACCTGTAAAATTTTTTTTTTTTTTTTTTTTTTTACTTTTTACTTTTTACTTTTTTACTTTTTTACTTTTTTACTTTTTACTTTTTTTTTACTTTTTACTTTTACTTTTTTTTTTTACTTTTTACTTTTTTATTTTTTTTTTTTTTTTACTTTTTTTTTTTTCTCTCTCGTCTCCCCTTTTACCTCTTTTTTTTTTTAGGAACAAGAGATGAGAGGTGAAGTTATCCCACCGAGCGTGCCAAAAATTTGTAAAGCATAAATTTCGAGTCTAAAACAATTAAACTCGAAAATACAAAAATAAATTACAAATAAAAATTGTAAAGTAAAAGAAAATTTACGTGGGGTCGATCTCCGTAGATCCTCCAATTAGTGTTCCTTTTTTTGACTCCGTCAAGGGCTGCACGAGCTTGATCTAGACAGAAATAATTTCCACCGCTTTTTCTTGAACTGGATAGACTGAAACTGTGTCTGATTTGGATGTTTTGACTACGTTTAGGAACCGTAGAGAGTCGATCTGAGCTGATCTGACTTAATTTCACCTAGGGTCGAATGGACTTGTTCTCGGATGAGTTGCCTGGATTTTGCTGAGGGCCGTATAAGGCTTAATCCCAGCCGGATTTGTAATATTTCAATTTTTTTTTTTTACTATCTCTCTCTTTTTTTCTTTTTTTTTTCTTTTTTTCTTTTCTCTTTTTTTTTTTTTTCCTTGCGCGCTTCGCTGCTGGCTTCTCTTTTTTTCTTTCTAATTGGGGGGAGGCCATTTATAGGCCTCCCCCAAGCCTGCCAGCCACCAACCAAATGGTTGGTGGCATTAATTAGGTTGGCAGCTGCCAACCTTCAAGGTTGGCGGCTGCCAACCATATAATATATTTTTTTTTTTTTGATTAGTTTACAGTATGTGTTTTATTTAAAATGGAAAAAAACAAAGACATTCAAATGTTAAATATTTTTCTTTAAATTTTAAGAAACAAAAAAGAAATATTTTTTGTAAATCTAATTTAAACTAAAGTTGTTTGTATAGTTAATTTAGATTTAAAAAAAAAAGATAATTAAATTAAATTGATTCTAGGACAAAATGAAGAAGTTAGGGGCAGTTGTTTTTATTCCTTCTTTTTTTTTTTTTTCATTAACAATTGCCTGAACTTTATTCGATCCAACAATGAAATGAAAAATCAAGGAAAATCTTTTTTGTTTTAAGGCAACAGAAAAATTTTGATTGTAATGAATTGAAAATCAATCAATTATAAATAGGTATCCTTTGCGCAATCATCAAAAAAAGAATAACGAACTTACTAATGCCAAAAGGTAGTCTTACGTAATTAATTATATGTTAAAAAAAACCAAGAAACAACTATATTAAAAAAAATTAAAATAATTAATCAATTATATGCACTAGTCTTGATGAGAAATTGTTTAGATGAAAAAACTAAATCTAAGATTAAGAAATCCAGTTAAGAGAAAGCAAAAGAATAATAATGCAAGCATACTTCTATTTTTATAATATGAAAAAGAGTATTGCGTGTGTATCAGAATACTGAATCTATTAAAATTGAAATCATAATTTTACTAGAATATTAAAAAATACCACAATATTTTGTGAAATCTATTGAAAAAAAGGGTTATGCTATACAGCACGAGACACACATCACGAAAGCACATAAATAGGTAGTTTTTTTTTTTTTTTTAACTTTGTTTTACTTTTTGTTATTTATTACACTCTTTTTTTAAAAAAAAAAAAGACCCGTAAGTAATAGTCAATGTTACTTTAAATATATATAGTAGAACCCTAAATCTTGAATTTAAAAAAAAAATTCAAATTTTTTAGTTGCTAAGGCATTAAACTTTGGCTCCATTTGATTTTTCTAAATTAATGGGAGGCAATGAATTTTAAAAAAAAAAATCCACAAATAACTTTAGTGCTATTTGAAAAAAAAAAAAAAGAAGAAGAAGAAGAAGATTCAAAAACTTCATGCTATTTCGTGCCTCTTTTTTTATGTGCAATTTAGCTTTATTCTTGAAAAAATTCTAAAATTAAAATTTTGAAAAACCAATTAGCAAAAGTTGCCAAATAAGCACAAAAGTTTTCTCAAAGCTTTCATAATTATATTGTGGATAACACTAGATGATTATAAATAAATAGTAATAAATAGTTATATAATCTCATCTAATGACACTAATAATTTATCAATTTTTTTTATTTTTTATAAATTTATTATTTAATAGTTCATATCAATTTGTAATTATTTTAAAACTATTTAATAGGGCTATCAAATTTTTTCTTTATATTATATATATGGGTATAGATGTAATAATAACACTTGCAAAGGGCATAAGACAACACCAAATAAACCAAACCCCACTGTGATCATAATCATTATCGTCATCGCCGCACCCCACAAGGACCTAACTGTGAAAACATAAAGCCAAATCATAATCACTGTAAAGCCATGCTGCTGAGGAAGTGTCGCCGTACAGAAGCACCAATTCACCAAAGAAAGATGGAATACCCTGCTTTCTTTTTTTTTTTTTTTTTTTTTTTTGTGGGGGGAAGTGGGGAGAGAAAAAAAAAAAAAAGGGCAAAAACTCGTTGGTCGTTTATTATATTAGCATTGAGAAATGCTGAAGCCTGAAGGCACAACACTAGGAACGGCCAAAACCTGGTGGAAATTCTTACGTACCGACAAAGCAAAGGTGGAGACTTTCCCACAAAATATGGAATATTTTGCGCATTTTCACATCGCAGCATAATTGTTAAACATGCCGACATCATTGGCATCACCCACTCTCTCTTCCCGCTGCTGGCTGCCGAACATCACTAACGATAAACTATTGATTTCCTTTCCTTTTTTTTTTTTTTTTCACGTATTGTACTTGATTTTTACATCAAAATTAGAATTAGGGCGTTTGGTCCAAAAATTTTCAACTAGAGAATGGAGATGAGTGATTTCATTCTTAATGTTTAATAAGAGGTAATTTCGTTCTCATTACTTATGGGCATGGGATTCCTCTATATATGATAATCACTCATTTTCCTTCACCCCTAGATAATCCCAATTTCATTCACTTCTATTTTTTTTATTTTATGTATGGCATATCTTTGAAAAATATATAAACAATTATAAATATAAATAGAATATATTATGATAAATACCAAAAATAAACCTTAAATGTAAACTAGGAATAAAAATATATGTAATGAATGAAAATAATATAATAATGATTGTAATAATGACAATTAAATTACTTATAATAATAACAATAATAATAACAATAATAATAGCAATAATAATAACTTCTTAGCAATATTAAATCCAAAATAAAAATATTTACATAAAAAATTTTATTGTAATAATAATCATTTGTCAATTAATAATTAATAATATAAAATACATGTTAATAATAATAATTATTGTTATTATTTTTCAGAAAATATAAACATAAAATTCTTATTATTATTATTATTATTATTATTATTATTATTATTGCTACCATTGATAGACTAATTCTTTATAATAATATATGCACAATTTTATTTTGACAGTAATTTTAATGTTTTTAATTTTCATATTATACATTATTTAGTATCTTATAAATTTTAATTAACATTTAATTTTTATAATTTTAATAGCATTCCTATTATATTATATTTGATATTGATTATGATTCAAAATTAAAATAAATAGTTATAAAGGGAATTTGATTCCAATTTTAAAGAAAAACCAAACATGTTTTAAAATTAGCTGCTCAATTTTCAATTCTACTTGATCCTCATTCTCATTTTAATTACAATTTCGTGTCTAAAAGTTTTCAATTTTATTTTTAATTTTTTTTCAGACACATTTTTACCTCGTTGAACACGGCAGTATACTGGTTGGCCACACATACTGCAACTTAAAGCTTTAATTGGCAGAGAGGCCATTAATCTTGCTAAACAACTGACACAAGCTAATAACTACAACATTTAATATTACACGGTCAATTGTGTGTAGATGAGAAACTTCTTTCTTTTACTCGAAATTTTCAATGGTGGAATTTACAATTCACGAAAATTTTGCGTAATTGAGATGTCACAATCTACTTATCATTGAAATTCTCAATTATCACTTACAAGTTGGTAATAATTAATCTTATAATCCGATGTTGATGTATTGATTTGTCAAGCCTTTTATACTTCCATAACGATAATAATAATAATACTGGCAAATTTGGTGAGTTATTCACAGCTCCATGTACCTGCCTATGATATAATAGTGCTGTTGCCACGAATTGACTTGCTGCCTATAGGCTGCCAAGTGCATCAGCGGTGGGACAGGTTGGGCATTGACAAGATTCGACTTTGTTTATATGTACTCAAAATTCAGGCTAACGATTGAAAATGAAGCCTGTCATTTTCTGTATTATCAAAGGTTAGCGAATTATTATCGGATAGCGATGTTGATTAGCTGGTAGAATTATTCAAATCAGGTTGTTAGCTTGTTAATTCAGTGCTCATAAATGTTTCGTCCAGCATTAGAGGTCTCTTTGGAGTCAAAAAGCATCTTGGTACCATTGTCTTGTAGTTCATTGTTATTAAAGTAGTCTATGAAAATAAAAATTTTGAGTTCAACCTCCAACGAGAGTCGAGGAAAGGCGATATCAGCCTTTAGCTAGCCGGCCTTGCAACATTTTAAAAGCGCAGTTTAGCGCTCGGACGTGGTGTCCAAACCTCTAAAATGCAATTACTTGCAATTAAAGTATAATAGTATTGAATTTAAAAAAATGGAAGAAATTACAAAATTAAAATTAAAAGTTAAATGAGTATTATTTTAAAACTTAAAATGTAAATATCACATAATACACATTAAAAAAAAAAATTCAAAAAAAAATTCTTAAAAAAAGCAAAACAGTTACATTTGGTTCCAAATATCCAAACATAGCATCCAGAAGTTATGTCTCACGCTCAAACTTTGCCGCATCTTAAAACATAGTCCAAATCAGGTAAGGAATCAAAGGCCGTAATTCTTCGGGCAAGTACAACCTGAATTTAGACGAGTATATTTTGCTAATGTTACCCAACTTAGCAAAATGAACAGTGGCGTTGTTACATCCATGTAAGTGGGGGTAAGGACATGGCTATGTCAACTTCCTTTGTCTCTAGAACGAGACTGACAGGCTAGAGCGTTAGATTTCACTTTCCTTTATTCATTCCATGTGAGAAAAGTGCCTGTGACAACTTTCCACCATTGACGATCTAATATGATGTGGATTTAGCAACCCAAAAGCGTCCCTGATAGACACATCTGACAAGAATGGAGAAAAGTTTTGGGATGCTTCAAACAAAATCAAGAACCCAAAACAAAAAACTTTCAGCCCCTTTTGTGAGATGGGGGCAAATTTCTTCTCACATGGGGTTGTGGAAGTACATTCTTTGAAAGGAAAATGGTTATTGATTAGGTTTTAAGTCCATTAATTGATTGAGAATGCCATGCTATTACTGATATCTATTTTAGAATATTATATATATACGACAACTTAATAATACCAGAGAAAACAACTTAATCAATGAATTTATAACTACGAGATAATAAATGTTTACCAGATAAAATTACAATCAAATGCAATTAATCTAATCAAATCATGTGAGAAACAAGAACCTCAAAAGTTCTAATTATTTACGTTTTTTTTAAAGTAATCCTATGCTTTTTAAATTTTTTAAAATAGTCCTAAACGTTAAGTTCCGTTCCAAAGTGGTACTTTTTTTATAGCAAATCGTCAACATGATAAAATCCGTATCTAACTTAGTGGAAATAAATAATAATAATAATACAATCAAAACCTTAAAGAAATACACACATAGCGTATATTGTCCAAACTAGCCCCCAAACCCCAAACTCTTGATCTTTCTCTTAAAAAATTGGACAAAATATTTTGCCCAAAACTTTCTCCTAAACCCTAAATCTCAGTAGAAGCCTAATATTTGTAATAAACCATTACTCCATCAATTTAATTGTTCTCACAGTACCTAGATCTATGGCGTCCGAGGATCTGAGACAGAACAATTCTAAAAGCCAGAAATTATAAAATTATCAGGGAACAAAACTTGACAAAAAGACAACTCAAATTCTCTTCTACCCCTGGGTATGCAATTTTATTGTTTTTTTTTTTTTTTCATTCTTTTAATTTTCCGGGTAAAATAAGATTGAAAAAAAAAAAAAAAAAACAATGGCAAAGGATCGTTGATAAAATGAGTAAGCATCAGAGACACAAAGCTATTGGCTAAAAATCATCACCCATAAAATCAATGGTATTGGCAGCAAGAGATTTAGGTCGAAAGGCAGGATTTTACAGGAGCAAGAAATGAGCATGCAGTCATTCCACGACGGATGACGACGAATCGCAGTCGTTGTGGCAATTATCTAGCGTAATCGGCTGCGCAAGATGCTGATGGACATTGAGTACGGCTGCTGCGTGCATGGGATTTGACACAACCCGTAGCCCATTGAAGGACTCCACCGCTCAAATGCGAATCTTATAGTTTTGACGATTTGCCATCCAAAAAATACCAGTTTGGAACGAAAACCTACAATTTAGGGCTATTTTTTACCAATTTAAAAAGTAGATGGTTACATTGAAGAAATCTTAGAAAATTTAGGACTTCTCAAGTCCTTATCCTAATGAGTTGAGATGATTACTAATGAACAAGGCCAATGCAGATTTGATTGGCGGAACCAACTTAGATTGACACCAGACCAAAAAACAAAGTTAGAGACTGGTGTCAGTTGAGCACCAGATCATGTCTCCAGGGAATAGAGATACCAAGCTCAACTCGGAAAAGTGTAAAACCATACAATTGCATTTAAATAACAATAAGTAGTAATGTAATAAATTTATTATTATTTTTTTTTTTATGAATTCAATTATCAATAATTTATATCACATTATAACTATTTTGAAGCAACTCTTATAAAGCCAAAAAAAAAATTTTCCTCCAAAAATTGAAGAGTCTTACGACAACAATAAGGCCAAATAGCAGGTCGGAATCGAGGCATATTTGGTGGTGAGATATTAGTTTCAATTTTGGACACTAGTCATCTATTGAACGACAACAGCTTGAGCTCCAGAGGGACAGCGTCGCATTGCCATTGGAGTTTTAAAATTTGCAGATGCTAAATCTGTAAAATGGTGTTTATGAATTCTGAATAAATAAATATGGGTTGAGGATACAATTAAGCACGAGGGACATTCTTTGTTTTGGTTTGGGAGGGGCGGAGGGGGGGGGGGGGGGGGGATTTTATCTGGCCGATGAGAGCTATGATAGATTGCATAGTTTGTCAGGCAGCGTCGGCAGCTGGGCTGGCTCTCTCTGGATCTCTTTCCCTTCTCTTCGCTCTCTGCCGACGCTGTCGTTTTCGCCAATTAATTAAGGTGTCAAGTATGGAGCAAGCATCCAGCACCGAGGGGCAGAAAGCGTCTTGTCGCGGCCCCTACATCATTGGTGAAAACTGAAGAGGCCGTGCAAAGCAAATCCAAGCATTATCAACGTGTGGTGTGTTTGCAATCTGCATTGCCTTTTTATGGGTCTCACTCTCCGTATCATGATCATCTAAGACGCTCTGTTGTGGGGACGTCTCAGTCCTCCCGCTTCGGTTATTGATATTTTCCTAAATTCGTTGCAAAGGTTTTAATTTTTTATTTTAATTTTTTCCTAGTTCGTTGCTTTCTTTTATTTATGACAGTTGAAATTGTAAGTGTATTTTAAAAGGCTAAATATCTCATATTAGGAATGAGAACCTTGTTAAAGTAGTGTGTATAAGATAACTTGTTCCATCCTAGAGTCCCTTTTTTTTTTAGACCTTTGATTAAATTAGTTTTTCTAAATAATTAAATTTTACTATTGAGAAACTAACTATTGCAATACATTATTCACCTTTATAAGACATTAAACCATAAACAATATAAAAGAACCAACTAGCTTCTTCAACATGGAGAACTATAACCATTTTCATCTTCTCATTACTTGCTTTATGAGATTTTTGTTATCTTAAACAAGTACAGGTTGTTTACGTTATATCACTCATAAAGTGCACACTATTACAAAAATCTATTGTATTTTAAGAGGATAGTCAGATGTTACATTTATTGCACTATGACTACTTGTTTGAGGGGCCCAAATATATCTTTAAAGATAATACATTTGTACACTTCATATTTTGAATATTCTTCATTTTATTTTTATTGTATCCAAATTCAATCTATTTTCCTTTTCCCTTATCATTTCTAACAATAAATTCACTACTAACTACCGTAGAAAAATAAGATGACACCGGAGCTATGATAAAAGAAAAGCACTAAAACCTAAGGGTTGTTTGATTTATGGTGTATTAGAATTGGAATCGTCCTTAGGTGGAATCATGTTTGGTTTGATCTATAAATGAAATCAAATGTATTGGAATTAATATCAAATGTATAATAATATTTATGTCGTGATAAAAAGTAAGAGAATTTTTATTCAAATTAAAAACTTACCAACATCATATTAAAAATTATGAAATATATGAATATTAAAATATAATGACAAATTAAAAATATTATATAGCAATAAAAATAAATTTAAAAATTATAATAAAAAATTGATAATCATAATAATGTACTTTACAATAATAACCATTATTACAAAAATCTAAAATAATAATCTTAACACAAAATTTTATTATCATAATAATAATAATCATTTGTTAAATGACAATTCAACTATTTTTATTTTTAAATTTCTTCTCATTATAATACTATGACATATTATAATTAATGACTAGTAATGATAGTGATGATGGTGATGACAATAATGATGATGATGACGATAATGATGATGATGATAATAATACATAATTCTAGTATGTAGTAGAGTGCAAATAATATTGTAGAGATTTTAAAATATTTTAATAATAAATAAATGATTATTATAACTATAAAATTATTATGAAAATATTTTTATTATTTATGGTCATATTACTATTATGAAAATATATAATATTATTATTATTTATAACTTAATTATTATCCTATTTTTGAATTATTATTATTAATAATAATTATTATTATTATTGTCAATATTTTATTTATGAGATTTATTTGTGTTATTTCATTATAATATATTTTAGAGAGAGAGAGGGAAAAGAGGGAAATGGGAATAATTAAGGCAGCATTTGGTTGGGTAAAAATTTGGATAGAAATGAGAATGAGAGTGACTTATTCTCATTCTCAATGTTTGGTAGATGTGGAGGTGATTCTTATTATCTTAAAATTAGAAGAATGAGTGATTTTCTAGTTACCCATATAAATCTGATTTCATTCCAATTGGGTATCAATAAATATGAAATATCGTGTATAATCTTAACAGACTTTTCACAATAGAACACCATCAATCTCGTATACTGGTATGCGTTCTAGCTTCTTGCTCTCATAACTTCTTCATTGCCCTAGCTTTCGTTTTTTTTTTTTTTTTTCTCCTCAACTTCATCGATGGAGCTTTTTTTTTTTATTCCTCAGCTTCTTCATCGCCTTACCTTTCTTTCTTTATTTCATTTGTATTTTTAATGATTCATGAGCAACTATTTATAATATTACAGCTAATCACTCTTTTAATTAATTCCATTTCTATCTACATCTGTCAATTCCTTTCTTCATTTTATCTTGTCTTTTTCATAATAAATATTTAGTTCATTCTTGCTTCAATATGATGAAGTAATTTTTCTTTTCAATAAATAGGTATTGTGATCTTATTTGATAGTTAATCATCTATTAATTTATATTCTTGGTTTTGAATTGCTAGATCAAAGAATTTTCAATGCATTGCCTTTTGATTTTTTTTTTGTCCACTTCGTATTGTAAATTTTTTGTGCTTTGGGAACTAAACAATTACAATTTTCAAGTTTGCAAGAGAATAAAAAGGACTCAGGTCTTTGTTCTTTGGCTGGGACTCTGCAGTCAACAAGACATATGATACAAGTCTTCGCGAGAGAGACTTGCTCGTTAGAGCATGAGATTTAAATATTTGGATACTAATATATATTACCATCAAAATTTTAATAATCTTATTTGATATTTCTTCTTTTTATTTTGTACGTGACTTCGTAAATAAAGTTATCCATTTTAATTTTTTACTAAAAGTAAAATATTAATTTTTACAACAATTAACAAATTACATTTTTTAAATTAAATAAAATTTAACTAGCTTTTTTATAGTTGCCATCTATTTGGCATTGTCATCAACAGGGGTATACCTAGTCGGTTTGATGCGGTTTGTTTTTTATATTCAAACCAAATCATTGTTGAGGATTTTAAAATTTTTAAAACTACGACTAAATTAATATAATAGTGAAACCAATCAAATTATCATTGGTAGTTGGGGGTTAATTTGGTCAGTTTAACAATTAAAACTATAGTTTTTATTTTTATTTTTTTTTCAATCAACCAAGTTTCTCAATTCCTTAATTTTCCGCACAAAGAAAAGAAGTTTCTGTTGTCTACCCCAAAAGTTTAAATGGCATAATAATCAAATAATTAGAAAATTCACAATAGATGGAAAATCCAGAAAGCATAGATACACATGGTATTTAAGTACTGATCAATAAATAAAAGACAAACAACGAGAAGTATAAGGGGAAAAAAAAAAGAGAAAGAAAGAAATAAAACAGAGACAATAATAAAAAAGTGTTAAATAGTTATCGACTTGAGAATGATTGGATTAAGAATATAATATTTGAACGAAGAGTATAAAATATTAAATGATTAGTCCAAGAATATAAAATATACTTTTAAGTTTTAGTAATAATTAGCGGTCAGTTTAGTTTCAACAATTTTTAGATTCTTAAAACCACAATTAAACTATAGAGTGTAGTTTGCTTAAACTATAACCTATAACTAATCTATTTGGCAGTTTTTATGATTTTAATTTAGTTTTAATGTGGTTGGTTGCATTAAGTGAATTAAGTTGTTCCATGTACACCCCTAATCATGGAATAGTTGGTTTTCAATGTATGCTGTTGGCTGCCCTGTCAGCAACAGTAGCGTAGCATACGTCCTCTTCTTCAACGTTATCCCAAAATGCTCTTTTTCCTTTTTCGGGGAAAATCCTTTTGTTTTGTTTTCCCTTTCTCGATTTCACATCTATTGTTTTGTTTTTGGTTGAATTGAACTTTACTAAATAGTTGGCCGGGGCCCCAATCAGTAATTCAACGACCCCAATTAATTATCTTCATTTTGGCCTGCAAATGACCAAGCTTGAATGTGTAGTCGATTTCTTAATGACGTTAGCATTTAATAACATCGTACTTTTTCTTCTTCTTCTTCTTCTTCTTCTTCTTTTACATTACAGGAGAATGAATCAACATGTCAATGTTTGATTCCGGCAGTTTTGAGTGTTTGATTAGTGCCCTAAGAGGAAGAATACAAGTTTTTAGGGACTTATCGGTATTGCTATGGCTTCTTGAGTTTTGATTTATTTTTTAACAAAGATCCCAATTAGTGATTATTATGTGGCTTTTTTTTTCTCAAATATTGATATTATTTCTTAAGACATAAAAAGCCATGTCTTCAAACTTTTTTTTTTTTAATAACAAAAAATATACATCGTCGATATATATGTAAATACATATGCGAGTCGAAGCCAGAGGTCATCTCTTATGTTCTCATTCAATCTCTCTAATACGGAGAATCTACTATTCAACTACTAGTGGAATTGGGTGGGCCTTCCCCTCTTTTGGTTTTCGTATTAACAAATTTTCAATTAAATATCGTGTCATACAACTTTGTGTACTTTGTAGAAAAAATGACAACAATAAAAATTGAACCTAAACTAATACAAAAAAAATTTTATCACTTACCATCAACCTACCACATTGAGTAATTATATTTTCAAACTATAAAAAGAAGATCTCCCGTCCTACCATTCATCTTTCTCTTTGCTGGATATTTCATTCATTTTCTTTTTACTTTGTCTTTTCATCTATATTTTGTCTCCCTCTTTACTTTTTCTTTTTCACTCTACTCTTTTTTTTTTTTTTTTACCTTGTCTAACTTGTATAATTATTTTCTTTCTATCTTGTATTTTTTTCTCTATTTGTCTTCTCTTTAGCTTATTTCTCTCTCTCTCTCTCTCTCTTTTTCTTGGTCTTCCCTTTCAACATTTCATCTTTTTCTACCTCATCTTTTCTTTTGTTTTGATAAAAATAGTGATTAAAATAAACAATCACTCGGCAGATAAAGGCTAGAATTCTTCTTCCAATAAAGATCTTTATTAAAATTCAAATCCCTACACAAAATAAATTTGTTTAAAACATTTTATTACTAAACCAACCTATTTGTTGACAATAAACCTCTTTCTACCTTATCTTTCCCTTTCTATTTTGTCTTTTACTTTCTATCTTCCCTTCTCTTGCATTTCCTTCTACCTTATCTTTCTCTTTCTATTTTGTCTTTTACTTTCCATCTTCCCTTTATCTCTCGCATTTCCTTCCCCTCTTTTTTTCTCTTCGTCTTGTTTTTGTCTATCTGCATTTGAGGGGTCTTTATGAGAACAATATAATAATTAATGTACTAATATTAGTGTTTACTTTATTATTATTAGTGTATGTTATAAATACTATAAACAATAATATATGAGATTTAAAATAGCAATATAGTAGTTAATTTTCAAATTAAAATATGATACATCTTATTTATTTATGAGCAATAAATTAAATTTCGGTAAAAATTCTCAAAAATAAAAAAATAAGCATTAGTTATAAAAAACATAAGTGGATTATTAATGTCATATAATAAATTAGAAGAAAAAAGACAATAAAACTTAATAATAAAAATAATACCGGTGCAACCAAACTTGTACTTTGATTTTGATTTTTATTTTTTAATGATTTGGGGTGTGGGAAAAAACCCGAGAGCGCGCACTTACAGAAAACAAGCAGCCGGTCGTGTGGATCGATTAAGAGCGCGGTGGATCTTTTTGTTTTATGTATGATTATTTATTATACATTTTTGTCGCTGGCATTTTCAAAGAGAAATGATAGCATACGACCACGCATGTGTGTTGTATTATAATGGTAATATATTTAATATTTCTATCATGAGATATTAAATTTAATTATAGTTGTAATGTGTGCGGTAAAATTAAATATACGCAATATTTTATTAGATTGTGAACGATTTAATGCTTGTATTTAATGCTTGTATTGGACTCTCGAGATTTTCTCTCTTGTAAATTTAATATATATTAATAAACTTATTTAGAGGTAATTTGATTGCACAATTCTCTCTCGCAAGTTTAGGGTGCCGCTTGCTAACTTTTTTTTCAAAAAAAAAAAGAAAAAAGAAAATGATATTATAGACATTAATTGAATAAGTGACAAATTTGACTGACTTTAGTTGTCACAAGCAAATATTAAACTAGCGAAAGAAGACGTAAATTTTTCAATTCTCAAATGCCGACCTAAATTTGCAAATATAAAGAAATTAGAATTGTTTTAAACAAAATTTGCTTAGTCAATATATAAGGGCCGACTCATTCATTGGTCTGCATGATTAGGTTTGCTTGTTTAAACGTTAATTTTCTCACTATTAAATTTAAACCATGGAATGGAAATGGAGCGGAGCTACCAAAACCATGGACATTATTATGATCATAACACCTATAGCTAAGGCTGTAGCTTTTTTCTTTTTGTTTTTTCTTTGGTTTAAAGAAGTGTTATAGATATAATTAAAGAGATGGAAGAAAGTTAGTTTGATGAACGGCACAGATGCTGTAGATCATGAAACCTCCAAGCAATTGGCCGCACATGTAGATGTAGGGAAGCTTTGTGAGCTGTGACGGTGGTGGTGGTCCAATGCTCAAAAGTCGCAACATAAGCAAGCAACCGACGAATAGTTAACACAAAATATTTATCAAATCAAACAAATGCATAATATTACACATATATAAAATATAATAATCAAGTACAGCTCAGCCTTTGCTTGCTTGCTTCTGCCAGAAGCGTGGGGAATGGGATACTGTGGCCATTCTGACAGTGTTGCAGGGCCAAATTCGTCTACCTAAAACCAATGAACATTTACTTATTTAATTTAAAACCTCGCTCTGCTCTGCAACAAAGATTAGAATAATGTAAAGCTGATGATTTGTAATTGTTTCTTTTGAAGCTCTGTACCAAAATAAAAATAAAAAAAAGGGAAAAAAATATTGTTATTTTGAAGCTCAGCTTGGCCTTTTATAATAATTATAAAGCGACACCTCGGCCCGAATATTACTCGCTGCTTCTCTCAACAACCGGCCACCACAACAGCAGCACCACCGGTGCCCCCACTCCACACCTCCTCTCTCTTCTCTCTCCTTCCCCACCACCTTGTTACCTCGCCATTGTTGATTGCCACCACTTTTTTTTACTGCCATTACTCCGTTGGTACAGTAATCAGACCCAAAAAACAAAAAAATCCCCGACTTGATTTCTGCCGGTGAGTTTGTTCTTCTTCCTTTCCACCGACTCAAACTACTCTTTTAATTGTTGATGAGGCAAAAAAACAATAGAAAAGGAGACCTGAAACCGGACCCTATGTTTCGCTTGTTTCTTTGTTTGTTTCTGCTTTTTGAGGACAATAATAATATTTGCTCTTTATCCTTTTTTTTTTTTTTTTTTGGGCTCTCTCTCTCTCTCTCTCTCTCTCTCTCTCTCTCTCTCTCGGACTAATTCGTTTTTATTTTTTTGATGGTCAAATAAGAAATATTTGGCCTTCACATTCTGTCGGCGGTGAGGGGTTTGAGAGGAAGGGGGCTCCTGACGATGTTTAAAGTTGTAAAGCCGGCCGGCTTCGATTTACCAAATGGAGCCATTTGCCTCTTCCTAAAGTTACAATGAAATTTCCTTTTTACGTCTCGGGATTTTCTCTGGAGGGTTTCGGTATCCATCTGTCTGTTTGTCAGTTTTGCCTTCGTCAATAACTGATTACTGTTGGACTGCTTCTTTTTTTGTTTTTGGTTTTTTTTTTTTTTTTAAATCTGACGCTGCATTTCTCTTTCACACAAACTGACTGCAGTCCTCTGGTCACTGATTTACTTCTCTTATTTTATTCCCTTTTTTTTTTTTTTTCTTTTTTGGCTTGGGAAATTATTTGGACTTTCTTTTTTGGTCTTGATTATTCAAATTTCTTCTTGTTGATTAAATCCTGATTGTGAGTGCTGATTTAGTTTTGATGGAGCTGGGCAAGTTTTAATTCCTCTATTTTTGTTTTTTTTTTTTGTTTTTTTTCCCCTTCTTTTCTTCCTTCATTGAGTGTAACTTTAATGTGATATGAAGGATCTTGATAAACTAGTAACAACTCCATCCGTCACTGGACCTTTGTTGCAGATCACAATAAATTCCTTGCCGTGTTTTGGGAGTCATTTTTCTGACAATCGGAAGAGCTGGGACTCATACAAACATTAAACTACGAAAATGTATTCATTTTACTCAGAATTTTTTGATCACTTCTAGGGCATTTAATTGACAGCAGATTTTTATTGCCTGTGTTTTTTATTTTTATTTTTTTTTTATTTTCTGAGTTCTGACTAGTATTGTCCGCATTGCATTGTTCATTTATCTTGTCATTATTCTGTCATCACTTTTTTCATTTTCTTTATCTCGCCATTAAACCAAAATATTCACTTCTACTTATTGGATCCCTTGTTTGCTTAACTCTCAACAGCGAAAACAGTCTCAAGTTTCAAGCTCTTGCAGACTTATGTCAATAATTACTGCTCTACTTTATAATGCATGTCTCAATTGCTATTGTATTTTTCTTAGAATTTACATTGTAATGTCTAAAGGGTCTGCAACCTTAGATGCTGATGATCTTTGTGTCACAATTCAGTGAAGATTCTGATTTCTTCACTCCCTCTGGGTATATTAACTTCATAGTTTTTTGGGTTCTGAGTTTCTGCTGCCAACAGTTAATGATACCCATTAAGTGGAAGTTAATATTTTAAGTTTATCAAAGTGGAATTTCAAACTTTATGATGTGCTTGAGGGCATCTTGTAGTCCCCCCCCCCCTTCTCTCTCTTATTATTTCTGAAAAAAATTAACATTTTGAAATCTGGTTTATGGTTCGTGCTTTTCCTTGCAGCTTGTTATGGTTTTCAGCATTTGAATCATATTCTTGTTCTTGTCGAGTGATCTCGTTTGTAATTTTCATTTTTGTTTTTGTGTATAAACCACAGTCTGAGATGGACCGTCGGAGCTGGCCCTGGAAGAAGAAGTCATCTGATAAGTCTGAGAAAGCGGCTGCTGCTTTAGAATCTGGTGATGCCACTTTGCCTTTTGGTGGATCACAGGGTGATAAGGTATTCCTTCTTGATAGGACTATCTGTGGCGATCTTCATTAGCTTACCATAGTCAATCATGCTTTTACTAATATTTTTTCTGAATGATTTGAATGTCCATCACATTTTCCTTCTGCAAATTCGTGGCTTCTGACTCCTTGATATTATCCATGTTCTATCTGTATTTATTGATCATCCTCAGAAATATGACTTGTTTTCTATAAAACTCAAGTCATCTAAAGTGTGCAATCAAACATGGTAGATGGTTAAAAAAAAAATGAGCTTATGGCTTACGCTTATGGGATTGGAGTAGTTATCATCTTTATTAGGTGATTTAGGATCTTGCATACCAAAAATTGCAGCTTTTTATGCATTACCCTGCGACAATCATAAATATTCACCAAGATACTGTAATCGGAAAAATTTGATCTGGTCTGGTCTGAAATGCAAACCACATACTTTCTGTCTGTTAATGTTTGTGATACAATTAAATTATAGGCTGCAATGTCCTTCAACTTTGCCTGTTTCCTTTATTTTTTCTGTCTATTTATGTTTTCTCACCTGTTCAGAATCTTCAGATGAGTGCTGCAAAATAGACTCTCTCTCTCTCTCTCTCCCCCTCTCTCTCTCTCTCTCTCTCTCACACACACACACGCACGCACACACACGCACGCATGGCACCAACCCCCCCTCTCCTTTTGGGTGCGCTGCGCTGGAACAATTTCCTCCAGCTCCATGTTGCGATAGCATACAGGCATGGGACTGTGGGGATGTTGGACATTTGCACCATGCATATGGCTAATTTTCCTCCCACTTTGCTTCTTTGGGAATTTTATGATTCATTTGTTTGTATTCAATTATTTTTTTTCTTTTCATTTTGTGGTTATATGAGCAGGATAACTACAAGAAACCCAACTATGTTCAGATTTCAGTGGAATCGTATACCCATTTAACTGGCTTGGAGGAACAAGTGAAGACATATGAGGATCAAGTTCAGTCACTGGAGGACCAAATCAAGGAACTGAATGACAAGCTGTCTGCAGCAAACTCGGAGATGACAATTAAGGATAACTTAGTTAAACAGCATGCTAAGGTTGCTGAAGAAGCCGTCTCAGGTATGACAGTGGTCTTGTCTTTGTACACAGATTAGGATTTTCCATAGTGATCATTGACAATAAAGACTCTTCAATGTATTCAGACTTAAAATTGTGTGAGACCAACTCCTGCAGGTTGGGAAAAGGCTGAAGCAGAAGCATTGGCATTGAAAAATCATCTAGAATCTGTTACACTATTGAAGCTCACTGCTGAAGACCGGGCATCGCATTTGGATGGTGCCCTTAAAGAGTGCATGAGGCAAATACGAAATCTGAAAGAAGAACACGAACAGAAATTGCAAGAGGTTGTTCTAACCAAATCCAAGCAATGGGACAAAGTTAGGCTTGAGCTGGAGGCAAAGATAGTTAACTTAGACCAGGAACTTCTTAGGTCTACAGCTGAAAATGCTGCAATTGCGAGGTCTCTGCAAGAGCGATCTAACATGCTTCTGAAGATAACAGAAGAACAATCACAAGCTGAGGCTGATATTGAGCATTTAAAGGGCAACATTGAATCTTGTGAGAGGGAAATAAACTCATTCAAGTATGAACTCCACATCGTTTCCAAAGAGCTGGAGATTCGTAATGAAGAAAAGAATATGAGCATGAGGTCTGCTGAAGTGGCTAACAAGCAGCACATGGAGGGTGTCAAAAAAATTGCTAAGCTGGAAGCAGAGTGCCAAAGGTTACGTGCTCTTGTGCGGAAGAAGTTGCCAGGTCCTGCTGCACTGGCTCAAATGAAGCTAGAGGTTGAAAATTTAGGCCGAGATTATGGAGACTTTCGATTAAAGAAGTCACCAGTTAAGACCCCTAATCCACATTTGTCTGCAGTTCCTGAATTTTCACTTGACAATGCACAGAAATTCCACCAAGAACATGAATTTCTTACAGAACGCTTATTGGCAATGGAAGAAGAAACAAAGATGCTGAAGGAAGCATTGGCAAAGCGTAACAGTGAACTCCAGGCTTCTAGGAATCTATGTGCCAAGACAACAAGCAGGCTTCAAAGTTTAGAAGCACAACTTCAGAATACCAATCAAGTGAAGAGTTCCCCAAGATCAGTTGTTCAGGTTCCTGCAGAATGTTACTCTAGCCAGAATGCTAGCAATCCACCTAGCTTGACCTCTCTTTCTGAAGACGGAAATGATGATGAACGAAGTTGTGCAGACTCTTGGGCCACACCATCAGTATCCGAGCTCTCCCAGTTCAAGAAGGAACCAAATATCCAGGGGCCAGGAAAGATGGACGATGCAAATAACTTGGAGCTTATGGATGACTTCCTGGAGATGGAGAAGTTAGCTTGTTTAAATGCAAATGGTGCCATTAGCATTTCAGATGCACCAGATATTAAGAAATCTGAAATTTTGAAAGATGATGTTTCAGGAGATATGTCTTCTGGAAAAGGCGCATCTCAACAGAAATGTGATTTGGATGCATTGGTGTATCATGCATCTCCTAAACTTCACGTGCCAACTTGGGATTCTGGATCTGATGCACACCAGCCACTCTTAATGGAGCTCCAATCAAAAATCTCTGTGCTACTTGATTGTGTGTCTAAGGATGCTGATATGGGGAAATTTCTGGAGGAAGTTAATCGTGTTGTGCAAGATGCACGTGATGCTTTGCATCAGAACTCTGGAAATTGCATTTCTGATGAAATACATGCTGATGCTATGTGCAATGGGCAGACTTGCCGTGAAGATATTGGTTTAATAGAAGACAAGGGGAACACATATAGGACAGAAACTGTGCACACAGTCAGCCAAGAGTTGGCTACTGCCATTTCTCAGATTCACAACTTTGTTCTTTCCCTTGGCAAAGAAGCAATGG
The DNA here is from genome assembly GCA_037832335.1 of Carallia pectinifolia. Classification (NCBI taxonomy): domain Eukaryota; kingdom Viridiplantae; phylum Streptophyta; class Magnoliopsida; order Malpighiales; family Rhizophoraceae; genus Carallia; species Carallia pectinifolia. The sequence continues at coordinate 9,021,323 of CM075446.1, read as the reverse complement.
CAGTGCATGACATATCTTCTAATAGCAATGGCCTCAGCAAAAAGATTGAGGAATTCTCAGTCACTTTTAACAAAGTGTCGTGCAACAATACAAATTTGGTGGATTTTGTTTTTTGCCTTTCGCATGTATTAGCTCAAGCTGGTGAGTACCGATTTAATATCCTGGGCTATAAAGGCAGTGAAGGGGACATAAATAGTCCTGACTGCATAGACAAGGTTGCATTACCTGAGAATAGGGTTCTTCCTAAGGATTCATTAGGAGAAGGATATCAAAACAGTTCTGTCCACATATTTAGTCCTACATCTAATCCTGAGGTGCCTGATGACAGTAACTTGATATCAGGTTATGGTTCAGGTGCCACTTCGTGTAAAATATCATTACAGGAGTTTGAAGGATTGAAATTGCAAAAAGAGACCATGGCCATGGATCTAGGTAGATGCAATGAAGATCTGGAAACGACGAAGTCTCAGTTACATGAAACTGAGCGGCTGCTGGCTGAAACTAAATCTCAGTTAGCTTCGGCGCAAAAGTCGAATAGCTTGGCTGAGACACAGCTGAAATGTATGGCAGAGTCGTACAGGTCACTCGAAACACGTGCAAATGAATTAGAAAGTGAAGTAAACCTTCTCCGAGCGAAAGCAGAAACTTTAGAAAACGAGCTTCAAGATGAAAAGAGGAGCCATCAGGATACCTTGGCCAGATGCAAAGAGCTGCAAGAGCAGCTGCAAATGTAAGCTTTGCAGTTCATCTTTACCTAGTTTCTTGTTGTCCATCAATAGTGTCCAAACTAACATATTTTCAATGCCTGAAGATGACCCATTATTTGACCTAAGTTATCTGCACTCTGTTGATTCAAATTCTAACTCCTGGTTTTTCCCAGGCCAGAGAACTATTGCAGAGCAATGCAATGCTACTTTTGAATGTCTTATTTGTAGGATTTATAATTGGTTTTGTAGGAAATAAATTTATCAAAAGGAATAATTGTATACAAATATGTGAGTTGCATGCTTTTGGGCAATTAGTTGTTGCTGATGGCGTTGCTTTCCCATCCTGACGATTTGCTTGTTAGGGTAAATATGATTGTTAGGGTTGTTATGATTTTATCGTATTGATCACTTGCAAGCTGAGATCAGATTTCACTGAGCACATCCATTGCATTGGGAAGAGTTGATTAGTTTCCCTTTAGGTAGTAGGTATTTTTTTTTTTTATAAAAAAATGGAAAAGGAGATGCTTTGAACTAACAGATTCATATGGTTAATTACCTAGAGCAAATTCTTGATGCGTCATCCAATTGAGTTCTATTTCTAAAAAAGTGCATTTTCTATTTATAGGAACGAAAACTATTCAGTTTGTTCTTCGGCGGCTGATATTGACCTTAAGAGCAAACAGGTAAGACACCTTTTCTTTTCCTTTTTGCGATCAGCTTTGGTTAGAAATATTCACTTGTCAGCATTAAATAACAGATTTTACGTGTTGGTGGACAAATGGCAATATGTTTGCAAGTATTATGTCAAAGTTGCTCATACCAAGATGAAGATTTATGTGCCAAAGATCAATCTATGGTAGCATCTGTCTACGATGTAATTGCATGCAATAGTTTGTTTGTCTCTCCCACTCCATGTTGGAGGAAAATTAGTTTTGTTGAACTGTTATATCCTATGTGAGTAATGTCAAAAATCTTCTTTATTATACATGCCTTTGCCCCATCTTTCCTCTTTTTCTTTCTATGACTAGCTGATGTAGACAAGGTACCCAATAAAATTTCCAGAAAAATCCTGAAATAAATGAGTGGTAGACTTGATGTTCGTATTGTGTACATAACACTGAAAATTGTTGTTAGTTTACGCGTCCCTGCTGTTTTTTCTTCTCACAATGACTGTAAAGTCTAAAGCTACAATGCTGTATCATGACAGGAGAAAGAATTAGCAGCTGCAGCAGAAAAGTTGGCAGAATGCCAAGAGACCATTTTTCTTCTCGGAAAGCAGTTGAAAGCTTTACGTCCTCAAACAGAGTTCATGGGATCTCCTCAGAGTGACAGGAGTCCAAGGGGTGAAGTATCCATGGAGGAGGAGCCTACTACCACTGCCATAGAACCGCAAGATTTTGATCAGACGGATGTGGACACTGTTGGTTCTACTAACATGCATAGAGCAGGGGGTGATTCTCCAGTGAATCCACACAACCATCCATGCAGTCCTGATACAGAAACTGGTCTCTTGAGGTCACCCATCAGTTCAAAGCATCCAAAACAGAGGTCTACCAAGTCAACTTCCTCATCCCCAACCCCAGAGAAGCACCCAAGAGGAATTAGCAGGTTCTTTTCTTCGAAAGGAAAGAATGGTTATTAAGCTTGCTGTACGTGAGCACAGAAATCCTTTTCAGAGAAAAGTTCCATTTAGTAAATAATCTGAGGCACTGTGGGGGGATGTTACGTGCAAAATGGTTTCAGAATGGAGTTGTGAGAGGTTACATCCCTCAGTTTGCTTAGGTTTCATAGTATAAAATGCTGCCTTGAACAGCTGGGTATGCTTTTGTAACTATTGGACATACATGGTTTCCTTACCTGTTAGTTTTCTTGTTTGTATGCGTTCTGTAATTTTCCTTAATGGAACATGGCATAGTTTCTGCAATGCTGCAAACCGTTATTGCATCCAACTTTATGTGGCAACTCCATCAGATTGTAATTCATCCTGTTTGCAAAAAGAAAGGTTTGATTTCTCAAATAGAGGAAAAAAATTTGCGCCAGCTGTCTCTAAATTTAACGAACACTTTGAAGCCTTTAAAGTTGCTGCATTTCTATGGGTTGCTAGGAGATGTTTCATTTGTTTTAAACTCTCATAAGGGGCTGTGTTGGTGTTTCTCATATTCGGAGATTGCGGAGATATATTTATTTAAAGTTTTTTTTTTATTTTTTATTTGTAGCTGGGACTTGATAATTTTAGACAGATTGACTCTTTAATATAGATTTTGAAACTAATGAGAACAGATATTATAAATAGAAAAGTACCCAAAAAAATGAAGAACCGTGAAGTGAGTATATAACTATTGCTACCGTCCATTACTTTCATTTCTATTATTGTTCACTAACATTTGTAAAACTAATTTTAGTAGCATCATCCGTTATTATAAAACGATTAATTATAACAGACAACTAATATAAGAGAACCATTATTTGATGAAAATTAGAAGAATTAGAGGAAAAAAAAGCATTAAAAAGAAAGGAAGAACCATAGACTGAATAGAATTATTTTCATCTGTTATTTGCCATAGTTTGATTCTTGGTAAAAAGAAAAAAGGAAGAACGATTATTGTGCAAGCGAACCATTGCTATTGTTTATGCTTAACGATAACAACCGTTACTAGTCCATTATAATATATCAAAAGAATACATGCTACATTGATTTCCCCATTCCAACAAGCACTATTTTTTGCCTCACATCTTTTATTCCGCTAAATTAAGCTTCTGTTATTGTCCATACTACATTATATTCCTCATTCCAACAAGTACTAATGAGTTTTATCAAATCATTGTTGGATCCATACTAAAATTCTCTCTTTTGTTATTATTTTTCTTATTTATGCCATATACCATTGAAGATTCAAGTGATCATTATTCTTTCTCCTACGCAGATTATAGAGTACCATTTAATCAAGAATTTCAAAATTGATGTGAAGAATGTGAACATCAAAGCTCACGTAATTCACTTATGTAATGTTGTCAACAAAAACAATAAGAATAATTTAACCAGCAATGTCACAATACTCTATGATGAAGAGGTATCATTTGATCAATATTGGTGTGCCAAGCTTGAAATAATTAATTATACTACACAAAAGAAAAAAAAATCAATTAAAATTATGTAAAAAAAATATATTAAATTTGCACAAAGTGCTGGTTCAGCCCTAATGCACACGCGCTAAGCCTATGATATGAATGTGCCAGATGGTACACTTCTCTTATTTATTTATTTATTTATTTATTTATTTTTCTCTTGCCCAGTTGCGCTTCACTTCTATTCTTTTACAAATGAGACTGTCTCTCCACATGCCTAACTATTGAACACTCATATAACAGAATTGATTATCTTTATTCCACTCTAACTGAAAAACTCAGCCAACATTATATGTGAATTATTGCTGCCAGTTAAACAGAGTGTAAAATATATTTTTCCTTTTTGGTGCAGAATTGCTGTTCAAAGAAAAAAAATTTGCATATAATTAGAATTCAGAAATATATGTGTTGTTCAATAAAAGTTTTCATGTAGCTGTGTATTTTGCAAGCATAGTCTTTTTTACTTGTTGATAAAAATAATATTTTTGTAAGTTCTTTTAACGTTGGTTTTTGTGGAGATGGACTACGTATGCCTCCTTTGTTTATGATCCTCGCCTCTCCCATTTAATAATTTTTTTTAGTTAACCATTTAATAATTTTTTATTGTCATGTTGTTGAGCACGTTTTTTTTTTAATCTTCCTTATTGGTGTTCTACGTTGTGTTTTTCTTTTCATTGTTTTCCTTTTTTTTTTTTTTATTCATTGTTTTCATTGTTTTATTTGAAACGTTGGATCTTGTTTGTGACTTTAGTGGCATTGGCTATGTTTGGGGACAAAAACCATGACCTGAAGAGGATTTATTATTATTTGAATTCCAATTACTATTTGATAGATATGGATAAATGAATATAGTCTTTCGATACTAAGATCTAGTGGTAAGATTTGCTCATAAATTATGAAAGAATTACTTTATTGTTTTTATGTTAATAAATTTTTTGAAATCCTGATATTATATTTTTTTTTCCTTGATATTATAGTTATTTTCATAAATTAATTAAAATATATTATTATAATAAACTCACTATTTAATTTAAATTTTATTTAACTACTACTATCCAAATGCATCACTCAATTATAATTTTATTCCACTATAATTTTCTGAATCTATCTCTGTGCGATTGAAGGGAGATGACAGTTTGTTGGGACGCAAGTGTCTACAGTATTTAAGATTTCTTCTTCTTCTTTCGGTTTTTTTTTTTTTCAGCTCTTCGTTATTCGATTGTACTTTTGATATGTGTTTGCTTAAACTCTAAAATGTTTTCTTTTTTTGATAGGTTACTATGGTGATGGTGAAAATGAATTCGGCTGACACCAGATCCTTAAATATCTATATACTTAAATATCTATATAATATATTAAATTATTATTTTTATATTAAAATTATTATAATATTAGATAACGTAAACAACCTGCATATTGTGCAAGACTTAAAAATTCACATGTGTGTGTGTGTGTGTGGAAGACCTGCAGGTAACAAGACATTGACCACAGACTCCTATCAAACGATGAGGAGGATGATAAATTGATGTGTATATATATATATATATATATGTCCAATTTAAATTTAAAGGCAGATGGGTCTGGAGGTGATTTAATTAGTCCAACATGTAGGACTTGGTATCCGGTTAATATGGTTTTTATTGGAGTCAAGACGATGCGCCTCTCACCCTATCGCCCCCTCTCCCTTTCTCCCCCTCTTGAGCTCAAAACACTAATGATAGTAAATTGGACCAAAAATAACTTTACAAAAAAATGTGAGGTGTCATTAGTCATGATGACTCAGTAAGCGGCTAAACGGGCTGAGGAGTTATTTGATTTATCTGTTTATTATTATTATTATTATTGTTATTATTAATTATTAATTATTATTATTAATTATTATTATTAATTGTTAAAATAAAATTATAATGTTTGATTAATTTAACACAAATGATTACTAATTAAATAATAAAATAACTAGTTTAGATATTCTATATGTTTTATTTTAATGAATTATCTTTTTCTTTCTAGTCATTTTAAATTAGTATTATAAAAATTTATTTTATATATTTGTAAATAAAAAAATATTAAATATGTGATCTAAAGATTAACTAAAAATTATAATAAATATTATTATTTTTAAAAATATTAATTTTATTATACAAATTATTGAATTTTAAAAATATTATAATTTTTTGTTGACCAAGTCACTCTTTTCAAAACAAAAACAAAAAAAGAAAAAAGAAAAAGAGAAAAAAATGGAGAGGTCATGTAATTAGATGCCTACATCTGGAGGAGTTTGAGTGATATAAAAGTTGGAAAAAAAATATATAATATGATAATACTGTACACAAACATAAGTAGAAAAAACAATATTGAGATTCAAAGGAGATTCAGCGTGACAGTGGCAGAAAGGTGTGACTGTTTTAATATCATTTAAAATCTTTTATTTATCAGTTACCAATAAAACTAAAAAGTAAGAGATCCTTTATTTTTTCTCAATCAGCAACTGTTTTTTTAATTTATCAACAACAATAATATTCAAAAAAAAAATCAAATATTATTTTATCTTATTTTTTACTTTTCATCACTAATAACAACCTTTATTAGTAAAACTAAACACTTACTAAGTCTTTGGCGTTATAACCATCAACTTGACACCGCAATTTGGGGTGTGTTTATCTCGCAAAGACAAAGGAAAGAAGGAAAGAAAATTGTAATTATTATAATTTATTTTTCTTTCTTTATATTTTTTTTCTCAATTTTCTACACTTATCCAATTAATTTATTTTCTTCATAATTTTTTCTCTTACAAATTATTATTTATTTTTTCTTTTACTTTCTTTTATTTTTCCCAACTTTTTTCACCGCACCACCCAGCATTTTTTTCTATCCACTTTTTTTTTTTTCCTCATTTCTCCACCCTTCCTCTCACATCAAACACCGTTGAGCTTTTCAATTTGACGTTTAATTAACTAGATGCAGTCCTTGCGGCGCAAAACAGATGAAGAGATTCCAATGGCGGGGCTTGATGGGCTTTGATCATTATCAAATTTCTAAGCTAAAAAAAAAAGGAAGCTTACGTTATGTTTTGGGAAAGCGAAAAAGGAGGGGAGAGATAAAAATAAAAAAAAAGAAAAAAGGGTAAGCTTTAAGAAATATGTTTGAAAGAAAATAGAGTGAAGTGAGCGAAGTTAACTTTAGTATCTCACTTATTAAAATCATTCTTTTTAAAATTAAGAGAATTTGAGAAAAATCTCATACATTTTTATTAAAAGATTATATTACTTTTATTATATATTAATAACTACAAAATTATTTAAAAAAAATTCCCTACATTCTTTAAAATTTTATTAAAATTTTTAATAAAAATTATAAAAATATTATAAACTTATTAAACTAAATTTATACAAATATTTCATATATAATTTACAAATAAAATATTTTTCGTATTATATAAAATATTTTTTCTTTAGATGATAAAATTGAAATTGTTATGCAAATTTTTTTCTCCCCTCACTTTCCATCTTTTCCCAAACAAAAAATTCTTTATTTTCTTCTCTTCCATCATCCTTTTCCAAACACGACAAAAGATGGAAAATAATCCTTTTATCTCAAGATTTTATCCAAACACAATGTTAATTGCAGGGCAATTAGCTCTAAGATTCTTACCTGTATATATGTTCTTTTAATATCATATAACAAGGAATGGAATGGACTAAGATGTAGTAGGTTATTCAATTCATTTTTTGGTTGAATATCTGCATTCCAAAGTAACAATTCTCATTGACTCTATTTGTTGACTGCAATTGACTCCTCTAAAAATATTAAAATTAAATGTTCAAGCTTCTTCCGCAAAAGTTTACTTGCACACCCCAAACGTTTATCAAATCTCCATTTTGGTCCCTGAAATTATTAAAACTTTCACATCTCATCCTAAATGTTTCAATTGTTTAAAAATTTGAAGTGTCATATTTCCTTTAAAATTTTATTTGGAAATTTTATTTCATGTTTATTTTTTGCTCTTAAATATTTTCAAAAATCCATGCCTTTACTTCCCTCAAAACTTGCATTTTTGGCTGCCAAAATGTTTTGAAATTTCCCAAATGGCATTAAGAAGATAAAAAAAAAAAAATGGTAATTGATGTACAAAATCCGCAATTTGTGGCAATGTTTGACAATTGCGAAACGTCATTTAGCTAACTAGCGCGCGCCGCATAAAATTGTGAAAATTTTTCTCATCGACAAATCTACTCGTGAGACTAGCCACTAGTGTTTGAGAGAGACTTTACTTATTGATCTTGTCTGATCTAAGAAGAGATGCGAGTTAGACCACGTGATAAGATGGATCATTAGATGGGGCTTCCTGACTCACAAGATAATGTATGGTTAGGAGTATCAGGATAAGATCCAGTGTTAGCACTCTGATATCTAAGTCAACAAAGAATATAATGACGAGTGATCAAAATATATAGAGCAAGTATAGTTATTACATTGAGAATGACGCTTTTTGGGGTATTTATAGGTAGTTAAGTGGATTCTTACCGGTAAGTGAAGTGAAGTGATTGTATTTAAGAAAAATGAGTCCGACTTGGTCTGTTAGGCCCAAGGCCCCACGTGATGGACTTAGCAGTCGAGATCGGACCCAGGGTCTTTGTTGGTGGACTCTACTAAAAAGGTGGGTTTTCATTTTGTGGATTTTGGGTTTACGCCTAGTCCTTATCACTTTTAAAGGCTGATACTTTCTTTGTCCAATTCATTGATTGGTTAGAAATAGGATCCTAAGGAGCAAGCCTATTTTATTTGTTGCATAATTTCTCAAATTAATTTAAGCATATGGATATTCATATGTATCTCTTTCTGCCCATTTTTGTTGTCTATTTTATTTTTATCATTGGCTGTGCTATATACTCTTTGCTTGGTACGAGTACTAGTAATTAATATTTGAAGCGTACGTATTAACATCCTGTATAATTTACGTTCTTCATTAAATATATTAGATATATACTAGAGCTAGTTTTTGTCCCTATTATTGGCTTAGCTATTTTTTAATACATTGTCTGTGAAACAATTGTGTTAATAATCAATAATATAATTTTTTTTATTGTTTAAATTTGTTATTTTGTATAATTACTTTTTTTTTGTCTCCTAAATCCTAGTATTGCATGAGAGGGACTGTATGAATGCATAGTTTCATAAACGCAAAATAATTTTATATAATATATAAAATATTTCATATTATACCGACAATTTCTATACAATATATAAAAAGTTTTCCTTTTTTGTATTTATTTTATTATAAATTTTTTATATATTATATAAAATATTATTCATATAGTGTAAAATATTATATGTGAGGTAAAATTATGGTGCGCTTTATTCAAACAGATGAATCTCGTTTGGATTTTTTCATCCATTTGGATTGTGGAATTTAGAAAAAAATTATGAAAAAGTGAAATTGTATATTTAGATTATATAAAAAAATAATTAAAAAAATATAAGATTAAAATTATAAAACTGTCCTTATATATAATTATTTAGTGATTTGAAATAAAATCGTAAGGCAAAAAAAAAAAAAGTTAGGTTATTTAGATAATTTTGATCGCACGTGTTTTGCTTTTTGTTTTGTTTTTTTTTTAAATATTTTTTTGGTTATAATGGCTCTTGACAAGGTACGGCCTACTGTTTAAAAAGATAATCAACTTTTCAAATCTAAATTTTTATAATTTTTTCTATTTGAAATTTTAACCTTTTAAGTTTTTTATTTAAAGTCTAAATTTTTTTTTTATTCAAGTCCTTTTGTATGATTTACCGTTAACTTTTTCGTTAGATCTAACGGAAACAAAATTAAAGTTAACAGAAAAGTTAACAGTTTCATTGTAAAAACACTTAAATAAAATAAAAAATAAAAATTTAGACTTTAAATAAAAATTTAAAAGATTTAGATTTCAAATAAAAATAATCACATAAATTTAAGTTTAAAAAATTAGTTATTTTTTATTTAAAAAGTAACTAATTTCTCATACTTTTATTCTGAAATACCAAATGCAAAAATGTTTCTTGGGAATTGAAATTTTTTTCTCATTCTTTTCCAATGTTAAAACCAAACACAAGGCAAATGCTGACTTCCTGTTGAAGCTATAAACCTCTAGGTCCGTACTGTTCAAAATCAAAAAAAAAATAATAAAATATTTTATGGGCATCTTTAGATAAAAACTTGTTGAGTAAATAATATAATAAATTGTTAGATAGTAAAAATATATTAAATTTTAAAAAATAAAAAATAAATAAATTATTAAATATTATTAAATTAATTATATATATTTTTTTTATATCTCATTAAATTTATGTACGTAACTAAGCTTAACAAAAGAAAAATCTTTAGGTCCGAGGCTGGACTTTACATCTATCAAATCGAGAGGAAAAGTATATCAAGAAAACTTTGTAGTCACGCAAATATAGGAGTACAGTAGATACGTAATAATTTAAGTTATTAAATTATAAATAATATATTAAATTTAAAAATTAAAAAAAAAAATAAATTGTTAAATATCGTTAAATTAATTATATTTTTTTTACGTGTCTTATTAAATATGTTCATGTATTATTGACCAAATTATATTTATCACGTTACATTTATCATCTACGTCCCGTATGCATATAAAATTTCTACGTAATTTATTCGGGTACACAATGCTTTTTTTTTTTTTTTTTTTTTAGTTTTCCCCTTACAAGTTAAAAGTTCACTTAGTTTATCTATGGTGGTGCCATAACTGATTAACTGTACAGTGATTAACTGTAAACTACCATGAAACCTTATATAATAAGGTTAGAGTAAGAACATTTGGATATGTTTAGTAAAATATTTTTAAAATATGTAGTTAATTTAATAATATTTAATAATTTAATAATTTTTAAATTTAATATATTTTTTATAATTTAATAATCTAAATTATTATGGGCTCATGACTGCTTCTACAGTTGAATTCTTAAATTTTTTTTATCAAAATGTTATTCTCTCTTACATTTTGTTGTTCAGGAACAAAGAAAAAAGACAAAGGATGGGGCTTAATGTGGCCACGCGCCCCCGCGCGAATTATACTCTGTGGTCACGGGATGACAGACTCAACTGTCAAGACTCAAAAGAGTACTTAAATCCTGCTTAAAAAAAAAAAAGTACTTAAATTTACTGTTATAAAAATCAAATTAGATTAACTAGTTTAATCAATTCAATCAGTGATTAATCAGGTTTTTAGTCCGGTTTAAGGCCGGTTCTTAGCCAGTTTGAAAGTCAGTCAAATTCAGTCAAAATTAGTCAAAAACGGTTCAAAATCGATAAAATTGAATTGGTTGGACCAGAAGAATTAGACCAATAGAAATAAAAAATTAAAATATAATTCTTAACTTTATTTAAATTATAATTCAAGCTAAAATGTTATTTAAAATATTTAATTTAGTTTTAAATATCATCAAAACTTTTAATTTTATCTTGATAACTGAAAAATTAATATCTAATTACCATTTATATATACTATGTTTTAATTAATTTTATAAATATATATTTATTAATAAACATTAATTCTACTAATTTAATTACTAATTAAACCGATTGGATTGGTTTAACTTTTATCCACTAATTATTTCGGTTCAATAGCACGTCCAATTTTGACAACCTTGCTTAAATCAGTAGTCCTTATATAGAACTAAATTGCTAACATACACAGAATATGTTTGAACACCAGGTAGATGTTTTCACCTGAATTATTGAACTGTTTAATAGTTACCTCAAATTCTTAATTTTTTTTAAATACTAAGTAATAATATTTAACTAAAAATAAAATAGTAATAAAGTGATATGAACAGTAGATGATTGAAATTAAAAAAAATGATATTAAATGAATTGTGTAACTACTTTATTACTAATTAAAATTAAACTTCTTAGTATACTTAAAAAAACAAAGGTTTGATATTTACTTTCATCTCTTGTAATAGAAAAGAATCCACTTCTCTCTCTTTATTTTTGGCATAGTGGATGCCTAAAACTCCAAAATTCTTAGTTTCTATCTAAAAAAAAGTGCATAGTTATTTTTATTTACATTTGTTTAAATACAACTTATTTATCATTTTATATCACACAAATTTATATTATAATTTTGTATTTCAAGTAAATCTTACTTATTATATGATATAAAATTATGGTTAAATTATATTTAAATAAAAGGGTCAAATTAAAAATCTCGTAAAAATACCCCCATCACTAATTAATGGTCAATGGAAATAATAATTATCTAGAAATTTCGTACTTATAGAAAATGAAAAATCACTAAAATAATTCGAAGGAGTTTCCTATTTGCGAAAGAATATATAGATGCATAAAAATGAAAATAAAATATGTTCTGCCATAATCAGATCTTTTAATTTATTTAATTACTTTAGGTTAGTAACCAAAAACAAGAAAAACAAAAACAAGAATTTTGTGACCATATACACCAATCAGGGGATATGAATATGTTTTATGTAGTTGCGAGGACGTTAAGCGTGCTTTTTTGCCCTTCATGTACGGAAATATTAAGTGAACCGAGTAAGCTGTATCAAAAGCATATTGAGGACATTGAATAATAATAATAAAAGTTTGGATTTTTTAAAAAAATTCAAAAGAAGAAAAAATTATTTTAAGTGAATGTTTGCTATTTACACTTTATATTCTAATATAATACTCATTTAGATTTATATTTTAGTTTTGTAAAAAAAAAAGATTAAAAATAAAAAATCATTATGATATTGTCTCGGGGTATCTAAGCAAATTTAAGAAGGAAAAAAGTAGAGTATCAGAATGTGCTCGAAATTGTACTCAAATAAAATAACGCTTAATTTTTTACAATTATTGTAATATGTTTTTGCAAAAAAAGGTATATTTAATTTTTTTATTATAAAAAAATATCTCAATAATTATAAAAAATTAAGACATCATTATATTTATGCATAATTTTAAACACAAAAATTTCTGATACTATAACAGTACTCATTTAAGAATTTGTGATGTGTCTCTGAAATTATTGCTTGCTTGAGAAAAAGAAAGATAGCTCTAACTCAAAAGTAAATAATAAGGAAGGATCAATATACATTACTTCTCTCACTGGGTATTGCCAGTGGCAGGATCGTCAGTCCACATCACTATGAGGAAAAATTTCCCGCTACTAATTCCAAATTGACAAATCCAAAAACCCACATAGCTTATTAGCTAATTTTTTGCTTTTTTTTTTGTCTGTTTTTCTTTGATGGGCTCTCTCTTGGGTCAGGGCCACTGTCCGATAAAACGACCCAAAACTAACGAAAGAAGATTAATATGTCTAGAGAGGCAAGAAAGCAGCTTCACCTTTGGATCCAAAAAAAAGCAGCTTCACCTACAGCCATCTAAGTTTGATTCGTTAAAACAGAGTCTGGCTAATACTTTGTCTCTGCTCATCTTAGCATAGATGTTAGGGACAGAAAAACCTCCTCTTCACAAGGAATGGTAAGGCCCATGTCGTGATCAAAGCCGAACTCTTCTGCCGCTTGTTGAAGCAAGCTTTGGAACTCGGGTCTAGACAAGAAAGAAATTGGCACAATGTATCTGCTTCTGTTCTCACCAACGTACACTACAAAGTGACCCTTTGGCACATCCAAAGGGAGGTGGCCTTCCCGGTCATCATAATCCTGTTTTCTCCCCAAGCTCGAGCACCTCCTGAGAATCTGCTTAATAACTGTCGTTTGGGGCAATTTGTTTGATTTTCTGATAGCCATTTTCTTTTTCTTTTTTTTTTTTTTTGGTTTTTTGGGAGGGTAAAATTGCTTGAAAAACTAAAGAAGCTAGCTTTGACCTTTGAGTTTGAGTTTGTATTAATTCGAGGGAAAGCAAGAGAAATCTAAAAAGATGGGTTGTGAAATGGGTGAATGGGGTTGTGGCGGTATTTATGGCGAAGCGTACGTAGAGGTAGAGAGAGAAGCATGGTCATGTGGGCCTGTGGGGGCAAAGGCCTGACCATGGGTGCTTTGGGTGTTTTTGATGTGGCGCCTGCGACTGGCTGGCAAACCCCATTGGATTTACAACCCTTTGTTGCCCTTTCGAAGGACATCATGGTCCCTCCCTCCCTCTCTCTCTTTCTCTCTCCCCTCCCCCCTTCCCCACCAAAACAGTTTTTTTGCCTTTCAAATAGCTCTGCTTTCGATTGGACATTAATTCTAATCATTAGAATTAAGAAGCACCTCTCCAATTCCCCACGTCTCCGCTTTCTATGTTTACTATGAAGTCGTCTATTCGGTGTCGTTTCTTGCCTTGCAGGAAATTTTGACAGTAAAAAGCTTTAACTATAAAGTTTAATTTTAAATAATATTAAAATAATTATATAATTTTTTAAAAATATTTAATAATTAATTTATTTTTTTATTTTTAATTTTAATCAGTAATATAACATTTGTGCAATGGTAGTAATTGGTTCCAATCCCAACAGTTGCCACATATTTGGTGGCACCAATTAATCCGCTTGTTAATTCCCATTATCAACTTTCAATATTGTCCACACCAGCTTGATGGGAGTTACCTGTTTGAATTCTCTCTCTCTCTTTTTTTTTAACTATACTTTTGAATGTCACAGATTTCTCTTGTCCCCTTTTTGTAATAGTTTCACACATTCCTCAAATTTCCTGTTTCAATTCCAACTTTGAAATTCTCGCATGGCGCACTTTCATATCACTTTTTATCGGTAGCTTACCAGTCAGAGAGGAAAGTTCCCAACTTTGAAAAGTCAATTGTAGAAGATCAATGTAAAATTACAGACACACACACACACACACACACACATATATATATATATATATATATATATATATATATATGAGCTAGTTGAGGAAATATGTTAATTACTGAGCGACTATGTAGTGTTTACTTTGTCATGATACAGTAAAAATAGTTAATTCAGTGAAAGGCCGGAGCATTAAATTTACCGAAAAAAGAACAAATAAAAATGTGAACTTCCAATGTGAATGCATTTGCGCTGTTTCTCCATTCTATTTATCTTATCTTATATGGTTCTTGTTCGGGGATCAATGAAGTGACTGTACTGAATTTGTGCCCCCACTCGCCGCTGTGGGATTCCCTCACCTTGATTGTTGAGTTTGTGATTTTGTGGACGGAATGACATGCAAAGAAACAGTAATTTTTTCACAGGTGAGCCTCTGCCACGGATTGCTTCAATTTCCAGTATTTTTGCCGGCTCACCAATAGCCCCGCAAAGTTTGGATAAGGGCGATATTCCTTAAGGATTCAATAATAGCTGAGATAGTAATCTTTAATCTAAACATTTAAAGTTTCAATCCGAAATCCTTCTTTCACTCTCCTCCATCCTGCACCTATGCCCTATCAACTCTTTTTTTTTTTGTTTGATCGAAAGGAAACTATTACATTAAGATAGTACGATTTTGTATACAAGACCAATGTGAAGGCGTCGGATAAACCTATATAAGGCAAGAGTAACGATTGACTCAAATGGTTTACAATCAATTAGGTTACAAAAACCACAAACTAATTGGGATTGAAACCCAACTAGATAAACCTTTCTGACGAGAGAACAAATCGAAATTAAGTTGAACCTACCTAAAACTAGGACCTCAGGCAGATTTAACTTGTTCAGACAAAGTTGCCTGCGGCAGCACTAATCTTACCTTGGCAGACCACGATGAAAACTAATTAGGTATGCCTGACAACGATTTCTTTCGAACCTAATATTCAGATACACACGAACTGAATATAAACAAAACACGGCTCCATTCCCAAAAACAAACAAGCAAACACAACAATATATTTAACCCAAAAATAACCATAGTGGCCCAACACATTGGATCTAGAGGTGACGGTGACGGTGACGGATGACAGAGGGAGTGGTGGCGCCACTGTCGGCGGGACGATCGATAGCATCTCCAATGTTGGAGCCCCCGTGAGCAGCGGCATCAGACTCGGCACTAGCGATGCTGGCTGTGGTAAAGAGAACCGTTGCCAGTCACGTGGGTAGCGACGAGACCATTTGTCCAAGCTGCTTTAGTGGCACCGGCAAATCCATTTGCGGCAATCGGGGAGGCGGGGTTCGTTGCGGTCGGGATGTCGACGCTGTCACCGAAAGCATTGACTGAACCAATGAAAAGGATGGTGGTCTCAAGAGGGGTCTGAAAACGATGACAAAAGGGCCGTGGAACGCCTTACTAGAGCTACATTTAGAGAAAAACCAAATTAAAACACCATGTATAGGAAACCGAGGCAGAGGAAAAGGAAAGCAACTGGGTGAAAGGACCAACAACGACCAGGGGGAGAGGTGGAGGGAAAAAGAGAGGGGTAGAGGGAGAGTGGCTGGCCGGCGGTGGTGACTGGCCACCTTCGCTAACCAGAGATCTAGGAAAGAAATAACGAGAGAAAGGGTTAGAGAGGAAAGCTGTTTGGACTACCAACTCCAAAAAGATTATATAACCATCAAAGAAAGAACCATATTGCCATTGCTGTATGTATATATGTATATATATATATACATATATACATACAGCAATGGCAATATGGTTCTTTCTTCGATGGCTATATACATATATACATACAGCAATGCTAATATGATTCTTTCTTCGTTGGTTTTCCTCCTAATGCTCGACATGTGCTTTGTCCTTTGTAGAACTTCAGTCGCTTCTATTTTCACATTTGAGCCTAACATTTTTCCTTTTAGATACGGCTATGGATTCTGATTTTTTTTAACGGATTTATTATCTTAATTGAAATAAATTTTTAATTTTTTTTTACACATAGTGATACTTTTGTAACAACAAAAAAAATAATAAAATATACCTTTTTATTATAAAAAATATTACTGTAATTATAAAAAATTAAAAATTCGTTGTAATTTAAGCAAAAAAAAAAAAAGTCAGAATCCTACGTCTTTGTAAACGCGTTCTTTTCATTTAATATTTAAAAAAAAGGAAAAGAAAGATTCAATGGTCAGCGTTGCCAAATTCAAAATTGGCAATGCCGACCCAAAGAAAAACAAAGGAAAAAAAGATTCCTTTCCCATGTGATGTTCACATGAGAAAGGAACCCTATAAATAGGCCCTTACCCCTTAGTTCAAAACATATTCAGCAAATCTGTAAACAGAAAAATACAGAGAATTTGAGAGAAAAAGAAAATTTTGAAAATCTTTCAAGAAAAATTTCTCCTTTTCTTACGTGTTTTACTCTGCAGTATACGCTCCTAACTCCTCTTTGAGAGATATTTCAGGGGTAAGCCCCAAAAAATTTGCTGTTTCCATTTCTAAGGTTATTTTTAGGTTTATATTCTCTGATCGCTTTAAATATGAATTTATGAGAATATAGATCTGAAAACATCAAAAATATTGCAAATCCGGTTGGGATCAAGCCTCATACGGCCCTCAGCAAAGTCCAGGCAACTCATCCGAGAATAAGTCCCTTCGACCCTCGGTGAAATTAATTCAGATCGGTTCAGATCAGGTCTCTGCAGTTCTTAAACGTAACTCAGACGTCTACCTAAGATCCAGTTTCAGTCTACCTAGTTCAAGAAAAAGCTGTGGAATTTACTGCTATCAAGATCAAACTCGAGTAGCCCTTGATAGAGTCACGAAGGAACACTAATCGGAGGATCTACGGAGATCGACCCCACGTAAATTTTCTTTTATTTTTAAATTTTTATTTGTAATTTATTTTTGTATTTTCGAGTCTAATTATTTTAGACTCGATATTTACCCGTTACAAATTTTTGGCACGCTCGGTGGAACCTCTTCACCTCCCATCTTTTGTTCCTTAAAAAAAAAAAACAAAAAAAAGGGCAAAAAGAAGGAACAGAGAAAAGAAAAAAAAGAAAAAGAAAAAAGGAAAAAAAACAAAAGAGCAGGGAAAAGAAGAAAAAGAAAAGAAAAAAGAAAAAAAGAAAAAGAAAAAGAAAAAGAAAAATACAAGATAGAGAAAAAGAAAAAAAAGGTAAAAAAGTAAAAAAAAAGTAAAAAAAAAAATTTTAACAGGTGTCCAGCACATCAAATGGCATCAAAGAGAAGTATAGCTGCCGGTACCAACAAAAAGACAACGGCTCCATTGCCTGCATCAACTACCCTACCTGGGTACGCAGGTCCAGAAACCCGGGGACGGACACAATTTCTTGCAGTCCAAACCCGATAAAATATCGAAACAGAGAATCCACCGCTTGCACAGTAACAGGATCTCTCCCCTGACTCTCTTGCCGCATGGAGGAGTCGATCACCCACCTCGATTGAAGTAGGGGGCAACACGATGAAGCCTACTCAACAGAATCCAACTTATTATGTAGAAATCCACACAGAAGAATCAGAAGAGCTCTTTCCCCCAGTCTTTCGCAGAGCCTTATCTGTTGCCGTCATGATGACCAACACAACCAGTACAGAAGAAAGAATTTCAGAATTGGAGAACAAGATTTTGCAGCTGATCAGAGTCGTAGAGGAAAAGGATCAACAGATCGCCGCTCTCAAAGGAAAGGCCCCGATCCAAATTGATCTCGAGATCCGCGAGGAGCAACCATATCCACCCGGTTTCACTCCAGAAGTCACACCAGCCGACGTCTTCACTGCAGAAAAGCAACCAGGTAGTTCTACATAGCTGTCACCCTCAAATTCTGTAGCTTCGCTATCTGTTCGACAATTGCAGGAAATGATAGCTAATACGATCCGCCTGCAACAAGCTACATCCTTCCAAGGATCACAAATGTACGTCAAACCGTACACCAGACGGATTGAAAATCTCAACATGCCTTTGGGCTACCAACTGCCCAAATTTCAACAATTCAACGGACGAGGCGATCTCAAACAGCACATCGCCCACTTCGTTGAAACTTGCAACAACGTAGAGACTTACGGAGATCTCTTGATGAAGCAGTTTGTTCGTTCACTCAGGGAGACCGCTTTCACCTGGTTCATAAATCTTGAACCAGAATTGATCGACAGTTGGGAATAGCTGCAACAAGAGTTTCTCAACAGATTTTTCAGCACTCGAAGGACGGTAAGTATGATGGAGCTTACCAGCACCAAACAAAGGAAAGGAGACCCCGTTGTCAAATACATCAACAGATGGCGTGCCCTCAGCTTGGACTGCAAAGATCGTATGACGGAGACTTCTGCCGTGGAGATGTGCATCCAGGGAATGCATTGGGAGTTGTTATACATCCTGCAGGGTATCAAACCCCAAACCTTTGAAGAACTGGTGACCCGCGCACATGATATGGAGATAAGCATCCAGACTTCCGGGGGTACGGTTCCCATCCAGTTTGACCAGTAAGAGGGCAGAAGGGAAATTAAGAAACCCAACAGTGCCGAAAAAGGAAAAGAAGTGATAACTGTTGAAGCCGCACCAGTAAAAGTGGGAGTTAAAGTTAAGGTAAATCCTTCGACTCAAATAACTCAGCCAAAACAACAGGAACGGCGGAAGATGACATTGCGAGAGTTAGAGCAGAAGTAGTATCCATTCCCCGACTCAGACGTTCCTGACATTCTTGAACAACTCTTGGAGGCGAAGCTGATCGAACTCTCAGAGTGTAAGCGGCCCAATGAAAAGGATCGAGTCAGCGATCCAAGATTCTGCAAATATCGCTGCATAGTAAGTCATCCAACCGAGAAGTGTTTCGTCCTGAAGGAGCTAATCATGAAGCTCAAGAGCCAGAATAAAATCATTCTGGACCAGGAAGACATAACCTCTGCAAACCAGACCACCACCACTTCAAAACCATCAGAAGAGGTGACACACCGTAAGGAGGAGCCGCTCGACAACAAAAAGTCGACAACGGAGAAGGTATATGAAGCTCTCCAAACTCTTCTCGCTAACCCTCAGCTGTTTACAGCTTTGCAATCAACAAAAGTGTGGCAAAATTAAGTCAGCAATACTTTCCAGACCTCAGCTGGATCTCTACCATCAAGTAATTCCAACTCGGCCCAATATCACGTCGAATGTTACTCTGCTATTTCATTTTCCGATGAGGATCTCCTGCTGGGGTCCAAACCCCACAATCAGCCGCTGTATGTATCAAGCTATGTGAGAGAACAAAAGGTCCGACGTATTCTGATCGACGATGACTCGACAATCAATATTATCCCAAAATCCACCATAAAGGAGCTCGACATCGGTGTTGATGAATTATCAGACAGCCACTTGATGATTCATGGCTTTAATCAAGGAGGACAGAAAGTAATTGGGATGATTCGCTTGGAGTTAACTATCGGTAATCTCACTTCTAGTACTCTATTTCATGTGATCGATGTACGTACCACGCATAAGATGTTGCTAGGACGACCGTGGATTCATGGAAATGAAGTTGTGGTCTCAAGCCTACATCAGTGTTTCAAGTACTACAATGGTGACGTTCAAAAGGTCAATGCTGACTTAAAGCCGTTTGATGATGCTGAATCACATTTGGCGGATGCAGTCTTCTACACCGACACAAACAATCCGGAGATCATTCCATCAAAAGCTACTTGGACTGGGGGCATCCACAAAAAGGGAAAAGCTGTCGAAGAACCTGCCAATACTCAACCTCAGGCTCTGACATATGAAAAGCTGCCACAACTTGCTGAATTTTATCAGAAGGATGTTGCATCTTCAAGCTCCACTCTAGTCCTACGCTATGTGCCAAAGTCATGATACTCAGAAGGTCAACCCCCTTTCTCTTATTGTATTGATCTTAAACAGGAGTAAGGACATAGCCAACCCAAAACAAAAGAACTACATAATCTGAAGGAGACTTACACTGTGCCGATGCCAAAGATTGAGCTGGTTTTGTCTTCAAAACCATTAAAAGGCTTCGTCAGACCACACACAGGGGCAGTCGAAGGCGGCTCACTTCCAGAAAGAAGAACACACGAAGGATTTGATCCTAATGCATACAAGCTCTTGGCCAAGGCAGGCTATGACTTCTCAAACCCGAGCACAATGGGTACGCTGCCATCCACACATGGCGCCGCTTCTCAATCATCACAGTCCCGACCTGGCTTAGGCTATCAGGAGAAGTCACCTGTGCGGATCACGCTAAAGAGCCGAAGCCGAGCAGCTGATGCACGTGCCATCACCACCACCACCAAACAAGACAGGCTTATCCAGTCAAACAAAGAAAGTGAAGTCAGGGGCTCTACATTTCATGTCACAATTAGCGAGGAGGCTGAGTCCGACTCATCAGACGGCAAAGTAAAGGAGGCTCCCCCAGAACTTGAAGATGGTGGCCAAGCAACTGTTGATGAACTCAAGGAGGTCAATCTTGGCTCTCCAGAAGATCCGAGACCTACATTTGTAAGTGCTTTACTTACTGCAAAAGAAGAGCAAGAATATGTTCAAGTATTAAGTCAATATAGGGACGTATTTACATGGAGTTACAAAGAAATGTCTGGATTTGACCCAAAGATTGTGGTGCATTGTCTAGCAATAAAGAAAGGTGTTCGTTCTGTCAAGCAGCCACAACGACGGTTCCGCCCGGAACTCATTCTACAAATCGAGGAGGAGGTTAACAAGCTGATCAATGCTGGCTTCATTCGAAAGGTCACCTACCCAACATGGATTGCCAACATAGTCTCGGTAAGAAAGAAGAATGGACAGTTGAGGGTATGTGTTGATTTTCGAGATCTTAACAGGGCCTGTCTGAAAGATGATCACAGTCGATGCAACAACGGGTCACGAAGTATTGTCCTTCATGGATGGTTCTTCAGGCTATAACCAAATCAGAATGGCCCCAGAAGATGAGGAGTTGACAGCATTCCGTACCCTAAAAGGTATATACTGCTACAAAGTTATGCCGTTTGGATTAAAAAATGCTGGCGCCACTTATCAACGTGCTATGCAAAAAATTTTTAATGACATACTGCGCAAGATTGTAGAATGTTATGTTGATGATTTAGTAGTAAAGACTAAGGAGCGCAAAGACCATCTCGAGGATCTCAAAACAGTGTTTGAAAGACTTCGCAAGCAACAACTCAAAATGAATCCTCTCAAGTGCGCATTCGGTGTCACATCAGGCAAGTTTCTTGGGTTCGTGGTGCGCCATCGTGGAATTGAAGTTGATCAGTCAAAGGTTGAGGCAATTCAAAAGATGCCTGAACCTAAAAACCTGCACGAACTGCGAAGTTTACAAGGAAAGCTGGCCTACATTCGCTGTTTCATCTCCAACTTAGTTGGGAGATGTCAACCTTTCCATCGGCTGATGAAGAAGGATGTTAACTTCTAATGGGACGAAACTTGCAGCAAAGTCTTCGAGAGCATAAAGAAGTATCTTTCCAATCCACCAGTCTTGGGAGCTCCAATTCAAGGAAAGTCGTTGATTCTCTATATTGCAACACAGGAAAGGTCTTTGGGAGCCCTGCTTGCATAGAAAAATGAGCAGGGAAAAGAAGTTGCTCTGTATTACTTGAGCAGAACACTGAATGGTCCAGAGCTGAATTACTCGCCTATTGAAAAGACATGTCTGGCACTGTTCTTCGCCATTGATAAGCTGAGGCACTACATGCAAGCTCACACGGTATGTCTCATTGCTAGAGCTGATCCTGTCAAATATATTTTATTTAGACCAATCTTGTCAGGACGACTTGCCAAGTGGGCAGTAATCCTACAGAGCTATGACATTGTCTACGTGCCTCAAAAAGCAGTCAAAGGACAAGCTCTAGCAGACTTCCTTGCAGATCACCCTGTCTCGTCCGATTGGAAGTTCACAGACGATCTTCGGGATGAAGAGGTCTTTTACATTGAGACACTGCCACCATGGACGATGTTCTTTAATGGTGCAGCAAGACATTATGGTGCTGGTGCCGGTGCCGGTATAGTGTTTGTCACTCCTCAACGATAAATACTACCATATGCTATCATTCTCGGTGAGTTATGTTCAAATAATGTTGCTGAATACTAGACTTTAATCATTGGTCTTCAAATGACTGTCGATATGAAGATTCCAACTATAGAAGTCCATGGAGATTCCCAACTCGTCATCAACCAACTTACAGGGTTGTATGATGTGAAGAAAGAGGACCTTACGCCTTACCATCATTATGCTCGATAGCTAATGGATGAATTTGAAAACATCACCTTGGAGCATGTGTCTTGATGAGAAAGCACTCAGGCAGATGCGTTGGCTAACTTGGCCACCTCTCTTGTAAAGTCAGAAATCCATGCTACAGTTGTTGCCGTATGCCAGAAATGGATAGTGCCACAGAAGGATGATGAAGAAACTACAACAGCCAATGCTGTATCTGTACGTCTCGTAGAGAACGAGGATTGACGCCAACCAATCATTGACTATCTACAGCACGAGAAGCTGCCCGAAAATCGCCGTCATAAGACAGAAATTCAACGACGAGCCCCCTGCTTTATATATCTCAAGGATGCTCTGTATCGAAGGTCTTTTGATGGAGTTTTGCTTCGCTGCCTAGGCAATGAAGAGGCAAAACAGGCTCTCACTGAAGCACATTCTGGTGTTTGTGGCGGACATCAATCAGGGCCTAAGTTGCACTTCCAGCTCAGAAGGATGGGATACTACTGGCCAACTATGGTACGTGATTCAATTGAGTTTGTTAAAACATTTCAAGCTTGTCAATTTCATGCGAATTACATACATCAACCACCAGAGCCACTACATCCAACTATCTCGTCCTAACCCTTTGAAGCTTGGGGTCTCGACTTAGTGGGGCCCTTATCAAAGTCATTCCTGGGTCACCTTTACATCCTCGCAGCAACAGACTACTTCTCAAAATGGGCCGAAGCTATTACACTTAGAGAGGTAAAGAAGGAGCATGTTGTCAATTTCATCCGAACTCAGTTGATCTATCGCTATGGAGTCCCTTGATTCATCATCAGTGATAATGACAAGCAGTTCTACAACAGCTTGATCGACAAGCTCTGTGAGAAGTTCAAGTTCAAACAGTGCAAGTCATCCATGTACAATGCCCCAGCAAATGGCTTGACTGAAGCATTCAACAAGACTTTATGCAACCTATTGCGGAAGGTAGTCTCTAAAAAAAAAAGAGATTGGAATGACAGAATTCCGGAGGCATTATGTACGTATCGTACAACTTACTGGAGTCCAACACAGGCGACGCCATACTCACTTGTTTACGGTGTCGAAGCAAGACTGCCATTGGAAACACAGATTCCATCTCTGCGCATGACTGTTCTGGAAGAACTCACACAGGAGGAGATTGCTCTCCTACGTCTGGATGAGTTAGAAGCCCTTGATGAACGGAGACTCGAAGCACAACAGCAACTCGGATGCTACCAAGCTCGGCTCACCAACACGTTCAACCGCAGGGTCCGCCCTCGATCTTTTCAAGTTGGAAACCTTGTTCTTGTAGTACGACAGCCCATCAACATGAAGCATCGGCCTGGTGACAAGCTTACTTCCAAATGAGACGGGCCATACTTAGTGCAGGAGGCCTATACTCACAACGCTTACATGCTGTCAGACCAAGAAGGCGTCCCAATTGACCCGATCAATGGTAAATTTCTGAAACAGTATTATGTGTAAATATGTTTTTTTAGAAAAAATCAAAAATAAAAAACTAGAAAAAAATAAAAAAAATCAAAAAAGAAGAAAAAAAATCAAAAAAAAAAAAGTTCGGAAGTGTCGATCTCAAAGTCCAAGCGAAAATCCAAACCCAAACACTTGAGCCCAATTAAAAAAAAACTCAAGCCCAACTCAAAAGCCTGAAAATTAAGTCCAGATCGAAAACCCAAACACTAGACCCAAATCCAAAAAGTCCAAGTCCAGAAGCCCAAACACTCTACCCAAATCTAAAAGCCCAAATCAAGAAAGCCCAAAAATTCAAGTCCAATTTAAAACCCAGACACAAAATCTAAGCCCAAAAATCCAAATCCAATCCAAAGCCCAAAACCCAAAAATTCCAAGTTCTGGACACTGTCCAGAACCAAAGTTCAAAATCCAATCCAACTCTTGGCCCGCATGAGTATAAACTGTGAACGACCCAAAAATATAAAAGCAATGGAGGGTTTGAGTCTGAAACCCAACCTCAGTCTTAACCGATCTTCACCACATACCAGACCTTTGCTCCTCTGCTACAAGAAAGATGGAACCAATTGCAGAACCTCAAGACAAGGGAGAAGAAAGGTCACCCCGCACAAGGTGGCAACCAACCATGGCACAACTGCAAATTTTGGAGGAAGTCTTCCACAATAATGGAGGTATTATTCCTAATGCATCTTAGATTTACCAACTTGTCTCACGATTACGCCCGCTCGGGGCAATCGAAGGAAAAAATGTATTTTATTTGTTCCAGAATCGAAGAAGTAGGAAGAAACCAGCACTGAGAGCTGCTTTTTCCAAATAATAGTGTGCCGTTCCGATAGTAGATCCCACCGGTACAACTTCGCCCTCCAATGAAGTATGTCCGAGTTCTACCACTGCAATGGTCTCTTCAAGCTATAACGATCAAAGCCGTAGCCTGTGGGAGCATGCGTACTGTTCCTGGTGGTCTTACGGAGTCAGTCAAGGGTTCATTCATCCTAAGTACTTAAGTTCATGAGGGACTCTTCTAGTAGAAGGAAGTCATTCCGGCGAAACTTTACCTCTCTTCCCAGAATATTCCAGCAGCATCAACCAGCCGGGAGGCTCCAGCGACGTCAACATCATCGGCCAACCAAACGAGGCCGAGCTTGACTTGGAGCTGCTCCTCGGGCCCCGCCAGGACGGCTGACAAGATAAGGTGAAATGACTTCTGCAGCACACGGTAACGACTTCTGCAGCACACGGTAATGACTTCTGCAACACACGGTAACGACTCTCGTAACCCGCGTCAGTCGCTGTCTCTTTTGTCTCTTATGGGGGAAAAGGACGTGGAGGACCCTACTCGATTCTGCGTACTTTCTTTTTGACTTTTCAAAAAAAAAAAAACCTCTTTATTATATGTATATATATCCTGCATGCCCGAGTTGTAATACTCACCCCTCAGCTCTTTTTTCTCTCAAAAAGAAAATGGCTAGTCTCTACACTTGTTTCAGAAAGTTTTTTGATCAAGAAGTTGGAGGTGTGCGAGCTAAGAAAAGAGAAGTAATCCTCCTCGAGGGATCCCTAAAAGCCCTCGAAACTCAGTCTCCAACACCATCGGTGTCATGGAGTTCCAACTGCTCTCCTTAATTCACATCTACCACAGAGGGATGAGAACCTGCAATCATCCTAATCTTCCTTTGGATGCGGCGACGTACAGGGAAGTTCCAACTACTCTCCTTACGTCGAAGCAGAATTGAGAATCATCACTACAGTCAGTCTCTTTGTGTGCCGGTCTTGAAATTCCGAAGTGCTGGGCCTTCCTCTTGGCCAGGTTCAAATTTTTTGCCTACCGAATCATTCTCACCAGACCTTTGGAACTTTAAGACATATAAAAAATCCTTTGCGAGCTATAAAAGGTCGACCGCACCTGGAGTTAGAATGTCAATTTTTATATTGGCTGGGGTGCTAACTTTCTCAAGATCGTATCGGATTCCTATTACGATCCAACAACAGCAGGCATAGTCGGAGTTAGAAGACTTTAACATTCAATGTTCATCAGGACATCTCAAGTTTCAAACTGAACTTCAAGATTCGGATCGGATCACGACCGTAAAGTTCTTTCTTACCGACCTTTGAAGTGGGGGCATTTGTAAACGCGTTTTTTTCATTTAATATTTAAAAAAAAAAGGAAAAGAAAGATTCAATGGTCGACGTTGCCAAATTCAAAATTGGCAACGCCGACCCAAAGAAAAACAAAGGAAAAAAGATTCTTTTCCCATGTGATGTTCACATGGGAAAGGAACCCTATAAATAGGTCCCTGCCCCTCAGCTCAAAACATATTCAGCAAATCTGTAAATAGAAAAATACAGAGAATTTGAGAGAAAAAGAAAATTTTGAAAATCTTTTAAGAAAAATTTCTCCTTTTCTTACGTGTTTTACTCTGCAGTATACGCTCCTAACTTCTTTTTGAGAGATATTTCAGGAGTAAGCCCAAAAAAATTTGTTATTTCCATTTCTAAGGTTATTTTTAGGTTTATTTTTTCTGATTGCTTTAGATCTGAATTTATGAGAATATAGATCTAAAAATATCAAAAATATTATAAATCCGGCTGGGATCAAACCTCATACGGCCCTCAGCAATGTCCAGGCAACTCATCCGAGAACAAATCCCTTCGACCCTCGGTAAAATTAAGTTAGATCGGTTCAGATCAGGTCTCTACAGTTCTTAAACGTAACTCAAACGTCTACCTCAGATCCAGTTTCAGTCTACCCAGTTCAAGAAAAAACTGTGAAATTTACTGCTATCAAGATCAAGCTCGAGCAGCCCTTAATAGAGTCACGAAGGAACACTAATCGGAGGATCTATAGAGATCAACCCCACGTAAATTTTCTTTTATTTTTAAATTTTTATTTGTAATTTATTTTTATATTTTCGAGTATAACTGTTTTAGACTCAATATTTACCCGTTACAGTCTTTTCCTTTCACGTTAGTAAAACTTATCGGGTGTTTAGATGTTAAAGTGCTTCAGAATGCGGAGTCTGACATAGTTTAATTTCACGTGGAAATTTTCCACATCTAAAGCTTCAAATCTTTTTTGACCCAAAAAAAAAGATTTATTTTAAATATATATGTACAGATCGAAATCAGGATAATTTCTATTTATATGATTTATTCAACTCAATCTATAGGAAAGAATCTATTATTCAAGTACTGTTGGGCATGAGCAAACCTTCCCTAAACTGATCACGATGATTATCGAGTTTAAAAATAACGGTACACAATTAACGGTCAAACAATATAAATTCGGAGGTCAATGCCTTTATGTACAGCTACTAGAACTTGAACTTGGATCATAAATGCGAAAAATATATTGAATTAGCATCAGATTACTATTTCAGACAATAAAAATAAAGATCTATCGCTGATTTATCCATCATCTTTAGACTCGTTTTAAAGCTTACAACAAGTTTTAAAGCACGGACCCATTACACACGATACACAATTTTATGGACTCGTTATACACCTTTGCAATTATTTGCATAATGTTTTATATTATATCAATGACATTTTATATAATATAAAGAGATTTTACATTAATGCATAGCTTATTATTATAAAATCTTTATGTTATATAAACTAGTTTAAAATATAATTTGTATAATATAATGTATTTTGTATGTGACATAAAAATTTTGTATTTAAATAACTCCATGAAATTTTGTAAAAGGAAAAAACCATTTTTTTTTTTTTATAACCACTGCGTTAAGCTAATTGAAGTGATGAATTTGTTACCATGGAATGCAAGACAAATAAAAAGGACAAACTTCTTTTTGGCTTGGATGCAACAAACTCTCGGTAGTTTGTTTATTTTGCGTTTTACCCTCTTTTAATTTTAAATATTAAACTTCTATATAGTTTTTGATCTTAACAATTTACATCTGGTCAAAATTTTGTTAAACATAAATTTGCCAATATTATATTATTTATAAGTATTAACTTTTTTTACTAAAATTATAAAAATATATCATACATCTATAAATTAAATTTTGGTGTATGTTTAAGCTATATTTTACACTATATCATTCAAAATTTTTATTAATTTAATACATTATAAGTATTATTATAAGAGTGTTTGAGCCAATATTTATAATTATAATACTACATAACTACCAAATAGTAGTGCAAGACTCCATCACATCTTTCTTTTTTTTTTTCTTCAAGGTCAAAGATAAACCTCCATCACATCTTCTAGGGAAGGGATTCTAAGCGATCACATTAGTCAACAACCCCACAATACACACCGAAGTTTTAAGGCCATTCCTTTTTTTTTTAATCAAATTTAAGGCCATTCTTTTACAAAATGCAGTACTGTAACTAGGCGTACGATGCCAAATGACTGTTTTGCCAAAGAGAAGAATGAGTTCTAAGCGATCACATTTGTCAACAACCCCACAATACACACCGAAGTTTTAAGGCCACTCCTTTTTTTTTTAAATCAAATTTAAGGCCATTCTTTTACAAAATGCAATACTGTAACTAGCCGTACGATGTCAAATGACTGTTTTGCCAAGGAGAAGAATGAGCTTTACTTTTCTGCTCCATATCTGACACTATTTTCAGTAGGAGAATGATTTTTTTTTTTTTTAGGAACAGTAGGAGAATGGACTTGAAATCTCCAAATCGATGCTTTACTAATAATTTGTGTCGAAGCGATTGGTGGAAAAGAACTCCAATCCACAGGATCACTCTGTTCGGTCAAACCCAAATTGGAATTGTGTAATAATTGTTGTGTGTGATGGAAATAAAGAAGGTTTAGAGTGTTAAAAAAATTTAAAAAGAAAAAATATTATTTTTTAATGACATCAATTTATCTATATAATCAATTATCTTTTTTTTTCAGTTCTCTTATATATAAATATGAGTTTTACTAACAGGTAAAGCTGTATCAAGTGTCATTTATAATGTATGTTTGTCGTGATATTTCATATTAGTGGTATTAAGTTTGTAAATGAGTTTATTTAAGATATAAATAAAAAAAAGAGCAATTTTTGTTAATTAGTATCAAGTCTCATATTTTTGTATATTTGGTATGCCATAAGCTTTGTGCCAATAGAATGGATATTTATTTGGGTATACTGAGCTTTTAGGTTTACTGAACTTTTTGTAAGATACTGTAAATTTTTTATTTGTTTTGTTAATAAATATTACCATTTCGCCTTCGCTTATAAATGTAGATTTTAAATTGAATTATGTGATGCCTGTCTGTCTATTTTTTTTTTCCTACACATTTATATTTTGTTGGTGCTTATTTCTACACTTCCGCAACCTAACTGTGGTATCATAGTTTCAATTGAATAACGGGGAATTTCCCAACAAACTCTTCTTTG
This sequence comes from Carallia pectinifolia, assembly GCA_037832335.1. NCBI lineage: Eukaryota > Viridiplantae > Streptophyta > Magnoliopsida > Malpighiales > Rhizophoraceae > Carallia > Carallia pectinifolia. Next base: position 8,991,605 of record CM075446.1, on the reverse strand, counting down.
ATATCCCCACCAATTCAACCCGAACTTAGCACACTGATGGTACTAATCGGCTTAAAACATGAGATGTAGAATCCGTATTTGCTACACTTAGTCACATTTCTAGTGAATGTAGTGTAGACGAGTATGTATCACAAAATCCGAATTTTATATCTCACAAAATTAAGATTATGTCTCACCCCTTTTTTTTTTTTTTTTTTTTATAAATCGAGTATATTACTTAATTTTTTTCTTTAACATTTGGTATCCAGTTAACTTTAACCCTCCAAAACAAAGTCAAATTAGAAACTCCCTTGTCCAATCAAGTGAACAGTAAAGGTAGCACACCTATTACTAATGAGCAAACTAATTTCTTGAAGCTACACTAATGATCAGCCTAGTCTTCTGTTCTGTGTAACGTGCATTACTATTTAGGAGGTCCAATAAGTGCGTCGTAGTAGTGCATTGAAAACAGATTTAGCGAGAAGACGGTCAAAAAAAGGTTTTTATACTTGGGACAGTTCTATCCCTTCACTATGCACAATATTCAGTGCCATTAACATCAAAAACGGGTGCACTTGCATGTGGTCCTCCAGCTAGCCAGTATGCCGGGGCCAGCAAAATAGAAAGCGTTGCATACAGCCATGATCAGAAAAAATAAATGAGAGCCACTGGCGTCTCTTCTAGCCGGGCTACGAATAACTGATAATAATGATGCGCAGAATTGCTAGTATCCCCATGTTCTAAGGCTCAGATCAATCCTTGTCCCACAAAAAAATTCGTCCTTCATCCATTTAATGCAACAATATACGGCTACGTCCGGCCTGTCCTCTTTCTCCTTTTTCCCTGTTATACATTTGACTTTTTATTGTACTGTAATTTAGCACAATCCGTGAATGCTTGTTGAAAACACATGCATGTTGGTGTGGTTAATGTCTGCAAAATGAGCAAATCAACATCGTTCTAAAAATTTATATTGTGAAGCACCTTATTTAAGTACCAATTAAAAGAACAAAATGGGTCATCCTCTAATGCTAAAAAAACGGGTGTTTAGAGTGCTATGATACTATTCAGAGATAGGTCAAATATACACAAGTTTAATTTTGTTTCTATTTTTATACAAAATAATCTCTAAGACTTGCAGGTGTGACCTCTACGTCGAGTTGTACTAACCTTACAGAAACATCAAGACTCGCCCTCTAATGCTGTTTATAGAAATTAACTTCCAACATTAATCACATAGATTATGTTACGCGGGCTAGATTTAGTCAATTCTTTTCTTTTTTCTTTTGATCTTAATTCAATTCTTTTCTTGTTCCCGTATATTTACAGTGAGCTTGATTTAGTATATTCAGATGGAACACATACGATGTATATTTTTTGTGACGAACTTGATTATTTTTGTAATTATGCTTATTTTTTTTACAATAAAAAATAATGTGTTAATTTTTTATATTATATTTTATCAATTTTGTTATAGAAATGAATAAATCCGTCACAATATGAATAACAAGTATCGTTATTAAAATATGGTTCCAAACTTTTTTGTTTTACAATTTTGGGACTTAAACTTGGAAAATTCACCAAAAGTTTGTAATTGGATCAGCAGAACCCTGGATCCTAAACGTGACACTTGAAGGTGACTGGCTATAGTCCACCGAGAGCTATTAGAGTCTTCAGAGGGCTCTACCTATGCTCTGTGATTCCCTGGATTAGATAGCCTGGCGAATGGAAGTTAAAGAACAGAGTTATGTGGGAGTGGGTCCAATACAGACCCGCCGAAAGTCAGTGAAATCGTAACAAATCAACCAAGCAATTTCTAGGGCAGAAAATGACCCGTCCTTGGTAGACCAAAAAAAGAAAAATGACCCGTCCTTTGCATAATAAGCATAGGCCATGTTACTTCCACTGTATGTTATAGACAACGAATCAATGATCCTTTTTAAAAGATGTCAGCTCGAAATTTATTAAGCCGCTAACCAAAAATCATCCACATATGTGTTAATCCGCCGAATGTGTTTGCAATCCGATTCCCTTTTTTTTTTTTTTTTTAATTTATTCTCTCGTTAAATCTATGAAGTTTTGCTTATCCAATTTATAACTTCCATTTTCATTTTTAATTTATTTGTGTCCGTCAAAGTTCATCAACAATTATCTATGCCATTATCTTTTTTTTTTTTTTGACACGATTATCTATGCCATTATCGTGCCATAGTATATGGCTATCCGCATGGAAGCATGTCTTCAAAGGAGAATCTTCTCTGAGGTCTCCTAAACAAATAATTGATGGAGTCGGTCGAATGGATCCATCGATTGACTAAACTCAATGGACAAAACTAAACAGGTGTAGGAATACGAAAAGATTGACAGCAACAACTCGAAACCTCAATTAACTGCTGTAACGTACAATTTAGTCCAATTTCAGGTAGATGCAAGCAACGGCCTAGTTTAAAACATACTGATGGTAAAGTTCAATCTAAGAATTCTGTAACCATACGAGTCCATTGATGTTGAGGGAACGTTCCAACATCTAATCATGAAATTTTTGTAGTATTTTGGACATCGAGGGAAACTAAATGGACCCATGACAGCTCAGGTAATGGAATCCGCAACGTTTCCAGGACCTTACGGACGTACCTTAACCACGGCAATATGCCCAAAACTGCACATGCACTGCCAGATAGACATTAACAAGCAAAAATTAATGCTGAGAATTCAACTTGTCTGCAGATTATAACTTCGCTACCTTGTGATTATTTTTGTTTGCGTTGAATATTAACCAAGGGAAGGGAACAACATTCCATTAAGGAGGGTCTAGGGTGGCTGAATTGTTGGCCATGAGTTGCGAGAGAAACCTTTAAGGAATTGTAGAGAGTTTTATCAAACAAAACCACAACAAAAATACAGATTTTAAAAATCGATTCTTTATAACGGATTAGTTGTTTGTTAAATACGATTAAAGAATTAGTCTAAAAGGAAGATAAAGTTACATACAATTTAAGTCTTTTTTTCTCTTTCAAGCCTTATTGGTAGGTTGTCGCAAACCACCACCGTCCAAATGTCTAGCCTGTAATAGTATCTACACATGAACCCCGAAAAACAACTCTTCTAAACCTAAACTCTTTTAGGGAGAAGAAGAGAGAGAAGGGCAAACCTAAAGAAGAGTGCTACTTCTGAACGTAAGAAAAAAATTGTTTGTTACGTATATCTTATGAGGTTCTATTTATAGAGACTTTAAACTATATAAGCCATAGTGTAATTTATCATAAATTACATTTTAGTTCTTATAAATTCAAACATCGCTTATTTGATCCTAAAAGTTTTTTAAACTTTTCAGCCAAGTCCAATTTGATCTCTTTTTAAGTCTTTCACACCTATTAGGATCTTAACATATTGACAATTGATATAAATTATAATCTTAAAGGATTAGACAAATTAAACTCTTTTAATTTATTGTTAATTTTCTAATTAATTAATTTATATATAGATCAAGATTGACTTCTATCAACGTGTCATGAATACTCAAATGTCAAGACTGTTAAAGTGGTTTGACGAATCCTTTTAGTGCATGGGTCTGTCAGTATAATTCAATTCTTTCATCATACAAATGTACCGATTAGATATAGAGTATGAAATTAGTATCTTCTCTTATCTAATTATGTTCGTTCTCAAATATAGATCACTAATTTTATAAATGAGATCATAACTCTTTATGAATACTCATTCTGCCTTGGCCAAAGAATTTCCTGAATTAATATCCTTAGAGAACAGTGAACATTCTCCCATGATTATTTCAGGGTGATGAATCCTTTATTGATCACTTAACTATCTCCATATAGTTCATATTATACTCAATACAAGCCCTCATAAACGATTCTTGATTATGACAACCCAAAGGCCAGATCAAAGCATAATAATCCTTTGTATGAGATGTCTTGGTGATCTAAAGTCTTATGATCACTTAAACGACCGTCACATGAGCAATTCCACAGACACATAAGTAATGTTCTATTTGAAAATTCTCATAGTAGGTCAGTTCAATGAACTTGTTCATCTAACAAGCACTCACATGTTTGTCCAAGTATACCTTACTTCAATCTATGAGATCGACTGCTTTTTTCATAAGAAAGGAACATAACATGTACTAGTCTCACGACTCTATCAATGTCCAATCTATATAACGCATCGACTAAGAATATTTAGGAATAATACTTTGATGTAATAGGTATCTCATAATTATAATTCAATCATAATTACCTTTGCAAAGTATATTTATTCTATGAACTTTATCTTTAGAATTTACTATTAGTAATATCATGTATGTAAATAAAACTAAAGATAAACATGCCTTTATTAATAAAATTGCATGTATGAAATATCTAATATGTATTCATATAGCAACCAACTGATTGGCTAATAGGGCACATTCTAACAATCTCCCATTTGCACTATAGTCAATCGCTTATGTATTTAATACCATAACATCTCGTGTGACAATAATGTTTCTGTTGGGATAAAGGTTTAATAAGAGGATCTACCATATTCTTTTCAAAGGGTACTTGCTCTATCTTTGTGTCTTTCCTCTCAACAATCTCTCTGATAAGATGAAAACGCCTGGGTACATGTTTGGGTCGTTGATGAGACCTTGGCTCTTTTGATTGTGCAATGACTTCATTGTTGTCACAGTATACAACTACTAGGTCAACAATGTTAGGAACCATACCAAGCTTAAAGATGAACTTCTTGATCCTGATTGCTTTTTTTGCTACCTCGGATGCAGCTATGTATTCAGCTATGGTTGTCTCTTGCTTGGAACTTACCCAATTGACTGTACCGCCATTAAGAGTAAATATGTATCCAGATTAGGAATTACTATCATCCTTGTCAGATTGAAAACTCGCATCTAAATATCCTTGAATTCACAAACTCTGTACACTAGAAAGACATCCTTACTCCTTCATAAGTATTTAAAGATGTTATTGACTATAATCCATTGACGCTCGCTCGGATTAACTTGGCACATACTCGTAATGGTCAAAGTATAAGAGATATCTGGTCTCGTACATAGCATCACATACGTGATGGATCCTATAGCTAATGCATAGGGGATCTTATCCATTCTATCTCTCTTATCTTGAGTTTTATGACACATGTTCTTAGAGAGATACACGCCATGCAACATAGGTGAGAATCCTTTCTTGGATCTTTCCATTCTAAAGCTCTTTAGCACTTTGCCTATGTACGTAAATTGGGATAATCCAAACAACCTTTTAGATCTGTCTCTATAGATCTTTATTCCCAGAATATAGGTTACTTCTCCCAAGTCTTTCATAGAGAAGTTCTTAGACAACCAAACTTTCACAGATTGGAGCATTAGTATTTCGTTTCCTATTAGTAATATGCCATCCAGGTATAAAACTCAAAAAATGATTGCACTCCCATGGACCTTCTTGCAAAGACAAGGATCGTTCATATTTTGAATGAAATGAAACTCTTTAATTATCTTATCAAAACGGATGTTCCAACTTTTTGAAGCCTGCTTGAGTCCATAATGGACTTTTGCAGCTTGCATACCTTATTGGCATTTTCTTTGGATAAAAAACCCTCGGGTTGTCTCATATGCACATCCTTCAGTAAATTCTCATTTAAGAATGTTGTTTCAACATCCATTTGCCAAATCTCATAGTCATGGTATGCAGTAATAGCTAGAAGTATCCAAATAGATTTAAGCATGACTACAGGTAAAAAGGTTTCATCAAAGTCAACTCCTTGCCTTTGTTTGTAACCATAAGCAACTAGTCTTACTTTATAAGTCTGTATATTTCCATCCATGTCAGTCTTTCTCTTAAAGACCCACTTACACCTAATGGGTTTAATCCCTTTAAGTAGATCAACCAAGGTCCAAACTTGGTTAGAGTACATAGAATTGATTTAAGACTTTATTGCTTCTAGTCATTTAAATCAATATCAGATATTACCTCATCATAACTAGTAGGCTCATCCTTTATGAGCAATACATCATTCTTTTTCTCAATGAGTAATTGGTGCTATTTAGGAAGTTGATGTATTCCACTAGATTTTCAAAGTTCTTGTGTCACTTGAGCATCGACTTGTGCAACCATTGCATCATCCTTTGGCTTAGGTTCCAACTGGATGCATGCTTGTGGGTCTTGAACTTCTTCAAGATCTATTTTACTCCCACTGCCTCTTTGGAGAACAAATTCTCTCTCTAAAAAGGTAGCATGCTTTGAGACAAGCACCTTTCGCTCAATTGGGTTGTAAAAGTAGTATCCAACAGTTTCTTTTGGATGCCCCATAGATTTGTATTTATTTGACTTAGATCCCAATTTGTTTGATATTGGATGCTTCACATAAGCATCGCATCCCAAATCTTCAATTATGAAAAGTTTTATCTCTTACCAGTCTATATCTAATATAGAGTCTTGTCAACTGATTTGGAAGGAACTCGATTTAGAAGGTAAGCGACAGTTTCAAAGGCATATTCCCAAAAGGAAGAAGGAACATCAGTATGACTCATCATGGAACGAACCATATCTAATAAGATTCGATTTCTCCTTTCCAAAACACCATTGTGTTGTGGGGTTTTAGGAGAAGTCCACTGTGAGAGAAGCCCATTCTCTTTTAGATAATCACGGAACTCCTAGTCTAAGTATTCACCACCTCAATCCGATCGAGGTGCTTTAATACCTTCTTTAGTTTGTTTCTCAACTTCATATATGAATTCTTTGAACTTTTGAAATGATTCAGATTTATATTTTTTTAAATACAAATAACCATATCTGGAATGGTCATCAGTGAATGTAATAAAATAAAACAAACCATTTCTTATAAGAATGGTCATTGGGCCACATACATCTGAATGTATAAGCTCTAACAATTCATTGACACGTTCTCCTTTTCCCTACAAAGGAGATTTGGTCATCTTTCTCAATAAAAAAGATTCATATGTTCCATATGATTCATAATTGAATGGATCCAAAAAACCATATTTATATAACTTGGTGACTCTTGTTTTATTGATGTGACCTAATCGACAGTGCCATACAAAAGATACACTTTGATTATCTATTTTGAGTCTTTTATTATCTATGTTGAGAACAGACCTATCTAGATAAAACACACACAAACCATTTGTATAAGATCCAGAATCATAATAAACATCATTCTTATAAAAGGAACAACCTTTGTCCTTAAAATTGAAATTAAATCCATTTAATGCTAAACATCAAGTGGAAATAATGTTTTTGGAAAGTACTAGAACATAATAACAATTATTAAGTTGTAAATTACGCCAGAAGGCAAAGGTAAATAACAAATTCCAACAGCTAATGCAGCAACTCTTGCTCCATTTGTAACTCGTAAATCTACCTCTCCTTTTGTAATGGTCTACTACTTTTTAGTTTTTGCACATTTTTACAAACGTGTGAACCAAACCCGATATCCAATACCCAAGACGAATGATTGGAAGTAGATAGATTGATCTCAATCATAAACATGCTTGAACTTGAAGGTTCCATAAGCTTCTCGTCTTTTAGACCTACAAGGAACTCATTGCAATTCCTCTTCCAATGGCCTTCCTTGCCACAATAATGGCATGTGCCCTTACTGTTGTCCTTGTTGCCACCACCTATAGGTTTTACTGTTTTGATCATATCTACAATTAGATCGTGATCCATGACAAAACTCAATTAGCCCAATGAATCAGAGTAGCCAATAATCTTAAGTGCATAAGAAGTTACTGAAGATTCTTTTATTATATTCTATAGGAATGATTCCTTATAGGTCTCATACCTAGATTGTGTATCAAACAACTCTTTGAGATGCATAATAATGGTGTATGCATCTATGTTCTCATGATACTTTTAAAGCTTAGGAGACATGCTGGCTAATATCATATATATAGCCAGGTTATCTGTTAGGAATCACATATATATTTATCGAATAAATACAGAGCAAAAACAGAGATTTAAAATTTTGATTCCTAAGAGTAGATCGACTATTTGTTAAATATAATTACAATCTAGCTTAAGAGAAAGAATTGTTAATGAGGTAGTAGTCTTCAATTCTTCTTTTTTTTTAGGCCTATCGACTAGTTGTTGTAAACTACTACCATCCAAACGTCCAGCCTCTAATAATATCCACACAGAACTGAAGAAACAACTCTCTTACACCTAAACCTTTTAGAAAGAGAAGAGAAGAGAGAGAGGAGGGTTAGCCTAAGGAAGAGCACTAGCTCTGAATGATCATAAAATCGTATGTTAGGCAGACCTTATAAGGTTTTATTAATAGAGACCTTAGACTATATAAGTCCTAGTCTAATTTCTCATAAATTACACTTTAGTCCCTATAAATTCAAATATCATAGATTTTGCCCCAAAAGTTCCTAAAACTTTTCAATCAAGTCCAACTTGATCTCTTTTTATGTTTCTCACCAAATTCCCTAATGTTTGTGACCCATTAGGATTCTGATATGTTGGTAATGAATATAAATTATAATTATAAAGGATTAGATAAATTAAACTCCTTTAATTTATCATTAATTCTCTAATTAATTAATTTTTATTCATAAATCAAGATTGACATCTAGCAACGTATAATGACCATGCAAATGTCAAGACTATCAAAGTGGTTTGACTAATCCCTTCAGTGCATGGTCTTTCAGTATAATTCAATCTTTTCGTCCTACTAATGTTCTAATTAAATGTAGAGTATGAAATTAGTGTCTACTCTATATTGTTTAATTATATTCGTTCTAAAAAACTAATGAGGTCATTGATTTTGTGAATGAGATTTTAACTCCTTATAATCCTTATTCCACTTTATACAAGGATTTTATGAATTAATACCTAATAAGAACATTGAAACATTCTCCCATAATTACTTTAGGGTGACGAATCTTTTATAGATTAGTCAACTATCTTCATATAGTTCATAATGTGCCTAATACAAACTCTCAAAAGCGATTATTGGTTAGGACAACGTAGAAGTAAGATCAAAACATGTCAATTCCTATATAAGATAGATTGGTGATCTCAAATTTAAAGGTCACTTATATAACCGTCACATGAGAGATTCTTCAGACACACAACTAATGTTTCATTTGGAAATTCTTATAGCGGGTTAATTTAGTGAACTTATTTAGCTAATAAGCACCCACATGTTTGTTCAACTATCTTTATACATTAAGGGTGCGTTTGGTACACAGACTGGACATTACGATATATGATAGTATAGACTAATATAGTGTATTAGTTATAGTTCATAATGTGCCTAATACAAACTCTCAAAAGCGATTATTGGTTAGGACAACGTAGAAGTAAGATCAAAACATGTCAATTCCTATATAAGATAGATTGGTGATCTCAAATTTAAAGATCACTTATATAACCGTCACATGAGAGATTCTTTAGACACACAACTAATGTTTCATTTGGAAATTCTTATAGCGAGTTAATTTAGTGAACTTATTTAGCTAATAAGCACCCACATGTTTGTTCAACTATCTTTATACATTAAGGGTGCGTTTGATACACAGACTGGACATTACGGTATAAGATAGTATAGACTAATATAGTATATGATAGGCTAGATTACTAGTCTATATTAAGTTTGAATGTCATCAAATAGTATAGAATAGTTATTCTATTTAATATTTGGATGATATGAGATATAATAGTATAGTATATTAAAATTACTTTTTTATCCTTAGAAATAATTGATTTACATTTACTATTAATTTTAATCTTTTTATTAAAAATAATTAAAATTAAGTAATGAAATTAATATTTATTTTACATGTTATTATACATTATGTTGTTTATAATTTTTCAATTTTGTATAAAAAAATATTTTTTAAAATATTAGAAAAAAGATTAATATTTTTTTTAAAAATAAATTATAAATTATAAATTTATATTTTTTAAAAATATTTTAAAAAAAATTTAAAAAAATATGTTTTAAAATATTTAAAAAAAGATTAATAAATTTATAAAAATAAATTTTAAAATATCAAAAAAAAAGATTAATATTTTTTTAATTTTTTGAGGAAAAATTAAATAAATTTTAAGAGATAAAATTTCAAATTTATATGAAAAAAAAAAAAAGAATGGGCATGAGAGAGAGAGTGAGGAGAGATAAAGGTAGGGGGAAGGAAGAGAGAGGGAGGAGAGAGAAAGGAAGGGAGGAAGGAGGAGAGAGGGGAGAGAAAGGGAAGAGAGAGAGATGAGGAGAGAGAGACAGGAGATGGAGGAGAGAGAAAGGGAAGAGAGAGACAAGGATTGAGAGAGAGAAGAGGGAGGAGAGAGAAAGGTAAGAGAGAGAGAGGCGATGAGTGAGTGAGAGAGAGGAGGGAGGAGAGAGAGAGGAAAGAGGGAGGATAGAGAAAGGAAAGAGAGAGAAGAGGAGTGAGAGAGAGAAGGGAAGAGAGAGAAGATGAGAGAAATGAATTTTTTAAATTTTATGTTAATTTTTTAAAAAATATTTAAAATTTATTTTAATTAAGAGGATATTTTAGTAAATATATAATTTATTAACACTAGTTCATGATGTGGGATAGATTAGCCCATAAGAGTTAGAGGGATAGTACTATCCTATATTTATGGGATAGTAAGCCCACACTAGCCTATCCTATAATTATCTTATTAACCAACCAAACATGAGTTATGATGAGATAGTTGGCCACTAGCCTATTCTATCCTATCCTATCTCATGAAACAAACGCACCCTAAGTCTATGAGATCGACTGCTTTCTTCATAATAAAAAAACATAACATGTGCTAGTCACACGGCTCTATTAATATCCCATCTCAATAGAGCGTCGATTAGGAATATTTAGGAATAATAATTTGATGCAATAGGTATGTTATAATTATAATCTTATCATAGTTATCTCTGCAAGTAAAATATATTTTTTTCATGGACTTTATCATTACTGTTTATCAATGATCATATTTTGTATATAAATAATACTAAAGATAAAGAATACTTTAATTACTAATAATGTACATGAACTTATATTATCATTGGTAATCAGCACATTGTTTACTAGGGCATACATTAATAATCTCTCACTTGCACTGTAGCCAGTTGCCTATGTATTATATATCGTATCCCTCAAAGTGGCGATCATGTTCTTACTAGAACAAGGCTTTGGACAAGAATTCACTAAATCTTTTTAAGTGGGAACTCTCTTTATCTTTATATATTCTTTTCTAACATCCTACAATGAGAAGGAATCATTTGAGTACATAACCAGATCAATCATGAGACCGAGGTTCCTCGTACAATGACTCTATTGTTGCCACAATAACCAATTACTGGTCGACTCTATTGTTGCCACAGTAATCAACTACTAGTTTAACAATATATGAAACCTTATTATGTTCAATTATGAACTTATTGATCCAATCATTGCATCGTATGCAAAGATATGTACAAATATGATGATTGTCTCAAGTTTAAAACTGTTCTAAAGTATAGTCTCGTCATTTGGAGTAAATCTTTCTTCAAAATATGACTTTTAATAGATTGAAAGCTACTGACCAAATATCATTGGATATTAAGTTCAGTTTCTCCATAATCTAAAAAATCATTCTTAATACTTCATAAGTACTTAAGAATGCCTTTCACAAACAATCCAATGACTATCATTTGGAACAATCTTGTGTCGACACGTTAGAGACACCTAGCCTTGTACATAATAATGCATATATGATATATCTTATCTATCATATCTCTCCCAATTTGATGTCTAGGGACACAAGTCCTTGAAGAGATTTATGTTATACACTATAGGAAAGAATCTCCCCTCATATTCTTCCAATGCTAAACCATTTAGCAATTTATACTTAGACTGGAACAAATAGAAACAACCTATTAGATTCATCTCTATAAATCTCAATCATTCAGATCTTCTCTTTAGATCTTTTCAGAATGTAGGCTGATTCTCTAATATCTTATATGGAGAATATTCTTGGACTACCACACATTATTGGATTTGAAGAATGATATACTTTTTCTATTAGCATTATGTCATCCACATAAAGCGCTAGAAAGATATTGTGCTCCCACTATCCTTCTTGTAAACACAAAATTCATCCATTCTTTTGATAAAGTCAAACATTTTAAACATTTTATCAAAATAAATGTTTGAACTCCATAAATCATGCATATTCATAATATGTAAAAGCAACAATTAAAATCTTTATGGACTTAAGCATGTCTACAAGTAAAAAAGTTTAATTAAAGTCAACTATTTGGTTTTATTTATAACCTTTGATCACTAGCTTAGCCTTGTATAACCACCAATGTTTATCTTTTTTTAAAGACATGCTCACTTAATGGGCATGATCCCTTCAGGTGATTCAACTAAAGTCTCTACTTAGTTTATGTATGTGGAGTCAATATATTTTATAGCCTTGAGCCATTTGTTGGAATCAATATCACACATTGTTTCCATATAATTAGTAGACTCATCTTAAATAAGTAATACAACATCTCATATTTTTAAGAGAAACTCATTTCTTTGTATAGCATAGTGTATGTCACTATGTACAGAGTTTCTTGTGTTAATGAGTATTAGGTTTAATATCCACTACAAAAACCATTCACTCAAGTTCCATGTAGATATAACATTGTGAGTTTTGAACATTTCAAGTTCTACCTAGCTCTCATTATTTTTTTTTTTCAGAGATCAAATTCCTTTTTAAAAATATGGCAGGATTGAGACAAACTCTTTTACTCAACTCTATGGTAGAAACACTATTCATTAACTATTTATGGATATCCTTAAAATAATGTATTTATCTGACTTAATTCCAAACTAATCAAATAATAGATGCTTGAAAAGGCATCACATCCCCAAATCTTAAGATATAACAAGTTGGGCCTTTTAGCATTTTATACCTTATATGAAATCTTGTCAATAGTTTTGGATAGAACCGTTTTAAAGGTGAATAGCACTTCTTATGGCATAGTTTCCAAGAAAAGATTTAAACTATGCGATTCATCTATACTGAACAATATCTCATATTGTAAGGTTTATCCTATCTTAAACTCTACAAAGTTTTAGGAGGAATTCGTATTGAGAGAATCTCATTCTCTTTAAGATAATCATTATGCTTGGTCAAAGTATTTTCTATCTCGATCTGATCGAAATAATACTTTTACGAGTGTACTTCTCAATTTCAATTGTGATTTCTTTGAACCTTTCAAAAAATTCAAATTTGTATTTCACTAAATACATATGACCATATCTAATATTGTTAATCGTAGAAATATGAGAAACTTCCTTTATCATAAATAGTTACAGGCCACATACATATCAATGTATTAGTCTAAATGATTCATTGACACATTTTCCCTTTTTTGTAAAAGGTGATCTAGTCATCTTATTCAATGAAAAAGATTCACATGTTCAATATGATTCATAATCATATGAGTTCAAGTTCACATCTTTATGTAACTTGGTGATTCTTATTTCATTGACATAACTTAATCAATATTGTCATATAAAGTGTAACAATATTATTACCTAACATAGGTTTTCTATTGTATGCCTTCGAGAATAGACCTTTTCTTTAAAGGTTTACTTCTCATAGGTTCCTAAAAGGAAACTTCTCTGATTTTCACATCTTTTAGGATGATAAGAATACCTTGCAATCTCTTTTCAAATGTCATGCACCATTTTTTGTTGTTCTTTCAATACCTTTAGACTGTACTGCATTTTTAGTGAGCTTACTACTATAATTCTTCTCTTTTACGCTCATAATAAATCCATGAGAAGAACAAGAGATAACCATCCATAAGGTGTCCCACAACAGTCATGAGTATATTCAAAAACTTGATTAATGAATGCTTCCATCACATAGAAATTCACGTCAAACTTAGAATAACTCGAAAGTAGAGATTATGAGATCAACTTAACATTTAACTATTGATCAATGACAAAACTTAGTTGGCTTAATTTCTCAAATTAACTAATCATCTTCAGAATGGTTACTGTTCACTGAAAATCCTTTTGTTATCTCATAGAGGATCAATTCCCTTTGAATCTCACTATGCACATCATTCAACTACTTAAGATGTGCAATAGCAGCATCAGTACTCCTAGTATATGTTATTTTCAAAGTTCGGGAGACTTTCTAACTAGCATCATATATTTAACTACTTGACATGTGCAATAGCAACATCGTTATCATCTCATGATATTGACTAGTCTCCTAAACTTTATTGAGAATATCCCCGTGGGGATATGCAACATAAGATTATGAAGGACAACTAGACAAACTTACTTTGTCTCATTTGAGAATAATTCTCAAATTAATATACTAGTCCAAGGAATTTGGTCTAGTAAGCCTTTTGGCATCCATATACTAATGAGGGATAAGTCATTACTTCTTTTGTTCAAACAACAAATATCATGTAAAGAGAGAGTATCTGTTTCATGCATATATACCAAAATAGATTGGGTCTTTAATCATTTATTTTGGTTGCTCTCACTATTAATTCAAAAAATCCTATTGGACTTTCTAATGGGCTAAGATCCCATTTAATTTATTTGACCTTGAGGTAACCTAGCAAATAAAATAAAATAAATTAAGTAGATAACATAACTTATCAATCACATCACATGTGACTCCTAGATTAGTTAGGTGGCAACTCCTTGTCTAAATATATCATATATGTTTTGCCTAACTATCGCCTCTAAATTTGTGTGATTATGAGGTAACCCATCCAAATCACACAAATTTAGTTAAGTAGAACCCATCAATTATAGTGTTAAATATATTCGGGTTAAGGAGGCCTTGAGGTAACCCAACAAACCTTCCTCAAACAGAATTCTTGTTTTATAATATAATTATGGAAGGCAGCTTATTATATTCTTAACATGTACTTAATATTGTGAATGAGGGATTTTGTATTTACTATTGGTCTCATGCATTGGCAACACGATTGCAACAGATATCACATACTTATCATATAATCCTAGCATGCCATTCTACTATGAATGATTATGGACTCTAATAAACTAACTTCCTCGAGCCATGAAAGAAATTAGATGGTCAATCCTAAGGAATTGGAACAACACAACGAGGCCTTCCAAAGTCTTTTTGCTTGCAACCTCTTTTTGATGTCACCTTTGGTGTCTCTGTCTCGATCTGTATGGTTACAAATTTATATTCTGCCTAAATCCTAAATTCTCTTATTACATTACCATTACACTATTTAAAGAGAAACCTCGAGTTACATTCGAGGGGAGTTTAGATGAGAAGAGAATTTATAACCAGAGAATAAGAGAAAGACAGAGAATGCAGTCCTCATACTCCAAAAATTACACTCATTCAACCATTAAAAAACACAACCACATTGGTCTTTAAGTCCATAACCATCTATCATGCCATTATAATCATATTATGTTTATAAAATTTAAATGCATGTTCAGTTCTAGTTATTGATCTTATATGCAATCAAAGATAATACTTTCAACAATTGAAAATATTAAATTAAATTAATTTGATGTTATCCATTCATGATACAACATCAATTGGGAGTTTTCTTGCAAACAGAATACCTAATTCAATTAGAAAACAATTTTCTCATTAAAAGATTTATTGACCAAACTTTATCGGCCCAAAAATGTTTACAAAATTTTGATCTAAATTCTAAATTCATAGATATCAAAATGGGTATTTTACCTTTATATCTCAAAAGAGCTTGGAAAGTGCTTTTTGTTGACATGTTATGAGAGCCATAACTCCTTACGGCGTAAAAGTTATGGTCAGTCAAAGTTAACGATCATACAATCAACTTTTGTCCATATTTTACTAATCAAATTAGAGAAATTTCTATGATGAATCGATATCCTAATCAAATTAGCACTCATTAATAGATCAAAATTCCTATTCCAAATATGTTTTCTAATCTAATTAGATTTTATTATTCAATTAAACTTACTATTCAAA
Source organism: Carallia pectinifolia (assembly GCA_037832335.1). NCBI lineage: Eukaryota > Viridiplantae > Streptophyta > Magnoliopsida > Malpighiales > Rhizophoraceae > Carallia > Carallia pectinifolia. The sequence goes on along the minus strand of CM075446.1, from coordinate 8,975,646 downwards.
ATATAAGTCCTAATTGTATTGGAAAACAAATTTCTAATCAAATAAGAAATCTAATATAATTTAATTGCTTAATCTTAATCTCAATAGGATCCTTTAATTTTGGTCAAGCATTGGTTATAACTTAGAAACAATTTTCTAAATTATAGTTAAATTAAAACTCTTTTAATTCAACAACCCAATCAAATTAGGTATTTAAATTCTAAACCGTTTAGAATTTTTAGAATTTCAATGATATTGAAATTCTTTTGGGGCTTTACAGCATCATGCTAATACACAGAAACATTTTTACAGTATTACAAATACGTGTTCTCAACACGTTTGTCAACCCTTTAATAGCAACGACTCATGGGAAGCAAGGCTATACCTTACTGTCCATATTGTAGTAACAATTACCATATATGACAGCAAAGCCAATTGCTGTTAGGCACTGCCAACATTATAACCTTACTGTCCACAACGTGATAACAATTACAGTACATGACAACAAAGCTAATTGGTCATTGGTGCTACCAACGTTATCAGTTTCAACCACATGCTTTTGTCAAAGCCATATGTCTATGAACAATTTCACATACACGGTTGCCATAAGCACATGGCCTTCTCAAAGCCACGTAAGCTAATATAATGAACCCAAAGCCAAAGTCATGCTTTTTTATGGGTAATTAATTTCCCACACCCAAAACCAATCATATAAATTGTTTTTTTCTAAAAAAACAAGCCATGACAACACTTTTGTTATTGTTGCCGTACCCATGTCCCAAAAGCCATGCTAAGCTTGGGCAATCATTTACTTGAGCTTGACAAGCCGACAACTTTAGCTTTAATTTTAATTTTAATTTTTTTAATTTGGCCAAAATTTTATGGAGGAATTAACATAAAAAGTAGTAACACCGAATCAACATAAAAATCAATCAAATAAATTATCAATAACAATTAAACATGCAATTGAACTATATATAACAAACTAACCAGACTTTGATGCCACTGTTAGGAATCGCAGATATATTTATTGAATAAATACATAGTGAAAACAGACATTTAAAATTATAATTCTTAAGAGTAGATCAATTACTTGTTAAATATAATTACATGTTAGCCCAAGAGAAAATTCTTTTACCAAAGTAGTCTTCAATTCTTCTTCTCTTTCAAGCCTATCGGTAGGTTGTCACAGACCACCATTGTTCAAATGTTCGGCCTCTAACATTATCCACATAGGACTGAGAGAAACAACCCTCTTTTACACCTAAACCTTTTAGGGAGAGAAGAAAGAGAGGAGAGTAAGCCTAAGGAAGTGTGCTAACTCTAAATAATCATAAAATCATATGTTACACAGGCTTTATGAGATTCTATTTATAGGGACCTTAGACTATATAGGCCCTAGTGTAATTTCTTATAAATTACACTTTAATCTCTATAAATTCAAAGATCATAGATTTCACCCCAAAAGTTTCTCATACTTTTCAATCAAGTCCAACTTGATTTCCTTTTATGTTTTTCACCAAATTCCCTAATGTATGTGACCCATTAAGATCCTGACATATTGACAATGAATATAAATTATAATACCAAAAGATTAGATAAATTAAATTCTTTTAATTTATCATTAATTCTCTAATTAATTAATTTTTATTTATAGATCAAGATTGACATGTAGCAATGTATCATGACTACTCACATGTTAGGACAGTCAAAGTGGTTTGACGAATCCCTTTAGTGCATGGTCTCTTAGTATAATTCAATTTTTTTATCATACTAATATTCTAATTAGACATAGATAGAATTAGTATCTACTTTATATTGTCTAATTATATTCATTCTAAAAAACTAATAAGGTCATTGATTTTGTTAATGAGATTATAACTCCTTATAATCCTTATTCCACCTTGTGCAAGGATTTCATGAATTAATATATAATCAGAACAGTGAAACATTCTTCATTAATTACTTTAGAGTAACGAATTCTTTATTGATCACTCAACTATCTTCATATAGTTCACAATATACCCAATACAAACTCTTATAAACGATTCTTGGTTATGGAAATTTATAAGTAAAATCAAAACATATCAATTCTTATATAAGATACCCTGGTGTTTATTGATGATCATATCGTGTATATAAACAAAACTCAAGATAAAGAATGCCTTTAATTGATCAATAATATCCATGAAATTATATTCTCATTGGTAACCAACACATTGACTACTAAGGTATACACTAACATCATCATCATCTATATGGTGTTTGTATGTCTCTATTTCTTCCTTAATAGCACATTCAGATGGAGGATTGAGAACATAATCATCAAGGACATATAGTTTTTTTGCTACCTTAAAAATAATTCTCAAGTTTTTATACCAGTGCAAGAAGTTTGGTCTAGTAAGTTTATTAGCATCAAGTATGCTACATAGGGACAGGATATTACTCATTTTTCTAGCAACCTATGTATATAAAGAAAGCGAGTATTAGTTTCATGCATACATACTAAAATAGATTAGATCTTTAATCATTATTTTGGTCACTCACACTATTTTATTCAACTTAATAGCCCTCACTATTAACTCAAAAAATCTTGTCGAATTTTCTTGTAGGTTAGGATCCCATTTAATTTATTTGACCTTGAGCGACTAAAAAAAAAATCAAATAAACTAAATTGGGTAGGTAATATAATTTAACAATCACGTCCAATGTGACTTATAGATCAATTAGATGACAACTTCTTGTCTAAACATATCATATATATTTTGCCTAACCATTGTCTCTAAATTTATATGATCATGACTGACTTATCCAAATCATATAAATTTAGCTAAGTAGGAACCATCAATCATGGTATTAAACATATCCATGTTAAGGTAATCTTGAGTGACTCAACAAATCAATCTTTAAATAGAACTATAGTTTTATATTGTGATTATGGAAGGTAACTCATCGTGTTCTCAACATGTACTTAGTATTTAATTTGAAGGATTAAGTTAATTAATGTTGGTCTCATGCATTGGCATCACAATTACACAATACATTACATATATAATATACAGTCCTAGCATGCTATTCTAATATGGATGGCTATGGACGCTACTAAACTTCATCGAGCCATAAAAGGAAGTTAGATAGTCAAATCTTGGTGGATTGCAACACGGTCTTCAAAAGTCCATCTGCTTGCAACCTCCTCTCGATGTCTCCTTTGGTGCCTTTGTCTTGATCTCCAAGATTACAAATAAATTTCTATCTAAATTCTAAATTCTCTAATTACATAACATTTACATAATTAGAAGAGAAATGTTGAGTTACCTTCAAGGGGGTTTAGATGAAAAAAGAATTAAAATAAGAGATTTATAAAAAAAAACAGGAAGCATAGTCCCCATACACCCAAAATAAAACATCCATTCAACCATTAACACAATCACATTGGTCTATTGAGTCTATAAACATCCATCATGCCACCATAATCATATTATGTGCACAAATAGAAAAATACATGTTTATTCTAACTATTGATCTAATATGCAATTTAAAATAATAGTCCTAATAATTAGGATTCATAAATTAAATTAATTTGATATTTTCCTATTCCAAATAGGAATCCTAATCAAATTAGGAATCAATCACATAATTAATTTTATAATATGAATCCAATTAGGAAAGAATAATTTTGGTCAAAATATTAACTTGAAAGACAATCTTGCGTAAAGGAATTAAATGAGTGATTTTTCCCAATTAAAGAAACGAATTCCAATTAGGACATTTTATCCCAAAATAAGACAATTTTAATTTCGGAATAAAATCAAAATCTTCTCAAATAAAAATTCCAATCCAATTGGAATTTTATATTCTCAAATATTAAAATAATTCAATCAAATTGAATTATAATATTTTAAATATTTCAAAATTTTCCCGGATAGTTAAGAATAATTCTCAAACAATTCGAAATGTGATGAGACAAACGGGATACAAAATAATAAATTTTGTAGTAGTCCACACCATAGAAACGCTTTCTGTTTCGTAAAGAAGCACCCACACACATAAATGTGAATGCCCCGCACAAGCGTGCGACAAACATATTTTGACTCTCATACTGGGTAGCCCATATTTTCTGCCCAAAGGGTAGCACATAAGCTACCCAAGAAGGGTAGGAAATGGATTGCATAGACAGCTCACTGAGGCTTCCCAAGATTGCACACTTGGGCTCCCTTAAGGTAGCCAAATGGGCTGCCTTTTGGGTAGCAAGCAAGCTACCCATGGCAGCCCACCGTGGGCTGCTAAGGTGGCCCATGTTGCTACCCAACAACAGCGACTCTTGATGTCACGCGACAACATGTATTTGGCTGCTATCTCTGTTATATATATCTATGTTTCAACGTCTCGTGTACAAGAAAGAATCTATACATGTTAATGTTTGAGTGTGTACATCTTATGCACACTTTTATAGGTGTTCCAAACACTAAATAGTATCCCAAAAAATATTTTGTAATCAAATAACTTTTATTTGATTTCTTTTTACCAAAATAATTTTTGAAAAATAATTATTTGACTGAAAAATATCAAATCAACATATAAATCAATCATATTAATTATCAATGATAATAAATATGCGATTAAATCATATTTAACAAGCGAACCAAGACTTTGACAGCGTAGTTAGGAATCGTAGAGAGTTTTTTTTATCAATAATAAAGCTACAGCGAAAACAAGTATTTTAAAAATCTATTTCTAATAACGGTTTGGTTACTTGTTAAATAAGATTAAAGAATTAGTCTAAGAAGAAGAGAAAGTTACATACAATCGAAGCCTTTCTCTTTCAAGCCTTATTGGCGAGTTGTCGTAAATTGCCACCGTTCAAATGTTCGGCCTCTAATAGTATTCACACAGGAACTGTGAAAGACAATTCTTCCAAAACCTAACCTGTTGTAGGGAGAAGAAGAGAGAGAAGAGCAAGCCTAAAAAAGAGTGCGAACTTGGAACATAGGAAAAAAAAACTCTTCCCTATGCAGGTCTCATGGAGTTCTATTTATAGAGACCTTAGATTATGTAAGCTCTAGTGTAATTTCTCATAAATTATACTTTAGTTTTTGTAAATTCAAATATCACATATTTGACTCCAAAAGGTTCTTAAACTTTTCAATCAAAGTCCAACCGAATCTCATTTTAAATTTTTCACCAATTTCCTTAATGCGTGTGACCTATTAGGATGCTGACATGTTAGCAATTGATATAAATTATAATCCCACATGATTAGACAAATTAAACCCTTTTAATTTATCATTAATTAATTTATATCCATTGAACAAGATTGATATCTAGTAACGTGTTATGATCACCCAAATGTCAAGACTGTCAAAGTGGTTTGATAAATCCCTTTAGTGCATGGTTTCTTAGTGTGATTCAATCTTTTTATCATACAAATGTTCTAATTAGATATAGTATATGGAATTAGTGTATACTCTTATTTAATTCTGTTCATTCTCAAACATAGATTAGATTATAACTCCTTATGAATACTCATTCCACCTTGACTAAGGAATTTCTTAAATTAATATCCTTAGATAACAGCGGAATATTCTCCCATGATTACTTCAGGGTGATAGATCTTTTATTGATCACTCAATTATCTCTATATAGTTCATATTATACCCAATACAAGCCCTCACAAGCGATCTTTTATTAGGATAACCCAAAGCCTAGATTAAAGCATAATAATTTCTTTTATGAGATGTCTTGGTGATCTCAAGTCTTAGGATTACTTATACGACTATCACATGATCAATTATGCAGACAAGCAAGTAATGCTCCATTTGAAAATTCTCATGATGGGTTAATTCAGTGAACTTTTTCATATAACAAGTACCCACGTGTTTCTTCAAGTATCCCTATATTTCAGTTTATGAGATCAACTACTTTATTTATAAGAAAGGAATATAATATGTGCTAGTTTCACGGCTCTATTGATGTCCAATTTGGATAGCACATCGATTAGAAATATTTAGAAATAATACTTTGATGTAATGAGTATCTTATAATTATAATTCAATTATAATTACTTTTGTAAAGTATATTTATTTCATGAGCTTTATCTTTAGAATTTTCTATTAGTAATATAATGTATGTAAATAAAACTAAAGATAAATAATATTTTTATTAATAAAATTGTATGCATGAAATACTTAATATGTGTTCGTATAGCAATCAACTGATTGGTTATTAGGGCACGCTCTAATTAAACCAAACTGGTGAAATGTTCTTTTTAGGTTAGGGGGCTAGAGGCCCGCAAGGCAGAAAAAGGATAAGGGGCTCAATTGTTTATCTTGAGTGAGTTGAGCAATCGAAAATCTATAAGACCTTTGGAGGACTCTTGTTAGTTGACAAGGAGACTTCGGGCCTAGTTGGCACGCCAGCCAAGTACCCTTGACAGGTAGTATTGGCATACCCTCCTCTAATATATAGGTGGTAGTTTGGTGGTAATGGGTTCAATTGTTAAGTATTCTTACTTATTTTTTTCCTCGTCTCCATAGTAGGGTGAGCTTTTGAGAATGAGTGGGATCTCTATTGAACCTTCAAAATGATGGGGTCTTTGGGAAAGCCATATACAGGAAAAATGACAGTTTTCAGTATTTCCTTCATGAATCTTATTTTTATGAAAGCTTCAAACTACAAGACATCAATTACGCTACTGGTTTTGACCAACACTCGTTGAACGTCAAAGCCATCCATCTCCATATCAATTACTAGTAGATCATGATACGGGTATCCACTCCCATTCAAGCCGTCATTTGTAAAAGTAATCAAAACATCTGTTTCATGAGGCCTCTTACCTTGCTGATTTAATACCCCCGTTGCGAATTATTTTCTTGCGACCGAACTTAAACCAATTGAGGGTCCTCTAAAGATCATGTTGATTACTTCCAAGGTGGTCTGAGTTGAAGGTGACTTATTGTCGTTCGTCTTGCTACAGAAGAGAGCCTCCCATTCTCGGGTGTGGGATTCACGTCTAGGAGTCCTTTCATGCACTCCATTTCCTTCCTTTTGCGAATGTATTTTTGCAATGCCCCACACTGAATGAATTCCTCAGTGGAATCTTTCAACTACTTACATTCTTCTATGGTGTGACCGTCCGTTAAGGTTTTAAAAATGTCCAATTTTGGTTTGATCATGTCTCCCTAGTAGGACTTGAGCTAAGATGGCCACTTGACAATGTTTTTATTTTTGATCTCTATTAGAATGTTCAACCTAGAGGTCATTAAACGAGTGCAGTTTGTGGAGTAAATTATATCTGACATACTATAGTTTGCTTTTAATACAACTTATATACCGATGCATCGAAATTTTCTTAAAACATAATAAACTAATCTTTCATTAACAAAAAAATACTTCGTTCAGTGTTTGTTAGAAACAGTTAGACTTTATTACAAAAATGTCATGGTCTAAAGGGAATAAATTAGCTGAATATAGTTATTGATTGTCTAAAATTTCACAAAATAGAGCAATCAGTTGCAAAAAATAAAAAGAGTTCTGATATGCTTGCAATAAAGCTGCCATCACAATCTTCTTAACAAAAGCTTCTTTGATGCAATTTTACTCATAACCTGCATTCAGTTGCTTTGTGACTTATATAATGACGAAGCTTCATAACGTCAACTGGTATCACTAACTTGCATAATCACCAAGCTCATAACGCCGCACATGCTTGGAGCTTCAAGGTTTTTACTCCCAGATAGCAACCGAGGAGGATTATATCATCTGATGTCTTACTTTGTCTAAATATTTAGATGTAACAGTCAAAGAACTTTGCTTGATGAAATACCATTTCTCTGAAACCATTTTAACTGACTTCACCCAATGCTTGCAAACAGGGGGGAAAAGCCAGGATCGTATTTTGAGATGACAACATATTAAAATTAGACAGCAATGCCTCTAAATTGAGCAAATAACAAATTGCATTTTACACAATACGGATATTAGCTTCTAGACAGCTATAACATTTCAATCCCCTAGGATTAGAATAATATTTCTATTTGAATGTCAGACATGTAATCAATACTTGCAAAAAAAAAAAAAAAGGCATAGCATGAGAAACAAAGGGGGTAAGCACAAAACCTGCAAGAAAACTTGAGGCAAAACACATCAGATGTTATGAACTTCCTAAATATGTATGAACATTCACTGTAGAGAGACTTTAACTGTACTCTCTCTCTCTCTTTTTCTTTTTCTTTTTCTTTTTTTTTTGTTTCCAGATTTTCAATCAACAACCACAAGACCCACAATATCAAGGATGTTAGAAGAGGACATTAACAAGGACATCAGTCCAATAAATGTGACTGAGTAATAGTATCCCACTGACCTTTTCCTGCATTGTGTTGTTTTATCTTTGAACTTAGAAGTGATAATCGACCATTTACGTTTGAAAATTTAATAAAACCAACAAACCCCATTAATGTTACTGTCCAAAACAGCTTGATTTTACATGGCAAAATAGTTTACAAAACTGATACCACAAAGAGATAGATTCTTACCTTTAAGCTACTTTGATCCCCGGGTTTATCATCTTCTTGCACAACTCACACAAAGTCCAATCCAATCAAATTTATGATTTCAGAAACCTCAAGTAAAAGAACTCATGCGTTTTTTGGATAGCAGTATTACATTCATGGGATTGCACCTGATAAGAAAATGAAAACAAAAACAGTGTTATGTATAGTTAATTATTTATAATCTTACCCCATGTTCTTTTAGGACATCAACTACAAAATTGGCTTTGCTTCATTTCTTAAAGTACAATCCCACCTCTCACCCGATTTAAGGTCTCTTATTTCATTTCTTAAGGCACGAACACAGCGCAACAACTCCAATGCTGTATGCCTAATCTGCCTATCTAGACAACCAAGGGAAATAAGCCCAACTGCATCAATTTCTGATGTGCGAAACTCAATCAGATCTGATTGATTAAAAGATGACTTCCTAAATACCTCACTTCCCTATCCCCCATGCTTTTTATCATCAGCAGCCAATTCCATCCTATCCTCGATCAAACAAGCTCTCCAAATATGCATTGCCAGGGACCTGTTAAGTTTGGATTATTAGATGTATGGGCTGTACTGGACTATTGGGCTACTAGTTAGATAGTAAGAAGTTGTTAGATAAATACCCAACAATTGATTGCAAAGAACTAACAACAATAAATATTGAAATTCCTTTTCTCTCTCTAAAATCTCTCTCCCTCCAAACTCTCTGTTTCTTTCTCTCTTTCCCTAATTTCTTCTTCCCTATCCCCAATTTCTTCTACTTAGAACCCTAAGTATCTTACAAGTGGTCTCAGCCAGGTTCTGATCGCCGGGAAACTGCCTTGATTGCAATTGTGGGTAACTGAAATTACTGAAATCCAAATCCAACAATGGCCGATCATTGGGACACTGCTTTTGGTAGATTTAAAGAACGACTTCACTTGTTGTGTAAACGAAGAGATCCTGAGTTCTTGCTATTCTTGGAGTCTTTAGTGCAAGGAATGGCGAAGATCATGGAGCGGAGTAAAATTTCAGAACCCACTAAATCAGTTCAGTTGACGAAGCCAGGAACATTCGAGACCTTACTGCGATTCTTCCATCTCCTGCGATTGGGGATTCATCAAGAAGCATGCCTACTCCAAATGGGTCTGTCAGTGGAAGTCTGAATTGCGTAGGCCAAGGGATTCTATGGAGATGCCGATGACAGGAATCCTCTACTTCAACATTCACCATAAGGAACAATCATTCAGAAGAATCAGTCACCTTTGAAGGTAATTATAGTCCTATAATTGAACGACTACCTTTCAATTGTAAGAAGCCTGGTGTGGTGGAGATATAAAATCCAACAGTTATAGAGACTAGGTCCATTTGAAGGAATATTGATATTATCGTGTTCCATAGGCTGATTGCGGGACATGTGTATAATGAGGAGATGTGTGAACAAGATATATCCAATGAATTAGAGAAACTTTGCATGGTTGACGTTGTTGGTATTATTCAAAAGGAATTAATTGATGTAAGGTCAAGAGTTAAGATGAAACTTCCTTTTAGAACACTTATTTTGATGAATGGTAAAGCTGAAATTGTTATTGTTGAGTGTGAGAAGTCAAAATGAGAAAAGTGTCCGTGCAGTCTAGATCTTCAAGTTGGGAATGCAAAAGTCTTGGGAGCCACACTCTTTTCCGTCGACGCTGAAACTATGATTGAAGATGCATTTGCGCAATGTTAGGGGGTGCTTTTGTGTCTTGTGCAACAACAAGTAGTTGGAATCGAGTGTGTGCATCGTGATTCTAGACCCAGAGTTAAGATGAAGTCTTCTCCTTCATTCTTAATTGTTTTTGTGGCTTCCATAAATCAATTTCCTAAGAGAACTAGGTGGGTTGTTGCGTCTGAATTCATTGGTTGTTCTCCTTTCCTTAGTGATGTGGAAGGTTCTGGATCATTGCCTATGATTGATGATAGTGTAGAATTGGTGAATTATGACATATGTGAGGATTATGACGGTTCTGTTAGCATGGGAAGTGATGAGTTTGGACTGAAAATGCCGGTTAATACTGCAATCAATTTGGAAATGAGAGTTTGTCAGGAAAGGGGACAATTCCATATGTTGTTCGATTCTATTGATACCCATCACTTGGTTCCTAAGGAGCTAAATTCTTTTCTGGTCATCTATCAAAATGATGGTGATGACCTACTATAGATTAAGATTGTTGTTACCAAAGTGCAAAGAATTTGGTGAATTAAGTGCACTGAATCAATGGGGGAATAAAATTGGAATTGCCTTGTTTGTAGGTAAAAGTGGTCTTTTGATGTCAACAAATGCTTTAAGTTTTGACAAGGGTACAATTGCAAAAGAGAAACTTGAAGAAGACCATGGTCTTGCACATATTTCCCTATTCTTGTTGCGAAGGAATTCTTATATCCTTAGGCTGAATGTATACGTGAATGGCTTTTGCAATAGGTTTAAGTGTCTTTCCTTTTGATTGCTTTTTTATAAGGGACTATGCTTATACCATGGATGCCATCTTTTTTGCTGTTCATTTATTGTCTAAGAGAAAGCTGCAAACAATGGTTATACAGCATGAAGCAGAACAAGTTTATGAAAGCCCTATTCAAGATGTACGTGAGAAGTTTGCATTGATGAAAAGGTATGTGTTGAAGAGACCTACAACATGGACAGCAATGGGTGGTTCTGAGCTATTGCAATTGCGGGACAGCTGTAGTTCGTGTTGCTGCAATTCAGCTCCTGCAATCAAATTTTTCTTTGATTCTTTTGGTCAGATTTGGCCATCCTTGAGGACAAGGATGTTCTCTAGCAGGAGGGAAATACACAGAATATGTAGAAGGGAGGAAGAGAGAATGAGGTGGAAATGAAAGCTGGCGATGTGATGGAAGTGGAAATGAATCATTGTTTTCCTGCTGATTTGCTTCTACTTTTAGCTAGTTATAGGATGGAATTTGCTATGGGAAGACTATACACTTAGATGGTGAGACAAACTTGAGGATAAGACAGGCTATGGAGATTTTAATTGAAGCATTCTATGTTTTAGCTGTTGTCTGCAACTTATTATTTGAAGCAGGTAGCTCGAGTATGGGTGCAATGGAGAATTTTGATTTACTGCCTGTGTGGGTCTCATTTGGTTCTAAAGCATCTATGAAGGGCAAGACATTTTCAATCTGTGCTTGCCATGCTTGTGCATTACGTGTTGCTCTAGCAAGTGTGGCCATCTTGCTTGCTCCCATGATTGTCCTTTCTAACAAGAGTTGGTTACTGCATCTTCAAGAACATATGACCATCCTTGGATTGCTGAAGCTAGAAAGTGCTACAGTACAAGAATTATACAAGGATGTCCCAAGTTCAGTAGTTATCAGAGTAACGTAGTGGCTATACGGTGCATTGTGGTTTCTCATAAATAAAAAAAAAAAAAAAAAGCCATTACATAATCTGAAGTGGAGTATTTTTTGGATGGCCAAGTTCCTGCCTTGAGACTTGGATTGCTTGAAATTGTTCTTTCCTTTATCGGGCGTGAGGACAAACCCCATTTCAGGAGGAGGGAATTCGTCAGGGACCTGTTATGTTTAGACTATCACATGTATGGGTTGTATTGGGCTATTGGGCTACTGGTTAGATAGTAATAAGTTGTTAGATAAATACCCCACGGTTGATTGTAAAAAACTAACAAGAATGAATATTGAAATTCTTTTTCTCTCTCTCTAAAATCTCTCTTTTCATAAACTCTGTTTCATTCTCTCTTTCCCTAATTTCTTCTTCCCTAACCCCAATTTCTTCTACCTAGAACCCTAGAAACCTAACATGCATGAGTTCCAATAGCAGCACCAATAATGTTTGGATCAGAAGGGCAGCGAAGCAGGGGAGGGAAGGAGAAGAAGAAGAAGAAGACAAAAGAAGAAGTACTTGCCGTGTTGAAATCCTTCATCAACAAACTCCAATTTTGAGCTTCGCCGTTTCTCTCCTTTCTCACCGACCAATCTTCTGTCCAGTGAGCTTCTGCCTGCTGACGGTGGTGTCGGAGGCGAAGAAGAGATAAAGAGGAGCAGAAAATGGAAGATAGAGCCATGAAATTAGGGTTTAGATTAAGAAATAAAAAGAAAAATGAAATCATGCATGGATCTTGAGGCAAACGAACCCTAATACTTAGATTTTTTAGCAGCTTAGGCAAAATGGTGGGAAAAGTGCTCTTTTATCAGATTTTTGCGAGCGCGAGAGAGAGAGGAGATAGGGGAGATGAAGATTAGCACGTGGAAGAAGACCGTCTGGTGGCCTTATCATTTTGTTTATATACAGGGGCATTTAAGTCTTTTTACAAATTTCACTGTGTTTTTTCTTTTTTTTTTTTTCTAAATTCTGATGTATTGGTACGTAGTTTGTATTAAATGCAAACTCATTTACCCTGTAGTTTGTGTACTTAGACTACAAGCCGACGCCCCTCCTCCCCCTAGTTGGAGTTTCTTTTGTTCATGGATTTTCGCTGCCCTTTTCCAAATGAAAAAAAGTTGTCTTAATATTTTGTGTCTCAGAGTTTATCCCAGTTAAAATTAAAATTATTATTTTTTAAATAAAAATTAATATTTTTTAAACACTTGTTATTTTTATATTTCAAAAATATCAATTTTTATTTCAAAAATAACAGTAACAATTCATTTTAAAAAAAAACTTGAGATAAAATCACCATAAATATATATGGGCGCTCTTTCCAAATTTGGTTTTCTTTCCAATGTTCCTCCACGTAATTTTGGCACATGAGTTCATCTTCAACCGGGACAAACCTTTTCACTCTTTACATAACTTAAGTGAAGTCCAGTACTGGGGGCCTTTTATACAAGGAACAAGTGATGCGTGATTTTTTTGGCCGATAACCAAGGTAGAAAACATTTTTTTAACGAAGGTAGAAAACATGAAATCATCTTCTAGCCCCTAGACATTTAATAGGTCCATGTTGAAGTTTTTGAAGTGACTTGTCCCTCTTTTGACAAACTACAAATTCAGTTGTTTGTTTCCTTCATCTATTCGCAATATATTGAGTTACAAACTGATAGCATGGGGAGAAAAGAGAGCCTTCTACCCATGACGTGCCTCGGCAAGGTGGCAGCCGCCTCTCTCTCAGATTCAATTGGAGTGGTATAACTACACTTACCGAAGTCAGGAGTCAGGTTCTTCTTGTTTTTTGGGGTTTGCACTGTGACTGCTATTGGCTATCATTTCTTCTTTGAGGGAGAAGCGGCCTCTAGGGTGCAGCGAGGTATGTTTCTTTTCTCTTGTATTAGGGTTAGCACTGTTATTGTAAGTGGCACCCTGACGTGCTCTTACATGGCCTGAAATTGGTTTGTAAGGGTTAAATCCTTATTATCAATCAGAGGGATATAAAGGTAACAGATGGAGAGACCACGTTACAATTTAGCCAAGTTGAATCATCTCTTATGACTCTTGTTTTTGTGGCATGCAAGTTTCACAAGAAAAAGAAACAAGAAGGTGTTTTCAAGGAAAGACACACACAATATGTCGCTCCCGCATACGACACTAAATGATAAAGTGTTTTCCTTTTTTTTTGGGGGGGGGGGGGGGGGTGGGGGTCGAGACAGAGAAAGACTAGTGGTGCTAGGCTGAATCCAAGAATCAACACTTGGATGTTCAAGCCAATAAAGACCAACAGACAGAGTAAGAAAAGCAAACAAGTGAGGGGTTCAATCGCTTACCTTAAGTGAGCTATGACATGGAGTATTTATAAGACTTTTGGAGGGCTCATAATGTATGACAATGAGAGAATGAGCCAAGTTGGCCCACTAGCCGACTTGGATGACATGGATGACATGGATGACAATCACAGAACAATAAAAAAAAAAAAAACCTCTTTTTTTTATCCTCTCACTAGATACCTCTGCTTCTTCGAGATTTGGCCAAACCTTTTTAGCAGCCCCCCCTCCCCCACGCCTTTTCTCCGTCTCCTCTCCCACCTGTTTTGCTCCTCTCTTCCTCCATTTTACCCTCTTTCTTCCTTTGCTCTTCTAAAATGGTGACTATTAGTTTAGGTTCTTTTAGATCTAGCTGTAATAAAGGCCTCCATGACTTCCATATCATCGGATCTGTGCTCCCCTGCGGTCGGACAACTATTTTGCAATTATCGCCGCCGCGTACGCCGCCTTCTCCGCTGCTTATGTCGCCATCTCAAATGCTGACCCCACTTTGCCTCTTCTGTCGTAGCTGTCGGAACCTAAGTTGCTATTTCTTCACTTGCAGCTACGGCCAACACCACCTCTGCCAGAGTCGGAAGCTCGAACGGTGCTGCTGTTGTATCAACAGTCACTGACGTCGACCATTCAGGTTCTGTTTATGTCATCATCAGTCTCGCTGTCGGCTCTATCGCCAACAGTGCCGTCACCGGCTCCGTCGCATCCTGCCAAATTTGAGGACTTTGGACGCTGTTGTGTTGCTTTTGTATGGGGGTCATGTATTGTTAACGTTTGTATGTTTGGTTTTCTCAGTCACCTAGTGTTGACTGTGCTTGGTTCTATTAGTCTGTTCGTAGTGGTGGAAATCGTTGTCAGGCGGTCCCTGTCGACTTCCATTATAAGTTTGCTGAAGTACGGTATTTGCTGTCATGTGCAGTTTAGTTCGGTTGATATAGATTTAGTTAAAATTTTAAGTTCAGGTAGGTTTAAGTTTTGTCGGGGTTTGTGCCCTCTTTCGAGGGGTTTGTTTAGGGCTTCCAGCCTTTTCAGTAAATGGTCATTTTGACCATAATAGTGATAGGCCATTGTAGCCAATCTTTGTTCCTGCCTCGTGTAGGTTTTTTGACGTCTTCAAGTCGAACTTATGTACGAACTCACGTTATATTTAATACAACGGTTTCCTTTGATTAAAAAAAAAAAAAGTTGGTGCACTAGCGAAGAACCCTTGGTCGAGAGTGTTGGCGTGCTACCCTTTAGACATATAATGGTAATAGTGGAGGAAGCGGAGTGACGATCAGTCAAGCATTTGGACGTTAGTCCTGTGTAAGAGTGCGAGAGTCTTTTTAGTGGCGAGCACGTCCTCTACATTAAATGGTAGTTCTTTGAGAGGTCCTTATATCAGCTTGCCCAAGTTCCTAGGAAGATGTTGGAATGTGGTAAGGTCGAGCATAGGTAGAGCGTGGCTTAAAACAAATGGTGATAATGTCTGCATTTTCATTACTGTTATTGAAGTGATCTTACCACTACCAATTAGAATTAGAGTACAAAGTTTAATTATAGCAAAAGTAGCAGCTGTGTTTGTAGTTGAAACTTAAGAGTGCACGTTAAGTAGTTCCAAGTATACAAAATAAGGATAACATACTAATTGGCTCGAATGAGATTTCAAATTTCATATCTGAGAGCCAGAGAAAATTGAGTGTCACTAATTATAAGTGGTTCATATTCAACTATCCAAATCATTATTAGGTGTAAGTACGTACACAATGATCCGCTTATGCTACTATTAACAACAGCTACGACCTATAAGCTTCGAGGGCAGATTCTAATAATAAGACTAACGTCAGTTAGTTTAAATGGCTGGAGTTTGATTTTCTTTAAGTAAGATATCAGGTTTGAGTTTTATATACAGAAAAAATAGGTGTTGAGAGAACTTTACCTCCTAGTGGGTCATTTCCGGCTTAAATCAGATTTGTCGGAATCTAATGTGATTTTCAGATACTGAAATTTTTTAAAAAAAAAATTCCAATAATAAGATTTTGCACTAGGCTTCTATTTCAATAAGCCATTGATCAGCGATCTAGAGACGATGATAAAAGCTAACTTGACTCTAGCCGCTTGAAAATAGACTCGACCAAACATATATTAACAGAAAATCAAAAAAATCTGAAACTAAAACAATTTATAACATGATAACTTAAATTCAATTTACCCAAAACCTTATTAATCTTAAATAAGGTCTTAAATAACCAATTTATGAAAAGGCTTAAATTCGATTAAGATGAGCCCAAAACTCGAAAGTTTATATGTTCATTACTTGATAGAATGAGGCCCAATAAACTCGAGGTACGAAGTATTTGAAATCCAATGACCGAAACCTAACACAATTTACCACTGAGTATCGAATGTAATAGTTTAGTGGCTGTCTAATGCGACTTTCCCGTCTAAGACTCGGGTTCGAGTTCCCTACCGGCCCCAATATTTGGGATTTAATACTGAGAACGCACTCTTTAATTCTAAACTCTTTAACACCGTGATCGGTTGTGGAGAAAGCCACCTTAAGTTTATCAGTGCTTCGATGGTATGTCCATCTGTATGCAGGAAGTTCAATGAGACATTCAAATGAGTGTCCAATACAAACACGTGTGGTGCAACCCCCCACCGCTGTAACATGCAAGTCCAGATACATCGAAGCCTGTTCCGGCCTCACTCATCATTTCAAGAGTGGGTATGGACAGTCGTCTGAAAAGGATCCAGTCTTCAAATAGAGCGGTGGCCCTCGTAGCTACGTCTATTAAGCGCAAACATCTTGCTCCAGAAAACGGTGGGCATTGATGTTATAGAATATTCTCATTAAGAAACGAGAAAAAAATAATATTCTCATAAAAAATAAAAAGGATAAAAAAAAGCAGAACAGAATCATAGAAGGCAAGGATACGGTCCCACAACATGCAATTGTCTAAAATAATAACAAAAAAAAAAAAAAGGCATCTGGCAGTATCACCAAAATCTGTTTCCCCCATTCAACAAGGCAGCACAACAGTAAAGAGAAAACCCAAAAGAAAAAAAAAAAAAGGAAAAGAAAAAGCAGTCATGTTTCCATGTAACCAAAGCTGAGCACCGCAGCAGAAATGCAGCCACCTTAATTGTGCCTATGAGTTGTCTCAATGTATTAAATTCTAGTTGCACATTGGTTTAGTTTTGTGACCATAGAGTGGAGTTTCTCAACCCGAATCCTTACTTAATCCACCAGCATTCTTTTAAATAAGCTCATCTCAACTCAACAAAGTCTAAATTCCAATATTAATTGAAGTGAACTATAGGAGTTTTTGTCCCCCATCATTCCACTCTATTGTGAACCAAAATGCTTACCAAATATATTCATTCCTAATTAAGGAGTCCCGCATCAATTCTGGTGTCCATCTTCCTCTGCGCTCCCTATTAGCATCTTTTAATGAAAGTAAATACAAAGTATACAAGACGATGCTTGGCAGCCAACATATAGCTTTTTAAACGTTGGATCATAGAAAACAGTTCTTCATTTTCTCAAGCAAGAAAATCACTTTCGTTGGTATATCTTTGGTACCATAGAAAGTTGTGTTTTGTGTTTCTTAGAAAGAATAATGACGAAATGTTCTTCATCTATAACCGTATACATCCTGGATAAAATAACTAACAACAAAGGTTGGAGGGAAAACTCTTTGAATCGGTTAGTTAGCATACCTTCGAACATCTTCCGCCAATTCCTATGACAAAACCATTTTCTAATGTCCTTTGAAATGAAGCACAGGTAACAAATCCTCGATTCAACCAGATAAAACAGCTGTATTCTGCGTTGCCTCTTCTGCCTGCAAGCTCTCATAAAACTTGACAAGGACTTCCCAGCCACCAGGGCACATGAAACCATCTGGCGGATTTTCACCATTTCTTGCATATGCTCGCATCTGCGAGTTGAATCATAAGCATACAAATCACATACAGTAAGTCATATAAAATCTTTGTTTTTCACGTCATCTACATGTAAATCATCTATGAAATTGCAACACTCATAAGCCCAATTATCAAAATAAAAGCAATTATTCTTTGCTCCTCACATCAATCCAAGGGCAAAGAAGAAGGTTTATAGGAGTCAACTTCAACAACTTGTACCCCAATTTCTTGAAAACCTGTGAACATTTTACTCCAACTAGCAATAAAAATGCAGGAGTGTGGATCCCTCTAAGAGTGTCCTTGCTATTCTAGGTTAAAGTACACACACATATGATGGCAGTGATAGGATTTTTATTTGTGTTCTTATAATACACAGAAGCATAAGTGCTTATTTCCTGCCATAAATTGCCAATGCATTAAAATTGCTCAAGTGTATTAAGTAACGAAAGGAATCAAATGCTGACCTTGGTTCCAGAGATAAAGAGGAAATCTTTAGCACGAGATGGATCAAAAAATGCCATCTTTTTTGCTGTGGTGTCATATGCTGCCACCTGAACAACAAAAAACAGTCGAGTATCAATTAATACAACACATTAATACTACAGGAATCTATATCTGTGACTTCATCACATCTTATGCCAAGACAGTTAGACTCAACGGTTACAAATCCTTCTGAGCAGTGGCAAATCTAGAAATTTTAGTTAGTGGGGGCAACAATGTTTAACAAAAAGGGAAAAATTACATGGGCGCGATGATTTTGGTGCATTCAAGATTTGAATTTACACATTGCACTATCATAATTGTTACACATTTTGAGTCTTTCAATGTGCGATCATAGTAAACGATAAAAACCACAAATGTACATCTGATAGTCATAATAGCAAAATGTGTCAAGTCGAATGAACCACAAATGCGCAATGATGGGTCCACTTCCAGGATGCGTCAAGTCGAACACATCCATATAATGAAACATTAAGGGAAAATAGGTAGCATACAAAACAAGACACAAGTAAGCAGTAAACATTAAAAAAAAAATAAAAAAAAACATAAAATTTTATTTAGTATTGATAATTTTTACAAGAAAATTTTTGACTAAAATATAGCTTAAGCATTTTCAACTTAAAACCAAGTACATGACAAAAATTTAAACTAAAATATATGAAGAAAAATACAATAATATTATTTTTATAATTAAACAATAAGTCCAAAACAAACACAATGTTATAAATTGATGAAAAAAAAAAAATAAATGACTTACTTTAAGAATAAAAGATATCGCAAATAATATATACATATTGATGAAGAAAAATTCTAAAAAATTGAAATGCTTGTAGATTATATTCTTTATCTAATAAAAGAGTTCTTCTTGTCTTCAACTTGTAGATTTAGAGGGGCAAAGATTATTTTCAGTAGAAGCAAACAAAAATTTTCAGCAAATTTTCTTCTTGGTCCATAATATTTTCAATATCTCCTCCATTGCTTCTGAGTCAAGACATAATGACCATCATGTGGAGGATATAGATGAACAAGTATATCCAGATGGAAGCAGCAAAAAAAGCTGTCTCTAACACTGGCTAGAGCATAATGTTATAGTGGTATCTACTTGCTCTTCATTGCTGGGGTGTGGTTGTTTTCGAAGCTGTCCCCATAAATGTGTAGTTTATTCCAATTTCATCATAATTTAGCACCAGTTGCGGAAAGCTTTCCACAAGTCTCATCGAGCTCAGAATAGGATCAGCTTCCATATCTGACAATTTACTGTGTTCTACGGTAATAATTTTCCATTCAGAACTGTTACTTGTTAAACATTACCACTTATACTAATCTCATGATTTTCATGATACTAATGCAAGTCCCCTACCTACTATGCCATGAACGACCATCCGTCACGAGCTATTTTATCATTAAAGAAACCTATGCACAGCCATGATTCCTCCATGAGTTCCAAAAAGATCTACAAAATGTGGTTTTAGAACCCCTTCCAAGTGCAAAAATTTCATCAACACCATCATCATAAATTTGGGAAAATTTCAAAGCAAACAATGCATCTTGATTTAAAAGAAATGGATATGACTCACTTTTTTGTTCTTGCAAGTTTGTAAATTACAAGCATGATAATCAGAACACATGAAACAAAAATAAGAAGAGTTGGGAAAGTTAAGTCAATAAGGGATGATACCTACCCTGAATGGTAAAATATTTAATTTATCCAGTCCTGGGGCCATGCTTAGCACTTTCTTTCCATGATCAGGGTCATACAAATCTCTCTTCTCTGTTGGGTGACCCATACCAGCAGGGTCACGACCGACTATATAGAAATTAGCACCTGCATTTATCCGTGCCTTGGCATGCCACTGTACTTCTGTTGGGCCTGCATAATGCATAGGTGATGGGAATATGGCCACAATTGTGGTTTCAGGGTCAAGAATACCATCTTCTAGAACCTGTTTCAGAATAAATCCACATACATTTATTCTACAGCAACTAGACTGACTTAAGATATATGAAAATAAGAACAGTATTAATTTGTTTAAGGTGAAAGATACACATCATCATAGCATGAACCATTGGACAGTCAACTGTGAAAGGCCGTATGGATGAAATTGATAAAAAAAAACAAACCTTCTTGTGTTGTTCCATCCGAACATCCAAAGGCACATCATCAGCCTTTGTAAAACCTCCTAAAGGATGAAGCAGTAAAATTGGATTCTTGTAACCCATCTCCAAAAGTCGCTTGCGTGTATCATTCATCAGTAAGGCATGCCCATTGTGCACAGGGTTCCTTAACTGAAAAGCAAAGACAGCATCAGCATGACGACTATCAAATTCCTTCCGCAGCTGTTGGGGAGAGAGCCTGTAGTGATCAAGCCCATCGTTGTACTTAATAGGCATTATCACTTCCAAATCTCCTCCAATAAGCCAGTTCCCAGCTGAAGTGATAACTTCATCAACATATGGCAATCCTGGTGCAGTTGTACCCCAAGTTCTAGCAATTCTTTCTTCTTTATTATGCTTGTATATCTCGATACTGCAATAACCGACTAGAATTATAGAACATCTTTTGGCAAGAAGAAGATACCCGTATAAGTTCTGACATCACTGAAGACTGCAATAATTGAAAACTCAGCTGCAGCTGGTCCTACGTTCCAATTCTTGCCCCAAGCTAATATTTAAGTTGGTCCTAGTGTATCTATATGTGGTGTCTAGTGCAAGGGATCTGGGATTCGCAACATATGCTAGGCCATAATTCAAGATGTGAAATTGGACAAGTACTAGCATCCCCTTCCACAATGTATCACAAGTTCATCCAAAAGCTTGTATGCCAAAATCATATCAATTTTCAAAATTAATTTTGGTTTCAGAATTAGCTGTATTGCTTCCGAAGACTCACTTAGAATCCTTATTGGGTTTTTTTTTTTGGTGCTTGAAATGGCGAAATAAGCTATACTGCAAAGGAAATTACATTCGAGTAATCAAGATTGATTCAAGTAACAGTCATTGATGGAGTCTACTAACCCTCCAAGGACAGATCAAGCAATCATGAATTTGCACGCAAAACAACCTTACAATTAAATATTGCTGACTCCCTTACAAATATACAATGCAATTGAAAACAAAAGAAAGGAACAAAAATAGAAATGGAACCAGTAAATATGTGTGTGTGTGTGTGTGTGTGTGTGTGTGTGTATCCTGATTAAAAAAGATATTGACCTTCGGAGAACGGCAACTAGATCTCCAGCAGGAGCAACCAACCCAACATCCTTGGACGAACCAATAGTCTCCTTAGTCAAGTCGTCGATCGCCAAAACAATGGGAAGTGACATATTCACTACAGTCCCATCCTTATGTCTGAGACAATTGAAGTGCAAGCTCTGCAAATACTCATCTTCTCTCATGAACCCTCTCAAAGGACTCGCCCAACCTTCACTAATCACATGCACCCACTCCAAATCAATCTTGGTCAGCCTCACCTTGGGCATTGACTCCGCCTCCAGGGTTATGGATCGCCTCTTGCTCTCTGGCAACACCAGATCCACCAGGGCCCCACCGTCCGGCTCGATCAAAGAGCTCTTCACACAACCACTCGTGGTCGAGGAGGTGGCTTGCATTCTGGATTTGATATATCTATGATGCACACAAATAGGAATCAATTCGTTTGAATGGTAGATGGGGTATGGTCGAATTCTCGTTCTGAAATCCACCAACTTTGTTTGTAAGCTGCTGTTGGTGTTGTTGTTAGTGCTGTGAAGATTGGGGAGGTTGTTAATGTGAGGAGTGATGATGTGTAGTCTAACTACACCAGTTAAAGACATTATTAGATTGCTTGGAGAGGAGTATATTTCTGATGGGTATCGAATTTTCGAGGGGCTTGTGGGAGGAGGATTGTTTGAGAGATCCGATTAACGTGGAAGGGTATAATTGCAAGTCTAATTTGGGCAAACATTCTAGTACTGGTAAGGCGTTGAATGGGAGCAGCAGACTCAAAAGACATCCACACGTTTGCTTTTCAGTTTGTGGACGAAAGTTCCTCTGTGGTCTGAATTTCTACTTGTTTGGGGACCAGTTCTCCCCCCACCGCCCGAAAAAAACCCACGAGTTAGACACAGGATTAGCTGATGGCAACGGAACTTTAGCCACACTTGCGCATAATTGTCGCGTTTGCGGCTATATTCATTTGCTTTGTTTGTCAAACTTCAAAATTCCAAGTCCACCGTTTAAACCGTCGGGCCGGCTAGAACACTAATGTTACTTGGCTTCAGCCGCCAGCAACTCTTCCCTTGCACAAAAATTTTTTTAAAAAAAAACAAAACAAAAACAAAAATAAAAACATAAACACACAAAAAATAAATAAATAAATAAAAAATTGCGTGGTTAAATTTTAAATAGTACTAAAATAGTTTTAAAAAACACCAAGATCAATTAAGTGAGGTGGCTATGGAAGGTGTAAGCATGTGAGGGCATTTATGTAAAATGAGAAACAAATGTGAGAATTTTTTTTTTTTTAATTTTTGTGAATAACAAATGTGAGAATTGTTATTTTGAAAGAAATGCTACATATGAAATTTTACAAATAATTTGAATTTTTTTTAATCAAATGGAACTAGAAGGTATAAATGCCTAATTATAGCAAAATAAAGAAACAACTAAGAAACAAATTCCTAATCAATGAACTCCTGCCAATGTCTTGGTTCATAATCTAAAAAATACAATAGAAGGCATATGCAAAATATGAAGCCCATAATCTAGCGATAGCGTATGAGTAGCCAGCCAATTAGCAGCGCAATTCCCCTCACGATGCGCATGACAAAACCTTGCATGCTAGGGCCTGGGCAATAAGTCACAATAGTCCTGAACAATGTTAGCTAGAGGGAACATCAATCTGTAAACAACAAAGAGCAATAGTAGAGTCAGCTTCTACACTCACATTCCTGAATCCATAATGTCATGCAAGTTCAAGACCACTAAGCAATGCCATAACTCTACTGCCAATGCCAAGCAAGTGCCAATATTATAAGAAAATCTAGCAACCCACTTTCCTATCAAACCCTGCAACAAACCCCTAGCACCTGCATTACCATTATCTTCCTTAGCTGCTCCATCAGTATTCAATTTAATCCAATCACCATTTGGCAGTCTCCAATAAGCTAGTTATAGTCCGAATGAGAAGCACTCTAATCAACGAAACTTAAAAGGTTACGAGAACGAACCTCACAACACTAATTCAGAAGAAAAATAAAGAATAACTAGTTTTGTTTTTTCTTGCAATATCTTTGTCATTTCTCCAGTGCCAAACCCACCAACACATAGCAGTAAAAAATTTAGGGCCAATGAGCTACCTCCAGTCCCCCAAAATAACCCGTAAGAAGCAAATATAACTAGACTAAAGTAGCCCAATTAAAAAACATTGTTTATGCTGGGAGCCAAAGTAGCACTCCAAATATCTGAGACAGCTTTACAATTATGGAGTAGGTGCAAAATCAGCTCCTCATGGGCATCACATAGGGGGCAAAGCATAGAAAGTGCTAAACCTCTACTCTAGCGCTCCAGATTAGTCATAATATGCCCTTGTGCTAACTATCATAAAAGGAACGTCTCTAGGACTTTAATACACCACAAACAATCCATTTTTGGATTCGAACTATAACTCAAACTTGATGGCAACAAAGTGTTGCAAGTAGACCGGATTGTAAACAAACCATCATGAATAGCAACCCAACAAAATCTATCCGAATTATTTGGGCCCTGAAGCAGAATAGTGGCAGCCAAAAGCTTTCACAAATTTAATGGAATCCAAGATTACAGTAAACTCTAATTCTATCCAACTCCATATTTCATGTATTGGTCCATCGTGAACATAAGCTCCGACAGAGGCAATCCTAGTAAAGCTTGATTTTCTAATAGTTATGAAGTTAACTAGACATTTTTCCAAAATTTCACTGTTTGTTTGTTACCAACTCTCTATCAAATTGAGTGCTCCAGCAACTCCTTCTAGCGTACTATTCACCTCTAGGCAGCTGAAGCAAAATGCTTTATATTACAACTTCAACTTGTTGGTCCCAGTACAACTCAAGGGAGAGGTGAATTGAGAGTTTTTGATTTCGCTCTTACATTTTTCCAAGTCTCAACTCCAAAAGGTTAGTTGAAATAATAAACATAATTGAATATAACCAAATAATAAAAGCAACTAAAAAGTAAATGAGAGATAGGGAAGAATAGCTTGCACTAGCTCCAACTGGAAACCTATGTCCATTTCTCAAGGACCCTTCTTTGAGAGCTCAATCCACTAACTTTTGTTCTTTTCAGGGTAAAGAACGACTTTTTATACTTTCTCTTTTGATCTCACAACCTAGAACTAATAAGCTTCAGTAAAGCTTTCAATCACAAGAATGCTCTTGTTCTTTTTCACAAACACTAGAGCTGAGGCTCTCACTTTGATCTTTTCTCTTTGATCATTCCTTTTCACACACACCCCTTGCAATGATACATAATAATGCTCTAGGTCTCAAGAGATGTCTTGCAAAAGAGTATACACACTCTCTTATAGACATCTAATACAAAACTAACTATTTGCAATTGATTTTCTTCTATAAAAAAAGATCAATCACAAATAAGGAAACTACAATCTATTGGATTTTGAGCCATCAGTCGACTGCTGGATGGGTCTAGTTGAATGACCCACAGATACTGTAACTTTTAGCTTCTTGCTCTCTGACATATTGTTCGATTGCAAACCTCGTCTAGTCAATCGACAAAAACTTCCTGTTTCTTCCAGCTTTCAGCAAATTCAGGCATCGGTTGACCGCAAACCTAGTTTGGTCGACTGATCAAAACTCTCTTAAACTTCTGGTTTCTGTCTTTTAGTTGCATCGGTTGACCAAGGCGATAGTTCGATTGATCGATTCAAATTTTCGGTATCTTTCGACTTTCACTTTCCTGCTCATCTAGTTGCCAAAGACACCATCAGGTCGACCAGTCTGAACTTTTTGTAACTCTTCACATTCTCTTTTTTGAACATCCAGTCGACCACAGGAGCTATCTAGTCGGCCGATCTGACTTTTTACATCTTGCCAACTTTTCAAAACTTCCATCTTTTACTATCATCTTTTAAGATCACATTCAAAGCCTTTATAAAAAGTAACAAATTGACAATTTTAAACAAGATCTTGTCAAATATGTTAGCTCATTCAAATTCAAATATAAAGATCTTGCCAAGTTAAGCATAGAGAAAATAATGAATTTCCCTATCAAGCTCAATCAATCATAAATGCAAATATTGGAAAAATTATACTCATAAATGTGTATCAATCAAATATGGGCTAGCCTATCAAAAGTAATACTCAACAAATTCTAACACTACTCCCCATAATTATAATATTTCCCTTATAACACTCGTGACCATAGACTTTGGAGCTTTGAAACAAAATGCTAGGTTAATTTAACATTAATGCTTGTTTAGCAAACCAAGCACTATGAATTGCTAGCTCTCCATGCTCTTTGGGCTTACAGACCACATCCTAATTCAGTAAATACATATGACAATTCTTGTCTGAGTTGCACCAAAGGAAATTCCTATTATGTCTATCATACAGATCACAAATAAAAGACGATAATGCCATAATCTGCCTAGCAAAATTAGGATTGGTTGTAGTAATTGATTTAAAAAGAGTAAGGCGGCCAACAAAAGAAAGATGCTAAGCCTTCCAACCCAAAAGTTTACTTTGAAATTTATCAACAAGGCTTTTATACAGTGAAGAGGACATCTAGCCGATGATGGTATGCATCCCAAGATAATGCCAGAGATTGTCAGCTAATTGCACACCAACCTTACGGCTAAGAAATCATGCACAACCTCTATCAATATTGTTAGAAACCAACATTCTAAAATTTTGATAACTCATTTTTTGACTAGAGCTTGCACAAAAAAATATCAAGACAATTTTTAATACACCAAAACTGAGCTATAGAAGTCTCCCCAAATAACATAACATCATCTGTAAAAAAAAAAAAATGAAAAAGTTTCAGACCCTACTTAGATAGAAAGATAGGTCTACAGTTACCTGACAAACCTTATGTATCAATCAAGTGACCTAAGCATTCTATAGAACAAACAAATAAATAGGGTAATAAAAGATCCCCTTTGCTTAGCAAAAAAGACTCAGTAGTTTCACTATTCCATAAGACTTGCATAGAGCGTAAAGAAATACGATCAATGATCACATTAACCAATCCCTGCGGCATATGTAATTCCAATAAAGTAGAGTGAATAAAATCCCAATTAAGATGACCATACGGCTTTTCAAAAATCCCTTTTTCCAGGTCCAATTTCAGAACTATAAAACCCCTCCTTCTGCGCATGCCTCTCATAGAGTAAAGGACCTCATTCAATATCACAATGATATTTATAATCTAGCAACTAGGAACGAAAGTAGTTTGAGTCAGAGCTACCCATTTGGAAAAAAAAAAAAAGCTTTAACCAATTAACAATAGTCTTAGTAATGAGCTTATAAGAAACATTGCAAGGACTTATTGATCTATAGTCTACCAGTTTCTCTATGCTGTCCTTTTTAGGAATAAGCACAAGTAGAGTATTATTGACACCGGAAGAAAGCGACATGCCACCAAGAACATGAGGTGCAAAGTTATAAGTATCTTACACACCACATCCCAATTATGTTGAGAAGGGACTGCTAGAAACCCATATGGACTTGGAGCTTTAAAGGATCTGTGTCAAAAAGTTCTTGTTTAACATCCTCACATGTAAAAGGCCATGCCAAGAGGCATTAATCAGCCTTGAATATAACTATAAAGTGACTCGAAGGCATTTGCATAACATTCCCATTTTCCTCTTTAGAATATAATTTTTAGAAGAAGCTAGTAAAATGGGATTTTAGCTCATCTAAATTCCAAATCAAGCAATCGTTATTATTTTTAAGAGCCTCAATTTTATTTTTGCAGCTTTGAATATTGACAGTTGAATGAAAGAAATGAGTGTTGTGATCACCATCAGAAATCCACTTTGCCTGTGATATCTAAAACCATAATAAATCTTCTTGGTGGAGGATAGAATCCAACTCCTTCTAAAGTTTTTGCTCAATGGAAATAAGGTTCGAATTAGGACGCCATTTAAGAGTTGCTTGAAAGTCAAGTATACAGTTCAATAGTCACTTTTTCTTTGCAAATATATTTCCTAAATTATCTATATTCCATTTAACTAAAGGTAATTTGATATCCTCTAGAGTTGCCGGCATACCAAAACTAGAATTCCACTTAGATTCAACGAAGCTGTGAAAATCCTTATGAAACAACTTGGCTCCCAGAAATTAGAAGGGTCTCCTCACTCTACATAGGCTAGGTGTTGGATAACTGTAATAGTAGAGGATTGTGATCAAACTGAACATGAGAAAGATGTCAAACCACAACATTTGGCCAGTGCATACGCCAATTTATATTACAAAAAGCTTTATCAATCCTAGTAAGCGCTCTACTTTGGAGAGTGCAACCACGTGCCCAATTAAATTTAGAGCCGATGAATGTCAAATCAATAAGGGAGAGATTATGAATCCAATTAGCAAATGACAACCATCTATCTAGTTGTAAAGGAAGTATAATCATTCTTTCATCTAAGATTTTGTAGAGTTAAAATCTCCGACAATCAAGGAAGAGATATGTGACGTTCCAAATTACCCAAATTATTCCAAAACTGGCACTTATTTGAGCTATAGGGTTGAGTATACATAGTTGTAAAGCACCACAACAACTACTGAGCAACATCTACTTAGATGTGAATGAATTAAGGATCTTGATCAAGATCTATTAGCTTTAGCTCTTCCATTTTCCATATAATCTAGATGCCACAGTGAAAAGCCTGGGCTTCTTCTTATAGGCCCCCAAAAAATTGCAATTGTTTATCCACTTTCCTTGTCGATAGGCCGCTTACATGAGGTTCCAACAGTACTAAAACCAGTGGCTTATGCAACTACTGAAGCAACTTAAGAGTTCTTACAAAACTGGAGCTTGCAGCCCCAAAACCATTCCAAATATTAAAATCCATAAACATAGAGCAAAAAAGAAGAAAGAAGACTAAAACCCAAATTGGAAAAAATTGGCAAAAGAGCTGTTGCCAAATAATAAACATTCTCCAAATCCACTAGCATATGAATGAGAGTTTCAGGGGCTTTAGAGCCATGAACGAGCTCACAATTGGATGATAAATCACATTCCATCCCAATGTATTGTCTGGGGGCTTTAGCTCAAATTCCTTGAAACATTAAAGTCCAAAAGGGCATGGTGGCCTACAGTCGAGACCCTTCAACCTAATTCACCTTCTCTATAATAGATCGGGTCTAAATTCTCAAGATATGGGATGAGCTACTGATATCAATAACCACCAAAACCTCCTCCTAATTGCCCATTCAAGACTCGCTTGATTTGCTTCCTTTTGGCAGCCAAACTGCATCGCCCGAACCTTTAAACCCGCATCCATGGACCATACTTCTTTTCCAACTCAGGACTCCTCTTCTTCAAAGTTCATTCATAGCAACACCCTCACTATGCTGCTGAATGAATTCTTGACACGCACCCATTTTATGCCCATATTTCCCATAATGAAAACACATCAAGTGTATGCTTTTGTTTTCAATCCGCCATAATTGTCCTCCCAACTAGTAATAAGCAACCAAATGCAGATTGAGATGAACTTCGACACACAAATAAACATAATTCCCTTGAAAGACTTTTTCTGTCGTCTTGTCGATTGTTACGGCCTGACAAAGTTTGTTACCTAACATCTACAAAGTAAGAGTAGTGTTCAATTGGTAACTTTGGTAAGCGAATCTAAACAGTAACATGTTCAATCCCTGCTTCTTCATAAACAAAATTCGATTGCTATTTATATACTTTAAGATGATAACTAGCTACAATCCAGAGTCCCCCATGCAAGACAAAATCAAAATCCTCTTTTTGATCAAATTTTACTTTAAAAAAATCATTTCCAGTATCAATAAGCTGCAACTTGCCAACAAGGGTCCAAATCTAAAGTAAACGACAATAAAAAAAAAGTAAAACCCAAGCTTATACCTAGAAGATTAATGATCAAAGTACCCTTCTATAAAGGATGGAAAGAAGCCTTTTCCAAAGAAAAAATCTTGGGACAGTCATGAGAATCACCATTTCCCTCATCATCCTAAGACAATGACTCTTCATCCTAATCATAGCATGATTAGGTTCATCAATCTAGGCTTGCATTTTGGCTGCCAATAAAAAAAGCATCTTGATAAGAAGCCTTGTATTACAAGCCTTCCTTATCAACCATCCTCTCAGCACCACATTCGTTTGAGCATAATCCATATCATCTTCTTGCCTTTGAGAATTAAACTTGACCTTCTTATTACTACAAAACAACTAATCAGTCTCCTACATCAAACACAACAAACCAGAAGCCATTTTTAAATTTGTTGAACTGTATGTAGGTTTGCTCTATTGCGTCTATCTTTCCTTAATATTTGTATTAATAAAGTATTTTAGAATTTTCTTTAAATGATTAGATTAATCTAAAAAAACCAATCCCTTTATCTACAACTCATCTTTCTTTTGTTTCGAGTCTCTCTTTCTCTTTATCTCTCTCCCTTTCTCTCTCTTTGCCCCTTTAAATCAATCATTTCTTGTAAAGAGCAACCTTAGATAGAGGTAGAAAATGTTAGAGTGGGAGATCAATGTTCAAATGTCATTAGTTATCCTTTGATTATTTTGAACTTTCAAGCATATCAGCCTCTCTTTAACTCACAATTTGTGCGATGTTCGTGAATTTAAAGTTTACTCTGATGTTTTCTCTAATAAGCTTCTACTTAATTTCTTTGTTTTCTTCTACTTTGATTTTTCATGGGGTTTGGGTTGCTTTACTTTATATGTTTGTAGGGTAGATATAGGTGTGTTAATTTGATGTAGAGATTTTTTTTTTGGGCAAGTGGGGATGGGATAAGTTTTCTTCCATGGGGTTTCTTTGTATTGTCATGAATTTGAATTTTGTTGTAGGTTCAATCTCTCTAGTAAATATTTGAGATAATTTGCACTTTTTGAATGTTTGTTTCTTTGTATACTTTGCTGGTTTAGCCTATTTGTGTTTATGATGCTTTAGGCACTTTTGATTTATAGGTATACTTGTGTCTAGATATGAATGTTTAAAAATTTAACTGAGTAGTGGAAGGAGGAAAAAAATAAGTTGCAATTGAAACTTATAGGTATACCATTTGCCTTTTCCTTTTTTTTTTTTTAATTTTAACATTACATACTTTATGTTTTTGTTTTTCCTTTTTATTCCCCTTTGCTTGCTTTAAAGAATGAAAATATTGTATTTATTTGGAAAATTTGAGATTCTAGTTATTCAAATGATGGATCGAAGATTGAATAAATTAGTTTTGAAGATGTTAAACTATATTGCACATTAGTTAATAGGAATTGTGTTCTATATTTTTGAAAGTAAGCTATTCATGGTGATTATCCTACCATTAAAAAGCACTTCAGATGATGAGATAAGAAAAAAAAGTGGTGATTTACCACTTGCTCAATAGTGTCTATTGCAAGACAATAGTCCAAAGGAGTGTATGTATTCCTGCTACACCACGCTAACATCTCCTTCGTCCTAAGTCCTGCTTGAAGTACAAGGCAAGAGTATGCTTGCTCCAATTCCTCGACTGTAGACTAATCCAAGCCGTAGGGACACCAAAAAGTACTATCAATTCCATAACAATCATGGCCACGACACGTATGAGTGCTAAAAGTTGTGGGGTGAGGTAGAGTTACTAATCAGAAAAGGATACCTAAATTAGTTCATTTGCAACCCCCTCACAAGAAGATTGGGCGCCACATGATGAGTGACGTTGAGCCCAAAACCATAATTGAGGCAAGTCTTGGGTTGAGCTAAAAAGCAAGCTCCTCCGCCACTAGAAGCGACTCCCAACAGAGGGACGATTCATGTCATTGTCGGAGAACCCTCAAGCTGTGATAGCAAGTCAACAATGCCAACTCTCTTAGTACAACAAGTACTCAACATGTTGGGAAAGAGATTCTAAGAAGAAAGCGATGATTATCCTATAATTT
Organism: Carallia pectinifolia; assembly: GCA_037832335.1. Classification (NCBI taxonomy): domain Eukaryota; kingdom Viridiplantae; phylum Streptophyta; class Magnoliopsida; order Malpighiales; family Rhizophoraceae; genus Carallia; species Carallia pectinifolia. The sequence goes on along the minus strand of CM075446.1, from coordinate 8,943,937 downwards.
TTATTGATGATGACCTCGAAGATGTTGAGTATCCCCATGAAAATGCCCTTTTGATTTCACTCACAGTTGGGGGCCTTGACATGAAAAGGGTTATGGTGGGCTTAGGCAACTTAGTAGACATCTTGTATGCAAATGCCTTCAATCAGATGAAGTTCCAAGCCAACACTTTTGAATGAGAAATTCCTTCCTATCAAAGCAGTAGAACCACAACATGTCCTTGGAGAGGCTCTCAACCATCGAAGAAGAGGAAGATAAGCTCATTAAAGATGGGTTTATCCATAAAGTCATGTAACCTGATTATCTTGCGAACTCACTACAGTCAAGAAATACAACAACAAATGATACGTGTGCATGGACTTTACTGACCTTAACAAGGCCTGTCCCATGGACTTCATTGCTGTTGTTTCTTTTGTTTTGGTAGCTCTTCTTCTTCGTCAGCAAAGTGTTAGGTCGTTGTTTCAGGCTAGTCTCTCCTTACCCGTTTGTTTTAGTTCTTCTTATCCGATGGCAAAGTCTCCAAAATCGAAAGCTAATGCTCTCCGGCCTTGTTTGTTGAGGAAGGTCTTCATTGAGGAGAACCATTATCGTGACAACGAGTCTTATTTGTCGAAATTAGACAAGTAGAGGGGTCTTACAACGTCTAGACAGGCGAGACAATGGAGGTCTCACCGGAGGTCTGCAAAAAGACCAATTCTGGGGATTCTCAAAGCTATAAAATTTTTGGGCACTTGTTTTGCAACCGCGATGACAACGACGTGTCTTTTTCTTGAAATTCTAAATATTCTACCACGCAAAAACAATCGTTGCAGTGAAAGAGAAGAAAAGTGCAGAAGCCATGATGGAGAAAGAGAACAAAAAGAAGAAGAAGAAGAAGAAGAAGGCGGTGAAGTTGGTGAGGAATTAGGGCACCACTTTAGGGACGAAGGTAAAGGCGTTGCAACATTAATGATTTTTGCACTTGACGTTTTGGGTTCCAAAATTATGCAAAGTTAATTATTATTATTTTTATTAGTGTTAGATTTAATTAATTTAACACTACGACTTCAGTAAATTGAATAATGTCACACAATAATAATGAGAAGTACACACATTAATTATAACCTCTCAACAAGTATGTTCACCAGCCACAAAATAATCTGTGACTCTCAACTCCTTATATACTAAACTCTAGCAACTTTCATTCTAACTCTAATAATGAAAACATGAAAAATTAATCCTAATTCTACTAGAACACTAAATCTTAATTTATAACGAATCTGAATGAACCTCCACATCCTTCCTTAATTTTGATTTGGTCTTGCAGTTATTCACAGCATTAGTTTCAACTTGACAGAATCTTCAAACTTCAACTTCATCATCAAAATATGATCATCATGAGTCTCCTTGATAATTCTTCTTCTAAACTCTTCTGACTGATTTCAACTTGGCCTTTGATTTTGTTTCATCAATTATTACTTAACCTTTCAATCCTTGATGGAATTTGCAGCAAATGACCTTTAACAAGGTCTGGGACTTTATTCTCCATGACACGCAGCCGTGAAACTGTAGAGTGTTTTTACTCCACTTCTTTGTTCGTTTTCCAATCACACATGGAAAAACTGAAATGAGCTATCATTAGCTCTCAATTAAACTGAGCATCTTAGCTCTCAACACAACATGTCCCTAACTCCGAGCTCTTTTAGCTCCACAATTCCTCATATCTGAGTTTTCTGATTAACTATAACAAATACTTTCATCTGAACATTCACTAACTCTCGATTGCTAATAATTTCAAGTCCCAATTCAACTCCTGAAATCATCTTTAAATTCAAATTTTCCTTCGCTTCAACTCAACTCTACCTTCTCCTTTTAGTTGCTTCATCGTTTCTTCATCATTTATTAACTGCTTCATCATTATCTCAACCTCTATGATTGCTACGACGTATTTTTATTATTTTAATTAAAACTCTTAGCTTCTTTCTCCTTTTTTTCTTTTCTTTTTCTTCTTTCTCATACTCATAATTATTAAATTATCAAATTTCTTCCAACTTTTTGTATTTTTCATGTCTGTCAAATCCTGAAATTCATCAATAAGTCTTTTCTTTTTTGCCCTTTCTTTTTCCAATAATTCTTTGTTGCTCTCTTTTGAATTTGTCATTATGACCCCTTATTTTTATTTTCTCCAATCTGCCCCTTTTTTTATATATATATTTTTCTTCCTGCTCCTTCCTCGGAAAACTTTAACCGTCGACTATGAAGAGGAACTCCGGCGACTAATGGTGAGCAAGCTCTGGCAACCAACTTCGGCCAACAACAAGAGAGGACGGTGAACGGCGACTGGGAAGCGAGATCAACGGTGCAGAAATGGAAAAAAAAGGCGACTCGGTGGGATTCCGGTGATTTTTAGGTGACAAAACGACGCGTCAAAGGTTGGGGATCGTGGATGGCATGTCGGGGAGTTGGATTATGGTGGTTTCAAGGTTCGTCAGTGAGTGGAGGAGGCGTTTTTCGGCACAGAAAGGGGGGCGGCTGGAGCCTCGGTTTCTTTCGATCTACGGCCTTCTAGCGATATTTCATACGCGTGGGCACCAGATTTGGGAAGATCGGCGGTCGGTGGTGCGAGGGGCGGCTTCTGACAACTTGAACGGCAATAACCGGCAGCGCGTGTGGCGGTGCGTGAAGGTGCGGTAGTTGCTCCGGTGAGGGTCCGACAAATTCTGTCCTTTTCTGCAGATCAGATACTTCTTCGGAAGTAATTTCGCTAACACTTAACTGAAACAAACTCAACATAATTCTGTGATCGACACTTATTTTCAATCAATCGGATTTAAAATTCGGTGGCGGTGATTTCCCGATCGACAAGTTCTGATACCATTGTTAAATTTCAATGACTTAATACTACTACTTTATTAACTGAATAATGTCACATAATAATAATGAGAAGCACACACACTAATCATAATCTCTTAACTAATATGTTCACCAGCCACACAATAATCTGTATCTCTCAATTCTTTATATATTAGACTTTAGTAACTTCTATTCTGACTCTAATAATGAAAACATTACAAACTAATTCTAATTCTATTAGAATGCTAAATTTTAATTTATAACGAATTTGAATTAACCTCAACAATCAGGACGAAGTTAATTATTTTAAAGGATAATAAAATTATTTTGATATATTGTATTATTTTATCTTATATTATCTAAATACAAAATAGAATAACTATTTTATATTACTTATGTTATCAAAACACAAGATTAATTAATAATTTAGTCTATGTTATACGATATTATATTCTATTTTATCATATCTCATATCATCTCGTCTACCTTATAGTATAGTGTTAACATCACAACAATTATCTGTCATTAAGAACTTGTACCGCATGTATAGCGATTTTGTATGGTTCAAATTTGTCAAATAATAATTGTCAAAAAGAACAAACTACAAAATAACTTAATTTGTCAAAAAAATTACCGCTTCAATATTTACTTCATTTGAACGGTCAATCCATCATCTATCAATCATAAATCGTTGCCATGCAAAATAAATCATTAAGATTTATATTGAACGAACTTTTATTTATTTATTGATAACATCATCCAATTACTTCTTGATGAATGATTATGAAAATTGGGATCTTACTTCTCATTGTTTCTTCTGTGTACGCCTGTTACAGGTTATTAGCTGCTGATCAAAAACAATTACGATACCAATTACAATGGACTCTCAACATCAGATTAATCCTAATACCTTAAACCAACTTTTCCAACCATATTCTAATTCCATCGTTTGTCTGTGTCACGTTTCAAGTCTCCAATGCTTATGCATGTATCCGGTTAGGTTTTAATTTTATATAGAGTCTTCTAATCAAACAATAAAACTTGATGCAACTTCATTACTCCTTAAATCGTTTTTGGGTCAAGAGACCTGGTCGACAAATTAAAGATGGATGTGGTGGTGGCATGTTGCCCATGATGCAAACGGTACAGTCACACCAATAGATTGCTAATCCGTATCAATTCCATCGCCTCCACCAATTATTAATAAAACAAAATGGAAAAAAAAAAAAAAAAAAACCAAAATGAACTCATCCATAGAATTCCCCATTTAAAACTTCGAATGGGAAGGGATAAAATCTCAAAATAAATAGATAAATAAATAATTAAAAGAAAAGAAAAGAAAAGGTGAAGAACCAAGCAATTTTGAAAGCGAGCTTGCACATGCAGATATTTCTTGTAGATATCACTCATTGTACAACAAAAAAGCTTGGGGCAAATTGAGCCACGTAATCCACTTCGAAATTTATTGTTTTGAAGCAAACTATTAGGAAGCCAGAGTTTCGAGAAGCTAAGCATTTCATAGCTACATATGATACAAACAAGCTGTAACCAATTATACACCAAAGGATGATTTAGGTGAAGGATTGAACAGCAGAAGATGTGGTAACTAAACCAGAAAGCAGGGCAACGATCACAGCACTGTTGTATGTGGTTGGTTCTCCTTGCATGGAGTTGTTCCTTGAATCAATATATGTTTCATTCAGAAATGGCCCACCTACAAATGCTCCAGTAGCTAAGTTAGGATTTGGTTTCTTTGAGTCGAGCCATGTCCAGCCATCTTTGCAGGTAGGTGCTTCATCAGCTGGGATTGAAGCTCCTCTGTGGTGCACATATTGTGGGTACTTGTCACCATAACCAACAAGAAAGCTCATCTTCATAGGATTACTACCCAAGACATAATCAGCCTGGAGACATGCACAACATATTAATATACTACCAGGCCTACAACATGGAAGAAATGGTATTTCTGAGATGGGCATTGTCACTTATCAAATATTGCAATGACTATAGTCTGACTGTCATTCATAAAAACCTGAAGTCTATAGCATCAATGCATACCACAGCTGATACTATACCTGGGATTTAGCAAATTTTCGAAGATCCGAGGGTCCATATGATTCTCCATTACAGGAAAATGTTGCAGTCCTTGATGTAAGCATGTAGTCACTGTAAAGAGTAGCTAAAAATGCAGAACCAATAGGATGCTGCAAAGCATTCCATTCGGTGACCCATATAAGACCACCTGCATTAAAGAAGGTAAATAATGTCCATAAGGAGAATACAGAAAAAAAAAATTACTCTGCAGTCAAACACTCAGGAAAATTTATGACTCGGGGAACTGTTCACAACTTGTTCAAAAATAGTCGATAATCTTGAAGACTTTCCAATTCTAAATACTGGAATGAAGGTTACTAGCCACTCCAACTATATCATACACATTTAAAGAGGCATCAATTAGATGTACAAGTATGATGAAGACAAGACACTGTGTGAGCAGGTAAAAGAGCTGCCAGCAGTTGAAATAACCATTAGGAGAATACTACAACTAATTGATATATCCCACTCGTAAAGCATCTTGGTTAGCAACAACAACAACAATAACAAAAAAAAGGCCAGAGAATTACCCTTTGTCCTGTTGGTTGTGGCCGTTGGAGAAGCTGGTAAAAGACCACACATAACAGCCTCAGCTGTTTTCCTGTACATTCCAAGACCCACATTTGAGTTGCCTTTGTCACCAAAGAAGGTCAACCTAGACAACAAAACCTGTAGCAAAAGAGAAATATTGTTATATTAGCAAGCAGAGTTTTAAATCACCTGTTGTCGATGCATTAAAGAGAAGAGGAATCTGATCTTGAACACTCTCATGAAAAAACAATTTTGGAAAAACAAAGCAATGAAGCGATGCATGCCTTCACCTCTGGGGAGGCAAATTTAAGCTAAAATGTGGATTTTTGACATAATTGTACAACTTTGGCATGTTCTTGAAAGGTGCACTACCACAGGACCATAAAAGAAGAGCATGTGGATATGTCTTGTAAAAATTCAAAATGACTGCAAGGAAGATAGAATACAAACCTAAGCAAACCAGTATCATGCTTAGAAATGAATACCTGAGTTCCTGCAAGCTTGTTGTCCCAACTGAACCAAGTAGGACTTCCCCATTTTGCAAAGGCTTTTCCATTTTTCCCAGTCACATATTGAAGGTACGAGTTATCCCCTGTTGCATGATAAAGCCAGCCAGCTGCCCACAGAAGCTCATCTCCATATCCTGATGAATTATAATATTGCTGGACATCGGGGATGCTATCACTGTAAGAACCTCTATAGTTGTCGGCAAAAGAGAATAACTGCTCAGCATGCTTAAGAAGTGTGCTCGAATATGTGGAGTCAGTTTTCTTAAATACTAGAGATCCCGAGGCCATAGCTGCTGCAGTTTCAGCTGCAACATCTGATCCTGGAGAAGATGCATTCACCTGAGTAAGAGGTCTTTTCTCAGTCATGTCTTCAGGCCTATTCCAGCAATCATGGTCTGCTACAGGATCACCAACCTGCCATCAAAATCAAAAGCAATAACACAAGGTATCCCACAACGCTTACTTTGTTGAAAAATAGATACTTCAGTACTGCTGCTGTAACATGGACAAGAGCAAAGATAGGCTTAATGATTCATTCCTCTCGCACAATTACCAGAGTGTTCTATTGTAGATTTTAAGATCATGATGTGAGTCGAAAGAAACAAATGGCACAAAGTAAGAGATTTCAAGATCATAATTAATAAAACTGAGGTAAGACGAAAGAAATAAAGGGCACAAAGTAACACATATACCGCATAGATTCATTCAGATAAAAACTGAAACAGAACATAGTTAAAAAAAAATAAAATTGGAGACTACATCCACCTGAATGTAGAGCACATTCTCCGAGGGATGAGCATTGATGAGATAATCAGTGATCCACTTCAGTGAATCTCGAGCAGGTTGTAACTGATTCACTGCATCCATCTGATCTCCGTACTCTAGAATGGTCCAAGACAACACTGTGGCAGTAAAAGCCATCGGCAGACCGAATTTCATGTGATCTCCAGCATCGTACATCCCTTTGGATAGGTCCACCTTCGATTCACTCCCGTCTTCAATGGCCGAATCCCCTCTCCAAGATATTTGGTTATTTACCAACTTGCCAGCTGCATTGATAAAGTAAGCTTTTGAAACTCAAAATTCTCTCGAGGCTGAAAATTAAAGAATTAAACTAGCAACAGGGGAGATTTAAATGATTAAAAAGAAAAAAGAAAAACAAGGCAGAGATCAAACAAGGCGAAATGAGTTCGATCTAAAGGGGGTGCATTTTATATTCAAGCTCAAGCAATCCAGAACTCTTGTCAAGAAAGAAAATCAACATGCTTCGGTAAATGTGAATGCATTGTACAGACAGAATGTAAGCAAAAGCCAAAAGAGAGGAAATGAGATAAAGTACATTTCTGTATGTCGAAGAATTGCATAGCGATTTTGAGAGCGTCGGAGTACTTCTTTTCAATGGCGCCAGGTGGCCCAGGAACAGGAGCAGCTTCCTCTGATTTATGAGCTTTCTTTTTAACGGTGTAAACAATGGCACCCACCACCAATGCCAAAATGACGGCCACCAAGAACCACCCGCAGCACCCCCTGGACCTCGATGATTTCTCCCCCATTGTCAGATGTCTGTCTCAATGTCCAAAAATCAAAAGACCAAAATGCTAATATATTACACAGATCTAACAACACAAAAAAACAAAAAAAAAAAAAAACCTGGGTTTTTCAGACAGATTTTCCAATGGCTTCGCAACTCTTGTTTCTAATTCTATGAGCTGGCTTTTCGGTTTTTTTTTTTTTTTCTTTTTTGCTTTTTTTCGTTGCTGGCGGGTGGTTGTTATTTTAGGAAAATGTGGTCGAAAAGACGCCTCCTGTAGGCAGCGCAACCCTTGTAATGGCGAAAGTTAAGTTGGATCTGGGCCAAATCGACGGCGTTTGGCCCCGGCCGGAGTATAGGCTTGTTGTTTGGTAATGCCAGTCCCGAATGAGGTGTGTCTTTTCTTTTTTCTTTTTTTTTTTTTTTCTGTTTTCTTTCTTCTTTACAGGCAGAACTGGCCACCGACAGGATGATTTCCCAGTAATCGGTTTATTCCGGTGTATGTTTTTTTTTTTCTTTTTTTGTTTTTTTAATCCCTTGTTTGTTCTTGCTCCCAGCTCCAAGCCTCCAACCAATGTTACCCAAAATTTCGTTGTTATGTTGGTGGAGTGACGGATATGTCCCCGATGGCGATGGTACTACTGCTGGTTGGTTGGAGTGGTTATGAGCGAGACGTGCGACGGGAAATTGGTGTTGACGTCATCAAAGGAGAGAGACTTATGTCCGCCGCAGATTTGTTTAGGTCTGACCATCTCTAATTGGTCTGCACCATTCACGGGCCACCGACAATACGGAGCTAAATCACACTGAAATCCTGATTTCCTAAAGAGAGGATTTAGTTTTACATTTCATGACTGCTGTTGTTTTTAAAAAGTAAAAATTGTGGTGTTTGATTATTTAGTTAAATTTTTTAAAAATAGTTCATTGTTAATAGATAATTTAAAAAATAAATACAATCTAACCTTACTGTATAAATTTGGAACACCGCGAACAGTGCGGCAGTGCTTGTCTTTTGTACAAAATTAGAACACTGGCGCACTGCTTTCACAAGCGACGAAAAATTAGGCATTAGCATATATATATATATATATATTTTTTTTTTCATTTTTTCATGTAAAAATAACAACATAATATTATTTTATTCACAAACATTAATTTATAAAATAAAAATAATAATATTTTAATAAGTATACATGACTTTCCATATTTTTTTCTCTTTTTTCTCTCTTTTTTTATTTTTTATTGTTTAAATACTATCTTACATTGTAAAAATAATAATATTTTTTTTCAAATACAGTAATATTTTTAATAAAAATAATATCTGTAAAAATAATAATATTTATTATAAATTATATTTCATTTTTAAGTAATTCATTTAATAAATTTTGACTTATAAATATATAAGATTCATTTTATAAGATTAATTTAGAGATAAAAAAATATTATAATAAAACATAAATTGAATATCTAAAATGATCATTTTATTGTTTAATCAGTAACAATTAATGTTAAATTAACTAAATACTATAACTTTAATTATTCATCAATAATAGTAAAAAATAACAATAATTAGAATCAACAATAATAAAAACAACCAGCAATCAACAATAACAATTACCAACAATAAAACCAAATACCCCTAATTTTCTCAAACAGTTACAACTTGCACCTGTGTCTATATGTTTTATTTGTGGCAAATTTTATTTACTCAATTCTCTTGTTTGTCCTGAAACATTTAAAACAAATGAAAGTTCTATTCTTTTCTTTTATTTTTACTCAATTCTCATGCAATCATTTGTACTCAAAATAAAAAATTTACCAAATTCTTTTCTTTATAATTATCCAAAGTTAGTTCATATTATACAAATTGATGAGTCAAGTTCCGAGATGGAAACTCTAGTTAATCTCGAGAACTAGGTAGTGAACTCAACCTATAAAGAAGATATGAGATGAGGGTTCTAGGATGAACTTAGAAGAGAAAATCGAGTCCTGGCATCGACAAAACAAGAATATTAAGGGATGTCGAGTGGATACTCGATATTAGTACTATGATATCTAAGTTAATACTTTGAGATTATAACTCAACCAAGTACACGGATTGATCTCATCATTTTTAAGGTTTCCCAGTGGCATTTGTAGAAGGAGCCTGGCTCTTGAGTTTGGCGAGTGTTGGGAATTTCCCCTAACACAAATATTTAACGTCTTTTATAGCGTAAACTCTCTTTTAAGTGAGAAAATATTATTCGTCTATTGTAAAATCTTAATTTCAGGAAAAAGTATACTATCATCATCGACTATATCAAAGTATAACAATCAATATTAATAAACTATTGGATTCATACTAATATTTAATTACTTCTAAAACATCCTCTCAATTTGTTCTCGCAAATTCTAAATTGATATTTTCCTTGGTATTAGCAAATTTTTTTTTATTTCTTTATTTTTTGTGATATGGGATTCTTTTGCTGTCTTTAGTAACTGGACCTTATAAAAACCTATCGAAGCTGGTCCCATAACATGAATAAACCAATTATCAAGCCTATTTTTAAAACTTTTTTAATACCGATTCGGTTGATATAAGAAAATTATTCGATTTATTTATGTTTGTTAATCATTCATTTTAGACTCGATAAAAACTCATTTTAAAAACATGTTCATTGCAACTCGTTTTAAGTTCAACATATTGTATAAAAGCAAACAAGCAGAGTTGAATTTGGTAACGAGTTGATCTTAGTGCTGCACATAGGCTGGTGTTGAGCTTTGATTTTGAGATTAAAAAAATGATGAATGAGTCGAGCCTAAGTTTAGTATATTCTTATCGATTCAAATTCAAATTTTAAAATTAAAACTTAAGGTGAACCCGACTTCACGTTTAATCAAAATATTAATTATTCGAGTCTAAACATGTCAAGGATCAACTTTGTTTTCGTCATTAGTTCAAATACTCATATTATCATTTTCACTCTAAACATTTTATAAAGGATAAATATAAAAAATGTTATAATTTTTGCGTGCTTTTATAAAGTTAACCTGACAATTGTCCTTCATAGATATATTTTGCAACAAATCTAGTATATTATTATCTTCATCTAATAAAATTCGACTTACTATGTCAATGCGAAGGGCACATACCTCGTGTTTCTGACCTTTATCAAAGACAATGAGGTACCAAATAATCAAATTAGACAAATTCCATTAGATAAAGCTGCCGATGTGTGAGATTTGTTGTAAATAAAAATTTGAGAGTAAAAAAGGTGCTTTCCAAATGGTGGATTAAACTTATAAAATTACTTAAATTTCAGATTTTTTTTTTGTTTATTAATCCTTTTATAAAATATTAATGTTCTAAAAATGATTTTGCACCAAAACAAGTTGCAGGGTTGCGATCTTACTTTTCTTTGATTATACCTAGTACTCCAAGTAAAGTTACCAAGCAAAGAAAGTAAGATTCCTCGTTCAGATTGAACCGCGGTTTACGCTTCCTCAATCTTTGGAACGAACTCGCTCCGATGTTATGAGTCTTATGACGGATCGATTACTGTGAAAACGGATGGTTGGTAATTGAGAGAGATCGGTTATCTCTTGAGGCTTGATTTACCTTTTATATATTTATATTATTTAGAACCTATATGTGTACCAAAAATATATATATATATTATTCACAACGATTACACATATATGTATGCTTGTTTGTCTGTCTATACATATATTAAATAATTATAAATAAAAAATGAAAATAGACAATTATATAAAATATATAATCTAAAATTATGATAAAATATTAAACATACATGATAAATCAACACTTATGTAAACTAAATGTAATATTTATTTGTATAGAATAAATGATATATGAAAACTGCATTATGAAACATACCAAAATTTATAATAATGGAAAAAATCATTCATTTTTTTAACATTATTAAATCAAAAAAGACAAAAAGTTGACCATTCTTTCTATAAATATAAATTTCATGATACAGTTTTTATGATATATATCATTACTCATTTGTATAATATATAAAAATAAAAGCAGTGTGCATGTATGATATATATACACACACACAAGTATATGTGAATAAAATAATAATAGAAATATAAAAAGATATCAAATAATAAACCCAGTTTATTACTTCGAATGAATGTTCATAAGATTCAAAGTAAAAAAAAAATAGTATAAACTGCATTATTTTTCCTAAAATTTATAGTTTAAATGTTATTTTACATTCTTTTTTTTTAGTCTTTTGCAAAGAAAAGAAGTCAAGCTGCATAGCTTATGAGTGGGGTCATGGATAGAATCGAGTTTAGCCTTAAATCTTTAGGTTATAGTAGGTTCAAATCAAATCGTTGTCAGATTAAGTTTGAGTCAAATTTTCTCATCTAGTTCTGATCGAATTGTCGAGTCAATTTAAAGTTTAACGCTTCTAAATAGAAGCAAGGGTGGACAGACAGAGCTTCTTAATGAGCTTGCGCATAAATATCATTAGAGAGTTAGCTTTAAGCAAGTAATTAATAAATTATTGGGTTTTTGTAAACTTTTACAATTTCTTTGTGCAATTATGGGGCATAAATACCACAAATTTTATACATTAAAAATAGTATACCAAAAATGACTTTAAGGCCCAAAACTATTGCCTAACATCAAAGACAGTAATTTTGGTCCACTGCTAATAGGCAGCAGTTTTTCAAGTTATTGTAGCGAAAATGACAACCGATGCATAAAGACTTTAAGCAACAGTTCTAAGCATCAATGGCAGTAGTTTTGCGGACTTTTAAGCAAAGTTTTTCGAAAGAAAATGCAGCAATTTTTAGATAGAAAGGCAGCAGTTTTTAGGGACAAAGGTAATGATTTTCAAACCAAAACGCAGTAATTCTTCGACACAAAGGCAACGATTTTCTTACAAAAACGCAACAGTTTGATGACAAAAAGGCAATGATTTAATTATAAAAGGCAGCGGTTATTTGACAAAAGACCACGCTATTTTTTAAAAAATACGAGTGGCTTACAATGGGCATATGATTTTTTAAATATTACCTGCTAAAACAATTATTGAGCATCTAAATAAATATAAAATCTCAAATAGAAATTTTAACTTGTGCAATACAAGAAAGTACAAATTCAAACTTATCAATAATAACTTGTAAAGTTTAAATGGTGTACATAAGAGAATTACAGTCAACTCAAAGGACTATTCCACAAAATCCTTAACCATATTTTCCAGCCTGCATCTCTCTTTGTAAACTCCATTCTTCGTATTGAAGACAGGATTTTGGTAGTCTAGATTTTCCTTAAAGTATTGCAGTAAAATTTTTTTCTTTCATATGTCACATTTTCTATTTGTTTAGGTCTCATACTATATATATAACAAAATAGACAAGGAATTTCATACCCTATGATGATTGTTGGCCTCATCAAAAGCACAACCTAGAGGAAAGGTATCCCTTACAAGACACAAGGAAAATTCAAAATTGCATGACATTACTTAATTGAATTGGAAGGAATAAAAAAAAGGGGGTTGTGAAACGAGACCAGTATGTTTTCGAGTCTGTAACTGTTAGGCTGCGAAAATACAAATAAAAACTTACAATTGAAAATTAAAAAATTATGTGGGGTTCGATCTCTGGTAGATCCTCCGATTAATACTCATGTGATTTACTCAAGGGTTGCACGAGTTTGATCTTGACCGAAAGATATTGAATTTCCACAGCGTGATTTTGAACTGTAGGAAATAGATTCCACTGAGGGCTGAGACTTGATCTTAGGTGATGCTGGAACTCCGGCGAGGGCCGTAGAGGCTTGATCTCGTCGGATTGTTTGGTTCCAGTGAGGACCGTGTGGGTTTGATCTTAGGTGGACTGATTTGACTCCATTGAGGGTCAGGGCTTAATCCCACTCAAACTAGTTTAGCTCCGTTGAGGGCCGTAGGGTTTGTTCTCAGGTGGACTAGCTCTGCTGAGGGCTGTAGGAAGTTTTATCTCAGATAGATGTTTAATATCTTGGGTTTTTAATCTTGCAGATCCAACTCAACGGCAGTTAGAGAGCATGCACCCAAAACATTTGGAGAGAGAAGATGAGGCATGCAAAGCTTTAGAAGAGATGTTTTTGTTTTGCATGGGATTGTTTGAAAGGTTTGAGGGAGTGCCTATTTATAGGCCTCCCCTCCCGTGTGAAAACATGCGTGCGAAAGGAATAAACTCCCTTTCCATGTGAAAACACACATGTGAAAGGAATAAGGTCCCTTCCCTTTCCCGAGTGAAAGCACGTGTACGAAAGGAATAAAGTCCCTTTCCGTGTGAAAACACGCGTGTGAAAGGAATAAGTAGACTATTGACTTTTTTTTTTTACCTTTGATTTTTTTTTATATGTTTACAAATGCCCCCACTTCAAAACTTGGTGAGGATGAACTCTGACGATGTGACCAGAACTGAGTTTTGAAGTCTAACTTGAAACTTGAGATGTCTTGATGAATATTGAATGTTGAAGTTTTCTAACTCCGACTATGCCTGTTGTTTTTGTTGTCATCTCCCCTTTTATATTTGTGCGGGTTAGGAGTCTGGTTTGCTGGATTACTACTGGATTTTCGCCTTTTATACTCGTGCGAAGTAGGAGTATTGGACTTGTTGGTGAGCTGTTCGTCTTTTATACTCGTGCGAGGCAGGAGTATTGAATTGTGCTGTCACCTTTTATACTCGTGCAAGGCAGGAGTGTTGAATTGTTGTATCGCCTTTTATACTCGTGCGAAGCAGGAGTTTATTGTTGCTAAACTGTTTGATTTTTATACTCGTGCGAGGTAGAAATGCTAAACTGTGGTGTCGCCCTTTATACTCGTGTGAGGCAGGAGTATTGAACCGTGTTGTCGCCTTTTATACTCGTGCGAGCTAGGAGTTTAGACTGTTAGATTGTTCGTCTTTTATACTCGTGCGAGGCAGGAGTGCTGAACTGTGGTGTTGCTTTTTATATTTGTGCGAGGCAGGAGTGTTTAAATTGCTGATGAGCTGTTTGCCTTTTATACTCGTGCGAGGCAGAAGTGTTTAAACTGCTGAGCTATTGAAGTGTTGAGCTGTTGAGCCGTTGAACTGCTGAGCTGTTGACTTGGGATTTAGGGTTTGGGGTTTGTCCTTGAGTCTAAATTTGGACTTTGAGTTGGAATTTGGATTTGGGCTATGAGCCTGGGTTTGAGTTTAGGTTTTGGGCCCGGGTTTGAGTTTGGATTTTTAGATTTTGAGCTGAAATTTGGGTCTAGGTTTGGAGTCTGCCCCCGAATTTAGATTTAGATTTTAAGCTGGAATTTGGACTTGGGGTTTCAACCCGAGTTTGAGCCCAAATTCGGATTTGGGTTTTGAGCTCGATTGAGTTTGGATTTGGGCTGTCGGTTTTGAGTCGGGGTTTGAGATTTGTCCTCGAATCTAAAATTGGATTTTGAGGAAGCGTTCTGAAACTGCACATGAGCTTCAAACATTTTTTTTTTGATTTTTTTGATTTTTCTTTTTTTTTCTTTTTTTGTTGAATTTTTTTTGTTAAAATTTTTTCTTTTTTTTTTAACACATAACAACGTTAATTTACCACTTGATTGGGTCAGGTTAGGATGCATTTCTGGTCTATGAGCGTATAAGCGTTGTTTGTTTATACATCTTCGAACCAGGTTCGTCCCATTTGGAAGTGAGCCTGCTGGCAAGTTGGTGCTTTGATCCAGTTGGATGAGAACCATGCCCCCAACTTGAAAGACTAGAGTGGAGGAGCTTAGTAGGGATTTAACCTGTTGCCCGCAGCTTCGATCAGATTGGATAGTCGACTTCTCCATTTAGCGAGAGAGTCGAGGTAAAAGATCCTACTGTTGTGCCAACTGCAGATTCTCTATTTTAATTTCTTTGGATGGCAAGGAACCATGTCTGTGCACGTGTTGATGGACCTGCGTACTCATGTAGGGTATTTGATGCAGGAGATGGAATAGTTACCTTTTTGCTTGCAAAGGCGATCTTACTCTTTCTTAGTGCAATTAATGCGCCGGATTCCTTACCTCCAGAGTTGTGTTGGTGTTTGCCGTTTCATGGCTTATAGGCCATGAAATGGCCGCTGTTCTACCAATTTTTTTTTTTTAGAAGCAAAAGATAAGAGGCAGAGATATCTCACTGAGCGTGCCAAATTTGTGTAAGGTGGACCCGTATGGTTTCCAGTTTGCAACTGTTAGGCTGCGAAAATACAGATAAAAAATTACAAGTGAAAATTAAAAAATTATGTGGGATTTGATCTTTAGTAGATCTTTTGATTAATGCTCATGTGATTTAGTTAAGGGCTGAACGAGTTTGATCTTGACCGAAAGATGTTGAATTTCTATAGCATGATCTTGAATTGCAGGAAATAGATTCCACTGAGGGTTGAGACTTGATCTTAGGTGGTGCTGGAACTCCGGTGAGGGTCGTAGAGGCTTGATCTCGTCGAATTATTTGGTTCCAGTGAAGGCCGTGTGGGATTGATCTTAAGTGGATTGATTTGACTCCACTGAGGGCCGGGGCTTGATCCCACTCGAACTGGTTTAGCTCCGTTACGGGTCGTGGGACTTGTTCTCAGATGGACTGGCTCTACTGAGGGCTGTAAGAAGCTTTATCTCATACAGATGTTTAATATCTTGGGTTTTTAATCTAGCGGATCCAACTTAGTTGCAGTTAGAGAGCATACACCTCAAATATTTGGAGAGAGAAGATGAGGTATGCCAAGCTTTAGAAGAGATGTTTTTGCTTTGCATGAGATTGTTTAAAATGTTTGAGGGAGTGCCTATTTATAGGCCTCCCCTCTCGTGTGAAAACATGCGTGCGAAAGGAATAAACACCCTTTACGTGTGAAAGGAATAAGGTCCCTTTCCTGTGTGAAAGCACGCATACAAAAGGAATAAAGTCCCTTTCTGTGTAAAAATACGTGTGCGAAAGGAATAAGTCGACTATTGACCTTTTTTTTTAACCTTTGATTTTTCTTTGTTTTTGTTATATATGTTTACAGGGGTATAATCACATATCCAAATTTGAAATGCAGTGCTCGCCAACAACAGCCCACTGTGCAAGGCCCCCAAATTGAGGAAGAGGAAGAACTTTTCCAAGATCTGACATCCAGAACAGACAACAAATGAATTATTTTAGATCCCCTCCATAAAAAAAAAAGCATTCTAATTGCCTTGCCAATTAATTGATAGTTCTCACTTTAGTGGGCTAAATGTCAAGTCAATCGTAACTTATAAAAGCCATTGGCTTTGAACATTAAAATATATCATTGATTTTAGCCATAGGGAAGGACATTGAGGACTTTTGATTAAGGGATATACCATGTATAAGAGTAATCACATGCAACCAATTTTCATTAGGATAATCTTTTCTAATTGATTCAGCTGATTGCAGCAAATGTTGGATTTGGGTATATAATTCTATACAAAAATTATATACTCAAAAAATGTAGAGACCTAACTAAAGTTGTAATTAATCTTAGCACACAGCTTTTCATTACAGTACAGTTGGCAGGTATACACCCAATATAAAGAATAAATTTGAGAGCATTGGCCCTACCAGGTGGAATAGTTGCAAGAGCCAATGCATTGCTTTCCTCCAACTTTGTAGTTTTTGGATTCACTTCATTCAAACTATATCAAAAAAGTATTTCAAAACCAATATTTGACCCAGAACCTAGAAACCAATTTCAATGTGACACAAAACAAATGTAAATGTTAGTATCTTACTAGAAGCCACCACTTGCTGCAACCACATGGATTGAAGTATACCATCTGCCAAGACCAAAATATACTTTAGTATGTGTAGCAAGTTTTAATTTGGAACACTTTGGTTTGGTCTTCATAAAGCCAAATTGCAAACAAAGAAGAATTAAAAAACTTAAGTGTAAATATGACGTTAATTACACTAAAATATACATAAAAGATAAGAGATGTTAATATCTAGTGAAGTACGGAATTCAAAAGGTTATAAAAAGGCAATACTTTTCCTAAGCTGTTTATTGGGGGCATTTTTCAGCTAGAATAACTTTGTTGCTACCAAATATTCTTGCACATAATCCTTTTCATAATATCTTAATTTTATTGTCACCCTTAAAAAATAGAGAATGATAATAAATAAATGTAAGAAAAAAGATTTAAAATGCATGCACGTGCACAAACATCTACAAGACATTCAAAAGTTCTATTGTTTCTTCAGTAAAACAAAAAATCCATCAGTTACATCATTTCCAGGAGGTAGACCACTAGAGAAGATTTCGTGCATCCATATCTAAAGGATGCTTTTGTAGGGCATATAAAGCATCCACACGTTTTTTATTAAGGTTATCCAAATAATACGTAGAACTGATTTACCAATAGCAAAGGTACTCATTTATCAAATAAAAATAACTTCATAATTCAACCTGCTCAATGATCTTAAGCTAATTTACTCTTGATTTTAGACAATCAGAGATAAAAATACAAAGTAGACGGGAGATGAGATTTAAGATCATACCATGGAACATTTTAGTAAGACGTTGTATTAGCATTTAAGTTGGAAACAAATCTGACTTCATATAGATTATCATCTTTCTCTGCAATTTATGCACACAAAAAAAAATGACTCCAACAATGCATATGCATAGCATAAACAACTACGAAGATTTCACAAGTCTCTAAAAACTTGAACATGTTTTGTAGTCCCATGTGCTCGAATATCATTTGAAAATTAAAGCTAAGAGCAAACCAATGAACCAACTCAATGCCTATTTACTTTTTCCATTCTATTTCAGCAACCAAACAGAAAATAGATGTCAATTTTCACTAGAAATCTTCATCCAATTCTTAGCAAACAAATAAAAATAATAACTAAGCACTTCTTATTTTCCTCCTCTTACCTTCCTAACAAACGAACATGGCACAAAAACACCAAAATCAGCTATAAATAATCAAAATAATATTATTTAAAACATAATGATTACCAAATGACTCAGATGTTGAAGCCGAGCATCAAAGCATACGGACGCGAGAGGTCGAGATGGCAAGAACGAGATACCTAGAGCTTGACAATCTCTTGTTAAAGATGGCAAGAATGAGATGCCTAAAGCTTGACAATCTCTTATTAACGTTAATAGAGAAAGACGGAGGCAACCGGAAGGCAGATGGAAGCTGCTGAGAAGTAATGGCTAGGGTTTTTTCATACTCAAGTTGTAAAAATTAAACAAACAAAATGGAAACAGCAAAAAGCGAATAGAGAAAGGTTTTGACCTCAAAGTGTACAAGTAAGTTGAATCGAGCCTTAATCTTCAAATCCAGACCAATTTTAAGCAAATTTATGTCACAATTGTGAGAGAATGCCGTAGTAGATGACAGATTGTAAGATACTATCGTCAACAAGATGCTAGAGTGGGCAACCAACGATAATGGAGGTAATGGGTCCGAAAGAGTGGGCAAGGCACTCTCCTCTCCGTGATCATCGAGGGATGTGCACGCCCTCTGTAGCTTCTTCACAAGTGTTATGTAAACAATGATGTCGATCAGCCGGGCCAACTGATGGTAGATCTGTGGCAGGATTCAATGGTTTTTTTATCAGATTCTTTGTTTTCCTTTCCTTTTTTTTTGTTTTTTTTTTCCTCTGAGTTGGTTTCAAAGACAGAGAGAAATGGAGCTAAATAGTGAGATGAAAAATAAAAGAGAGAGGAAGAGGCAGTGGTGAGGTTAGTGAGCAAACCAAAGGTCTCTATCTCTGTACAAAAGCTTCTTTATGTGGATTAACATTTGGAAAAAAAGTAAAATGAAAAAGAGATTAAAATATGATCGTTGCTCAATACTATAAAGAGTTGCATTTGAGAGTCTATTTCGGTTATTTTTTACTGCTGAATAAAAACTGCTGCTTAAAGTAGCGTTTACCACACTTGTTTGCAAGATAGTTTAGGTGACGATGATAGTGGTTGCCTTAAATGTTTTAAGCAACGATTGTGAAGTGATTTTCGGTGTTCCAATTGGTATCCTGCTATGGGCCACATAATCGCTACCTTAAAAATTGCCACCACAGGACCGCAACTATGGGTCCTAAATGACGTAGTGAAATAAGAAAAATTTTTTGTGAAGTGATTTTTGGTGTCCCAATTGGTATGCTGAATGAAAAAAGACTAATAGTTTTTTTAACAAGACTAATAATATTTACAATAAAAACATAATAGTTTTTAACTTTTCTTACAAAATTATGAGTTTTCTTTAAAAAAATTTCTAGTCTCATTGTATTTAAGATACCGATCAAGATACTAAAAATTAGATATATTAAAATGATGAGCTTATCATAATATAATGTATGTCTTCTCTTGCACTCTCTCTCTCTCTACAAGTTTTGGTAAAAACTCTGTAAATCAATCTTTTTAAGATTTCATAAGAAAATAACATGAAAGAAATAAGTTCAAGAAAATTGACATATTTTAAAGAGGGTGAAAGACCATTAGTGGGAGTGTAGTAAAGAGGCCAAAGAAGATATATGATAAAATTTTAGGCATCTATGTAGTAGACAAGATGACCAACTCACATTTCTACACCATTTCTATTCTAGCTCTCTCTTAACATTACTATGTTTCTCGTCCCCAATCCTAAGCTAGGCCTATATTATATTATATTATATTATATGTATGACATAGCATCTCTCCTCTTCTTTTTTCTTCATTCCCAATAACCCTACCGTTTGAAATTTCTTCCCAAATTTTATTTTAGGGCTCCATTACGCAACCATGCATATAATCAGCACCACATGGAAAACATGCAATTAATCCAACGATTTATCCATTTTCTTATTTCTGAAGTTCAATATCTTTCTCACAATATAACAACCTAGATCTTCGTGTGCCAAGTTTGCACTTACCATTGTGTGCCTAGATAATTTTTCTCTTTATTTTAAGTCAAAGTTGGTAGGAAAAAAGAATTTTGGATTGATTGGATGTTGATAGGTGGAAATAATTCATTCTTAAAAGAATTGCACATGCAGCTTCTAGTTTAAAAACTCTGCAATTATTGAACATAGTTTCAAATTGCCTATTTGAAAAGATTATCTCCTCCAAGTCCCTGGAGCCCTATTTCCGAGTGATAACTGGTTTCTGCCATTATTGGGCAGCAGAAGACTTGCTCACACTTAATCAAAATCAATCACCTTATTTTTCCACAACTCTTGCCCCTAACCCCAACTCTGACCTTCCTTTTCTAATTTTACAATGGAAAAAACGATAGAAAGCTTACTACTAAATAAATCTGTCTGAAACATTTATACTAGTAGGGTGTAAATAAATCTATTATATATGTCAGTTACTATATATCTTTTCTTTATATTGAATGAGAGATAAATACCCTACATTATTTGTTAATCAACTATTGAATTATCCTTAAAGTGACTCACATGATAAGAAATAAAAAAAGAGATAAATATAAATTATTTATTTCTTAATCTGATAACTACAGGCAAATAAAGGATACCTACCTACTTATCACAATTGTTTAAGGATAGCTAGTATAATGTTTAAACTTGTTACAGCCACTATCCTTGATAGAAAGAAGTTGCAGTTGGATATGGATTAATAACTAATAGAGTCCCTAGCCTAGTCTATCATCAACATACGCTTCTAAAAGCATTTGGTTATAAGCTAGAAGGCAATGTCACTAAAACCAAAAATACTTCAATTTTTTATATAGCTGAAGGTGTGTCTTCCACTCAATTTACTTAGGCTCAAATACAATTTAATTTCTTATATTTGGTATTAGAGCCTACCTTTCAGTTGTAATGATTATAATTGAAGTATGTTTTGTTGTTGTTGTTCTGATTAGTTTAAAAATATACATAATGTTCATGATTCACGAATCAACATGTTGTTTGTGTACATGCCCTTTTGGGTTTAGTCTCGAGGCTCTCAATACAAAGGATTCTGTATATAAAATGAGTTATTGTTTTGTCATCTTCTCAAGTAAAAAAACAATTCACACGGAAGTGATTGTCTAATGGCTAAAAGAAAATTGTTTGAATGAAAATATGATCCATCCCATCCAGTTCACCATACATTTTCATATCCAGAAATCATTTTTAAAACAGCCAGCTATAATTGTTTTAGCTTACACATTTACACGTGCATAGTTGGGAATAAATAAGTGATAGCCAATTGATGAAGAAAAACAAAGTGATGCTTGATAATTTGGATGGTTATGCCTTTTAGCAATGTAAATATTGGAAATTCTAGTGTTCTTTTTAGATCCAAGAGCTATCCAAAAAGTTTGACCTTGCTAATAATAACAATAAAAGGGACTTTCGATAAAAAAATCAAAGAGAATTAAATAGCTCTCTTTGGCAGAATTGATTGGCCTTGATTTGTTATGCTTAAGCCACGTTGACTATCTTTGTTTCACATGCTACTTGATGATTCATGAATATTAAATCACTAAGGGAATAGTTTTGTTTGTGGTGATCCTCAAGAATTAAAATTGTATTGGTTTTTAATCGGTGACATGTCTAGTTGCTTTCTGGTCAGACTTTGTTATACAAAAGATTGATGCTTGGTTTGCTGATTTTTAGCTACAAAAGTCTTTGAATTGACTTTGGAATTTAGCATGCTTATATCATATTTTGGTTTTATGAATGTCATTTGAGGAATATTATCTTAATTTACAAGTAGCCACAACATCTTAAATTATTATGATATTAGTGATTTACAAGAAAATCACATAAGGATATAGTCAATAAACTATAAATGACATATAAGAATTACAATTAATTTTCTGAAATAAATTACTTGGCTCCATAGGGAGGTATTTATTTTATTGAATTAACTGGAATAAGATTTTGAATTAAACATTAAATTTTGAGTTTTAATGTTTGGTTCATTAGTCTTATTATAAAGTACATAAATTCAATGCATGTAACGACCTCTACCCACATAAAGGTCTGAATTTATATTTTGTGATGGTTCATTCTCATAGATTAATGTATGTATGTTTCTTCGTTAATATAGTTGTTCCTACTGTTTTTTATGATCCTTCTTATATTCCAATATTGTCATGTGACAATTTTTGTGGACTAGAAAGAAAAGGTCCTTTTGACTTTAGGGTGCATGGATATGGATTTGGCCTTCTATATCGATGAACCACCTATTCCTAATGAACCAAGCACGCCAATCAAAAGAGCTGCTTTTGATAAGTGGGAGCAATCCAATTGCCTAAGTTTGATGCTCATTAAGTCCTATATAAGTAAAGTATTAGGGGCTCTATTCTAGATAAAGAAAAGGCTAAAGATTTCATAAAAGCCATTGAAAAACAATTTGTGAAATCTATTAAGGCATTGGCCAGCACCCTTATGAAGAAACTTTCAGGAATGAATTTTGACAGTTCTAAAGGTATGCATGAGCACATTATGAAAATGAGAGATATTGCTATTGAACTTAAGTCACTTGAGATTGATATATCTGATACCTTTTCGGTTCACTTTATCTTGAATTTTCTTCCTCCTACATATACACCTTTTAAGATATCATATAACACACATAAGGATAAACATTCAATCAATTAGCTTCTGACCATGTGTATTCAAGAGGAGGAAAGAATGAAGCACGAGAACTTAGAAAGTGCTTATCTCTTGACTAAGGAAAAGGCAAAAGCTAAAAAGGATAAGAGTGCTCCATACTGGAAAAAAGTTGCAAATGTGCCAATGAAGAAATCTGGCAACAAGATAGCATGATTCTTCTGTAGGAGACATGGACACATGAAGAAAGGTTACCTCAAGTTCAAGGCATGGCTTGAATAAAAAAATGCTCTTATATTTTTGGTGTGTCATCAATATCTTTTACTTGATATTCCGAATAATACATGGTGGATTGATTCTGGTTTTACAATCCAGATTGCCAATTGTATGCAGGGCTTTCTGGTGCTGAGGAAGCCAAAAGAAAGTGAGCAAGGCATCTATTCGAAAAATCGGATGCGTTCTCATGTTGAGGCTGTGGGCACTTATTGTTTAATTTTAAAATATGGATTTGTTTTAATTTTAAAATATAGATTTGTTTTATATTCCATCGTTATCTAGGAATTTAGTTTCAATTTTCATATTAGTCTAGTATGACTCTGAGTTTGTTTTTGAGAATAAAAGTTTTAGTATTTTTCATAATAAAATTAATATTGATTTTAGTCATTTGGTTGATGGTTTATACAAATTCGATCTAAACTCCACTCAGAAATGCAATGTTACATTGCATGACAATATTGGCATAAAGAGATGTATTATTAATGAGGAATTTTCTCAATGATAGCACAAAAGGTTAGGCCACATCTCTCTTAAGAGAATAAAAAGGCTTGAGAATATAGAATTTTAACAACTCTTGACTTTACAGATTTTGATACTTGTGTGGATTGTATAAAAAGTAAGCAAACCAACAAGAACACTAAAGGTGCTAGAAGAAGTTCAGAAATTCTTGAAATTATACACACAGACATATGTGGACCATTTCTCACTCTCTATTTCAATGGTCAGAAATACTTGTTCTCATTCATTAATGACTATACAAGATTCATGTATCTATACTTAGTGTTTGATAAAGCTAAAGCACTTGATGCCTTTAAAACACATAAGGCTGAAGTAGAAAAACAGAAGGATCAAAGGATTAAAATTGTAAAATCTGACAGGGGTGGAGAATGTTATGGAAGGTAAACAGAGATAAGACAAATGAAATGTCCATTTGCTAAGTTCCTTAAAGAATAGGGTATTATTGCACAATATACTACTCCGGGTACACCTCAACAAATGGTGGAGTAGAAAGAATGAACCAAACTCTTATGGAAATGGTGATGAGCATGATCAGTAATTCTAGTCTCCCATTAAGTTTATAGAGTGAAGTCTTCAAAACTGTGATATATGTCTTAACTAGAGTTTTATCAAAGATTGTTCCTAAAACTCCTTTTGAGTTGTGGAATAGATGAAAACCCAGTATAAGACATATGCATGTATGGAGTTGTCCTGTTCAAGTAAAAGTTTGTAATCATCAATTAAAGAAATTAGACCCAAAGACAACTAGTGAGCTTTTCATAAGCTATGCGGTAAACTCCAAGGGATTTAAATTTTACTGTCCTTCAAGCACACTTAGAATTGTTGAAGCTAATAATACAAATTTTCTTGAGGATCACAAGTTTAGTGGGAGTGAATTTTCTTGAAATGTTCAGTTTGAGAAAAATAAGAACTACACTAAAAGTCTCATAAACTCTAGAGGCTGGTTTGTTGTTCAAGTAGGATCACATAGTGAAATTAATGAACAACAAATTTAAGAACAAATACTCAATGCAATACAAGCGGATGTGGAACCAGTGGCACATGAACTACATAATGAAAATCTACAAAACAAAGGGTTAAGGAGATCTTTAAGAGTAAGAAAATCTACAATTCTAGATATTCATCTTGTATACCCGTAAAAGACTATTATTAGTCATAAAGATGATCTCTATACGTTTTTATAGGCCATGGAAAGTGAAAAGTCTTAATTATGGTATAATGGCATGAAAGAATAGATGGAATCTATGGCCAATAATTAAGTTTATGACCTTATTGAATTACCAGAAGGAGTCGTAGTCATTGGCTGCAAATTATAAGACCAAAAAGGACTCACTTGGTAATATTGAGAGATATAAGGCTAGACTTGTGGCCAAAGTTTTCACTCAGAAAGAGGACATTGACTATCATGAAAGCTTCTCTCTAATTTTAAAAAAGGATTCATTCAAGATTATCATGACTTTAATAGCTCATTTTAATTTAGAGCTGCATCAAATGAATGTGAAAATTGTCTTTTTGGATAAAGATCTTAAAGAAGAGGTATACATGAGTCAGCCTGAAGGTTTCACTATTGATAAACAAAGTCAACTGATATGCAAGCTCAAAAAATTTATATATGGGCTCAAGCAATCCTCCCGACAGTGGTACATAAAATTCCACAATATTTTAGTCTCATATGGCTTTACAAAAAATATCGTAGATTAGTGTATATATCTTAAGGTCAATATGAGTAAATAAATCATTTTTAGTTGTGTATGTGGATGCTATTATACTTGCATGCAATGATTTGGGGTTGCTACATGAGACCATGAAATTTCTCCATCAAAACTTTAAGATGAAGGATATGGGTGAAGCTTCTTATGTCGTCAGCATAAAAATTCACAGAGATAGATCTCAGAAAATATTGGGACTATCTTAGAAGGCCTACATTGAAAAAGTTTTGGAGAGATTCAAAATGGAAGGTTTTTCTTCCATTGTAGCATAAATTGTCAAAGGGAACAAATACAGTCTTGCACAATGTCCTCAAAATAACTTGGAATAGGGAGAGATGAAGTAGATACCTTATGCATCAGTAGTTGGTAGCCTTATGTATGCATAAGTCTACACTAGACCTGACATTGCATTTGCAATAAGAATGTTGAGAAGATATCAAAATAATCCTAAGCTAGAGCACTAGAAAGCTGCAAAAAAAGTTACGAGGTATCTATAAGGAACTAAGGACTACAAGCTTACATACAGACACACACCGACCATTTGGAGGTGATCAGGTATTCAGATGTTGATTTCGCTCATTGTATAGACAGTAGAAAATCTATTATTGGATACATTTTTATACTTGCTGAAGGTGTTGTATCCTGAAGAAGCATCAAGCAAACTATTATTGCTTCTTTCACAATGGAAGCGGAATTCATAGCACGCTACGAGACTACAACACAGGCTCTATAGTTAAGGAATTTTATCACAGCACTGTAGATTGTGGATTTTATTTCTAGACCACTAAAGATATAATGTGATAATTTAGTTGCGGTGTTCTTTTCAAAGAACAATAAAAGTGCAAGTCGAAACAAACATATCGATATAAAGTTTTTAATTGTTAGAGATCATGTTAAAAAGCAAGCAATTGTAATAGAGTATATTATTACTCAACTTATGGTTGCTAATCCTATGGCCAAAAGATTGCCGGTTAAATCATATAAGGATCATGTTGAATATATAAGTCTTATTAGCTCTACTAAAGTTTTATTTCAAATCATGATCTCAGATGTTTCGATACTTTGAAGACCTTTTGGTCATTTGCAAATAAAGAATTATTTGTGCACATAAAGAATTATTTGTGCACATAAAGTTTATTTGCATAAAGTTATTTAAGACCTGAATGAATTGAGGTTTAAAATTTTTCCATTCAATAAAGTTCCGCCTCACTAAAGTGTTTAATTAAGAATTCAGTAGCATCGTGATACATGGAAAAATAATGTTTTTAAAAATGTTGCATAATCGTTATGATCCATGTCATGTATAGAGATTTCTGATTAAACAAACTACAGTTATAAACTAGCTTGTCTAGATAGTTTAAGTCATAGTCATAAATACGGATATCACATATTCGGTATCATGCAAGTCAAGTGGGAGAATATTGAATTATCCTTAAGGTAACCTACATCATAAGAGATAAGGAAAAAAATTAAGGTGCTAAGTATAAATAGATAAAAGATACCTACCTACTTATCACAATTGCCTAAGGATAGCTAATTTAAAGTTTAAAGTTCAAATCGATTAAAACCATTATTCTTGATGGAAGGAAGTTGGATAAGGATTAGTGATTGATAAGGTCCCTAACTTAGCCTATATAAGGAGCAACTTATAAACTATCAACATACGCTTTTAAAAACATTCGGTGATAAACTAGAAAGCACTGTAACTGAAACAAAAAATACTTCAATTTTTCTTATTTGTTCTAGTGATCGTTCCTATGGTTGTGGTTCTCTATTTGTTAATCAATAGACTGAAGGTATGTCTTTCAATCAATTTATTGAAGCTCAAATACAGTTTAAATTCTTACATCAACTGCATCCCGAACCCCCCACAATGGATGTTTACCATGTGCTTTAAGAAAGACCGAGGACAAGTTATGTATCAGTAATTACAAATTCTAAATTAGACAGGAGTCTAATTGTCTTAAGGCTGGTGGAAAATGCGCAGTACATCGAAGAGTTCTTCTCACATTCTTTCTTTTCGCTACTCAAATTTTGATTTGTCTTTGGACCAACTTCAAAAATCCTTGTCTACTCTTCCCAAGGGCTTCAATCATCGTCCTTGAATTCTCTGTTCAGACAACGAAAGTACATGCTTTTTTGTTAGGAATCCTGCTTCAAACTTTCTCAAAGTCCCACTTTATACATTCCAAATATCAAATACATAACATCTCAGTCATCATATTTCATAATGCAAAAAGAAATACAGAGATCACACCTGCGATCAAGATACCGTGGCTGAATCCCAGTGCCTTGGCATGTCGTACATGTTAAAGACCCAACACCATCGCAATTGATACATCGAGAGACCTCTTTTACATCCCCACCAAACTCCACTGTCACTGTACCACTTCCCATGCAAAATCTGCATCTCTCTGTGGAGATGGAACACAATGCCATGAATTAAAAGATAGCAAACCACCACCAAGTGCCCATTATTTATAATTCTACCCATATTATAATGAAAGAATCCTCATACTCTCAGTGTCATATTATTTAAAATGAGCTTCATGTTTCACATTTCCATTTAGCATATCAACTATGCTATTTTGAACGATCTCCATGTTATTCAAAAAGAGCCACTGTTTCCACGTCGCTGTTTAATAAAGCAACTATACCATTGTGACTAAGGTTGTTCATTAATACAATCAGGCCTATGCCATGGAAAAAAGTAACCAGAGCAGGGCTCAAAGTCAATGATTCTTATTTCACTTGAACTACAAGAGCTGGCCTAGAGTCCCTATCACAATGTACTTGTAAACCCATCTATGCGGCAATATGCAGATTTATTGAAATAGGCTTTGTACAATATGTTTCCCATAAGCAGTTCACTTAAGATTAGAGTGAACAACAAAATTAGAACAGATATTCCATGGTCTGGGATTCAGCAATTCAGATATTGATTACTAAACAAATTGTATAAATGCCAATGGGTAAGGCTATCTACCAAGTAATAATTCCAACATGACAAATTATGTTGGGAGCAACCCAGACAGGATTGTAGTATTTGGGACGTTTCAGTGTAGAGGCTCCTGTCAAAACAGGAACAATTGACTTAAAATTCCCAGGCAAACAATGCAAGTCCCATCCGACAAAATCATTGTTCCCTGCGTTTCAATGGCTCTAGTGCATCTTGAAGCAATATACTTCTAGTGCTGAGAGGTCTAAAAATTATATCTTGTTTGAACATCCTGATATGGAGAACCTTGGCAAATCCAAAAGCAAAGCCATAAAGTTGAGCTGACAATGCCATCCAAGTTTAAGTTCTAAATCCAACAAGGATCTTAACTCAGAGCAATTCAAAACTTAAATTACAAAATCACGCATTAATCTTCTCCGGTCTCTGCTGAACAAAGACACTTGGATGCCTCTCTTCAGCATTTTATAGAGACCAGAAACCAAGCGAATTTCAAGCAATTTACAAGTTAAATTTTGGGATTATAAAACGAAACTGTTAGATTCTGTTGAGTACTTACGAGCCCCAGAGCCGCTGCAAGGGAAGCATGGCTGGGTATTTTCACGCTTTGCCTGCATTAACCAAATCGTACATCTCTTACAATCAAAAGAAATCAAAATTACAGAGCAGAACTAATAAGCTATTTAAAAAAGAAGAAAAATATAGATGATGGATGAAACCATCTTACAGCATTGTCAATTTGGGTTTCGTAAAAGACAGGAATGCCTATTCCAACCGCAACACTCACAAGTCCAACAGATATTGCGACCACCTGATTTGGTTCAGAACACCCTTTTAGAATTTCGATATGCAGCTAAGCTAGCTACTCAAAAAAAAAAAAAACCTGCAATAAAAGAAGAAAAAAGAAAAAAAAGGGGGGGGGGGGGGGAATAGAGAGATAGAGGTAGGACCGTGTTTTGATCCAAATCAATAGCTCTGATACATGGACAAGACAACCTCAACCGTTGGCCTCTTGCAGGCTTGGCGCAGGAGGTGGATACAGCGGAAGAAGAAGCATTAGTCAAAGAAGAGAATTTAAGAGGGCAGCACAGGAAAGTTGAGTGGAGACGAGGGACCGAAGAAGATAGCACTGCTTGCATTTCTCTCCTCTTTTCCTCTCTCTCCAATTTTGTTTTTCTTTATGTTCCTTTTTACTGCAATTCAAATCTTAGTTGCTTTTGTTTTTTTTTTTTTATAAAAAAAAAAACAGCTTGCAACTGGAAATTTGGAGCTGTAGATGGAACAGAAGACTTTGAGATTTTGGACTTGTGGGCCTGCTTCCTATATCGACCACCAGACACCGAGTTCCCCGCTTCCCTTCCCTTCCTCACATGCTGGTTCCACGTGGCGCTCTCTATCCATGGCTTTATGTATGTATATAATATACGGCGCATGCTATTTATATTCATATAAAACATGAGTATAATAAATTCACTTAAAAATAAATGGGCAACCGGTTCCAAAAGTTAGCAGAGGAGAAAAAAAAAAATTGTGCCCCAAAATATTGAAAACTGGTAGGAAATAAAAAAAAAAAAAAAAAAGAGAATCGTTTTATACATTCTCCCCTTCAATCCAGATATGTGGAACCCCTCAAACCCTAGTCCTCCAAATTGCCATCCTCTAAATAAGCGACAGTATGCTGAATATTTGTTGTCTTGTTTTCTGTATATTAGCTCGGCTGCAATATCACCTTCGAAATTTTGAAAATTATGCACAAGCCGCCGCCGCACAAAGCAATTTGCACGGTATTTTTGTTTTGATTTTTTGGTTTGTTTTTCCATCTTATTATTAATATAATTTATAGTATTTAAATAAACAAAATTTATATGGATAATGATTTTCAACACGAAAAATTCCACACGAAAGCATCACAATTTTGCAGTTGTGAAGACTTGGGTTCATTTCTTTTTTTAAAAAAACAAAAGCCACGTTTAGGTTTGGGTTTTTGAAAAGAGAGACAATAAGAGAAAAAAAAAACTACCTTAAGATTTATATATTCTAGAATAATGGCTACATGAAATTTTTATAATTTATTTCTTTTATTTTTAAATTTATTTCCTCCCATTAATTTACAAAATCAAATGAAATCAAGCGTACTGTCTTAGTGAAAATTTGAGTAAAAGTACATGGGTACTAAAATTATTTGCACATTATAAATTATTTCCTCGCTTTAATTTACAAAATCAAATGAAACCAGATTGCACATCCGAGGAATATGTTTTAAAATCATTTTTTTCTGAAAATCACAATATAATGACAATAATATAATTTGAGTAGTTAGATGGTCAAAACTAAAAATTGTCTAATTTTATTTAAATTTCGAGTATTTACACATAATTATAAAAATTTTTGAGTAATTGATGTATAAAACTAAAAATTTTTGTAAAAGTACTAAAAATATTAGTCTACTTCTAATTAAATTTTGAGTAATAATACATAATTGTAAAAATTTAAGGAGCTGGAACTTAAACTAAAAATTTGAGTAAATGTACTAAAAATTTGAGTATACTTTTACTCAAATTTTGAGTATTTTTACATAATTTTAAAAATTTAAGTTGTTGGTATATAAAACTAAAAATCTGAGTAAAAGTACTAAAATTTTTAGTCTATTTCTACCCAAATTTTAAGTATTTATACATATTTTTAAAAATTTGCGTAGTTAGGTGCTCAAAATTAAAATTTTGAGTCGATGTGCTAAAAATTTGAGTATATTAGTAATCAAAATTTAAGTATTTGTATTTAATTTTATAAATTTGTGTGCTTAAGTTCTCAAAACTAAAAATTTAAGTAGATGTACTAAAAATTTGAGTATACTAGTATTCAAATTTTAAGTATTTGTATATAATTTTAAAATTTTGAATAGTTAAGTTTCCAAAACTAAAAATTTGAGTAGAAGTACTAAAAATTTGAGCTTACTACTATTTGAATTTTAAGTATTTGTACATAATTTTAAAAAGTAGAGGAGTTGGTGCTGAAAACTGAAAATTTGAGTAGAAGTACGAAAAATTTGAATTTACTTATATTTAAATTTTTCGTATTTGTACATAATTTTAAAAATTTGAATAGTATTACTAAAAATTTTTATTTTTATTAAATCCTATAATTTAAATTTTTTATTTTATATTTAAAGGAAATCTTATATGCATGTTTATATTATATAATGAAAATATTAGTATAAAAAAATATTTTAAATTCATTTACAACACACAATAAACTTCAGTGAAAAAATTGCATTAGCAACATAATTTCCTTTCCTTGAAAGAAAAAAGGTTTTGTTGTAGTTCTCAAAAAAAAAAAAATTGTTGCACAGTATTGAAGAAGGGCAACGAAATCCTAAAAAAAAAAAAATCAAAGATAAAAGTTGGGTGCGCACAAGTCAAAGAAGGGAGGAAGTTAAAAAAAAAAAAAAAAGGTGGGCAACCTTAACAACCGGTTGTCCACTATAATTTTTAGTATTAAGTCTTTTTTACTCACCTAATAAGGTGAGTTTAAATAGATTTTGCCTTAACATATATACTTTTTGTAATAAAAAAATAAAGGGTAAATTTTTATTGTGAAAAATATAATCGTTATTATAAAAAATATGAATGTTATTACAATATAACAGAATCGTTTGATAAAAAAGTATGACCATAAATATTTTTCATTTGGAGAAATTACTTGTTTTGTTTCTTTCTTCTTTCGCTACAGTGGACTTTTGTCCCATCTCTCTTTTTCTCTCTATGCGCTGGATTACTAAATCATTTTTGTTATCGAGTTTTGATACAAGGACGAGGCACAAGGATGGGGGTAGCCTTGATAATTTTACATTTTAGCTTTTTTTTTTTTAAATTATATATATTATACATCAAAGTTAGGTATGTTGCACATCAATCTTAACTATTTTATATATGATATCTATTGTATATTAACCTTAATTCATATACACATAAACTTAATGAATAGTTGTATGTAAATCTACTGCATATCAAATTTAACTATTATACACATAAAATCAATTTTTAAAAAGAAGAAATTAAAAAATTAATGAGTTCTACAACTCCCCTCTCTCCTCTTACTCTTTTTCTCTCTCCTCCCCACAAGCCCCTGTCTCGCCCACCCCATCCAACAATCATTTTCGTTATCAAAATCCCAACTGTTAATCATTAGGACCATATGGAAATTACTTTCCTTTTTTACTCTAGAATATATAGGGTCCATATTGTAAAAGACATTCCAATGTTGTAAGACCTCGACCATTGATTTTTGAGTCCTACGTTCATTTGCCTTGAAAATAGCAACAGAGAATTTTAAAAGTCTTCCATTTCTCCTTTCTTTAATATCAACCAAAAAAATTTTGGAGGTCAGTACAAAAGTTTTAATATTTCTTTTACCTATTGCCAAAATGTTATAACATAAAATTAAAAAAAATTCAGCTCCTAATACTAACGATGCGATGAGAATGGTTTTCTATAATCAAGATTTAAGTTCTTCTCAAAAAAAAAAAAAATTTAAGCTAGTTTCTATGGAAGCAAAAGAATATGAGAGAGAGTGGGGCTATTAAAGAGATTTAAATAAGTTTTCATGGAGCCAATGAATATGATTTATGAGAGAAAGGGATATTTAAGGCATGTTTTGTTAACTTACTGCTAATTGTTGTTATTAATTATTGATGCCTATTGTTGATTGTTGTTATTAATTATCATCGTTGGTAAAAAAAAAAAAATAGTAGCATTTGGTTATCCTAGCATTGCCTATTACCATTAAATATTTAAATGATTTTTTAAGTCATTATATTCTCTATACATACTTGTTTTTTTATAAAAAACAAACTTCCATCCATAGATAAAGATTTTTTTTTTTTTTAGTGAATGATGATTTTATTCACGTAATTAGAATACACACACTTGGGTAGATAAGAGAAAAAAACAATATCTAGATTAACTTCATTCCAAGTAACCTCTTCCATATTTGATAAAATTATTTTTGCTAGCATATGAGTTGTTCCATTGATCTGCCCACTAAGATAATTTATAGTGAAACTAAGTCAAATGACAAATGCTCTCATATCCCCCATAATTTGACCAATGACCTTAGATTACTTCAACTGGATGGTTCAGACAGTCATAAGACTATCCTTTTCTTCTTTTTTTTTGACAGAAGTCATAAGACTATCTGTTCCACACAAAAGTGAAACAACCACAACTCCTTTGCTTTTTGTATGCCAATTTAACCATGAGGAGTTTCAAAATTTTAAGAGAGAAAGGGTCAACTATACCGAGCACTAGACCATATTATGATCGAAAAAACAAATGATACCCTCTTTGCTGAGACTAAGCCACATCAATGTTGATCTTTATATGTCCTTATCTAGGTGGGGTTCTATTGTGCTTGCTCATTCTTCTTGCAGCTCAGTTAGGCTCCTCCATCTCCTTCTAGGAGTCACAATGTAATTTAAGTGATATATCGATAACTACATGAGGAGCGCATGACTTTCATGTTATGAGCAGCAAGTTTTGTTGCTTCAAAGGGGCTCAGCTACCATAAAAGCTATTTACCTCATAGTCATGATCTTCCAACAAGGAGATAAACCAGTAAAATAACACTCCTGAGGCAACTTTCTGAACTCGTAAACCTAGAAAGCTTAGTAACCATTTGCCCTTCATTTGTGGATAATGGGGCAACACATGATAAGTAATCTCAGTCTCTCCATCGGATCTTCCACAAAATTAGTCCACCATCAATCCTTTGTTGGGAAATTTTTTGTTATAGGAAGCTTTTACAAGCATGTTGCACGAAGTGTTTTTTTTTTAGATAGGTATGTGTAGTTGCCATGATCATTTTCACCCATAAAATTCTATATTGCATTTTCTTTTTATTTGTTCTTACATCACAGCCACAGTAGAGTTCAATTTTCTCCAAAATAAATTCGTATGCAGACTATACTTCAATTGACAAAATAATTGAGTTCTTTACCTTATCAACATTTATAATAATTTTATTTTTAATTCTAAGATTTTTTTCTCCATAGAAAAGTTTTATCTATAAACTTTACTAATATGCAAAGCTACCAATAATATGGATCATATGATGGATGTTCACTTTTTAAAATCTAATTTATATTATAAAAATTTAGAATTTTGTATTCCTATTTCAATAAGTTTATTCCCAAAAACACTTTAACACCCTAATATTTCAAACAAAATAGCAACAAAAACCCTGAATTATGATAATAATAATCACTTATCACTAGATGATCCAAATATAGAAAAAGTTGGTCAGGAAAAGAAAGAGGAAAAGGTTTGTCAAAAATTCTCTCAATTGGATTTAGTAGCTATCAACTAAAATTTTACAATCCAATTTAACTAAAGCCTTGCTTGGTAAAAGCTTCAATTCACATTGATGTGAGTAAACATCTAAACAAATTTAAAATAGTATTTTGTTATACTTTTAAATCTGTGTTTTATAAGCTCACGCTTCTTAAAAATTAGGTTTTGGAAAAGCAACAATTGGTCATTTTAAGCCATGAAAAGAGAAAGGCAAAGACTTTGTATGTATTTTTATCCCAATACTCAAAAATATTCTTCATACTTTAAGAAATTCTCTATTTGTACCACAATATAAGCCTTTTTTTTTTTTTTTACTTCACATCTTGGGTGGTAAACTCTACCATCGTACTTCTTCTTCTCCGTCTCATGTCAATACAAAACTCCCTCATTTCCCTCTCTTCCCACCACTCTTGAGTGATTTTATTGGTTGATGGCTATTATAATGAATCTTTAGGTGCTTATGCTATTTCATCATCCTTTTTTACACTTTATTTTCATGAAAACAACCTTATTGCTTGCTAGTAAATAGGCTAAAGTTTACTTGCTCTACATTTTGTTTGCTAAAAAAGGCATGTTTTGGGATATTTTCTACATAAGTTATCAAGCCAAGAGTTGAGCTAATCTTCCGAGGGTTGATAAAACATGAGAAGATTGCTAGTATGTGAAATAGTATAGCGAAGTCTTGCTAATTCCAAACCAATAAGAAAAATTATAGATAAAACCATGGAAGTTACCACTAAATGGCTAATTAGTAACCCAATTCAAAGTCCATTTCTCAAAAGAATCCTATAAGTAATGGAAATTTTCTATCTACCCTCAAAGGACACTTTACTCAATAGAGTATTCTGTAAGCAAATCTTTCTTAATGCAGTAGAGTTATCTTGGCAGGCAATTTATTATGCATTCTCACACAATTGTTATCCAAATAAAATTTCTTTTAGTAGCAAATAGCACAACTGAAATTTTCTAGTCTATAGTGGGAGTCTATAGTGAGCCATTACATCTATTTAATTTGAAATTTCTCAAACTTTTTTTTTTATTCTTATAGTTATCTGATTATACTAATTCAGGTTTTTTATGCCTTTCTCATGGGGCTTGCCTTGTGCTCTTTCATTTTTTTTTTTCATTTCAAGTTTTCATGATGTGTAAGGCTACATGATCATATACATCTCATGTTGTTTAGATCTTTTCTTTTTTCTAGGTAGATTAAGTACCCTTTTTGTGTGTTTCCATAGATATTATATTTAGGAATTCATTGTTGTTTGTATATGTTATTATTGATCTTCTAAAAGTTTGATTTTCTTAAGTATTCCTATCATGTTTCCCTTATTTAGTCTAGGGTTTCAGTATTGCATTGGGATTAAGAAATTTGTTCATTTGCCATTGATTTTCCTAGATTTTTACAAAGATCATTGAAGAACACTCACGCAATTTGGTAAGAGCTTCTGATGTGTGTGGAAGAAGTTATGGCCGAAAAAATGAGCAGTTCTCAAAATTGGAAAATATGTAGAAACAAGAACAAACTGGTACCGATTCAAACAAATTGGACCAAGCACCAAATTTTAGCCTCTTTTCCACCCTTTTCACATCCCAAACTAGCCCGAACATTAATTATTGATCTCACGACTCTTCCAATTGGTCTGATTAACCATCAATCTTTACTTTTTTTTTCCTGGGTCTGCTCTACAAAGCACAAAATAATAACAAAAGTAAAAATTGCCAAAAAAAATCCAAATTGCACAAATAAAAATTAAATTAAATTTCTAAACCTTGTAAAAAAGGTCCAAATTGCACAAATAAAAAAATTAAATTAAATTTCTAAACCTCGTAATATTTAGGCAATTATCGAACCTACTAATAAACTCTAAAGATAAATTTCACAAAATAAATGTACTTTGCAATTATGAGATACTTATTTTATCATAGTATTATTCCTACATATTTTTGGTCGATGCTCCATTAAAACAAGACATTGATGGAGCAATGAGACTAGTGTATGTTATGTTTCTTTCTTCTAAAGAAAGTGGTTAATCTCATAGACTGAAGTATAGAGATACTTGGACAAATATGTGGGTGCCTGTTAGTTGAATAAGTCCACTAAATACCTAGTATAAGAATTTTCAAATAGAACATCCATCACTTGTGCATATGAGGAATTTTTTATGTGACGGTTGTATAACTGATCTTTAGACTTGAGATTATTAAGGCATCTCATATAGGAATTGACATACTTTGATCGTACTTCTGAGTTGTCTTAATCAAGGATGGTCTGTTGAGGTTTGCATTAGGCATATCATGAATTATATGGAGATAGTTGAGTGATTAATAAAGAATTCGTCACCCTAAAATACCTATGGGAGAATGTTCCCCTAATCTCAATAGGTATTGATTCAATAAATCCTTGAGCAACGTGAGATAGGGATTATAAGTAGTTATGATCTCATATATGGGATCAATGACATATAAGTATTTGAGAACAAATATAATTAGACAATATAGAATAGACACTACTTCCATATTATATATCTAATTGGAACATTTGGATGATGAAAAGATTGAATGACACAAAGAGACCGTAAACTCATGACACATTGCTAGACATCAATCTTGATTTATGGATATAATTTAATTAATTAAAGAATTAATGATAAATTAAATTAATTTAGTTTATCATATCCTTTGAGATTATAATTTATATTTATTACCAATATATCTAGATCCTAATAGATCGCACATTAAGGAAATTGATGAGAGATGCAAAAAAAATATCAAGTTGGACTTGATTGAAAAGTTTCATTAATTTTTTGAGTCAAATATATAATATTTAAATTTATAGAGACTGAAGTGTAATTTATGAGACATTTATAGTAGGGCTAACCTAGCCTATGTTTGATATAAATAAAATCTCATAAGGCGAACCTAACACAATGTCAAACATACAATCATTCAAAGTTAGCACTCTTCGTTAGACTTACCTTCCTTTCTCTTGTTGTCCCTAAAATAGTTTAGGTTTAGGAGAGTTATCTTTCATGTTTTTTGTGTGGATACTATTAGAAGCCAGACATTTGGACAGTGGTAGTTTGCGACAATCCATCGATAGGCCTAAAAGAGAATAAGAATTGAAGATTACCTTGATAACAATTAACAGGCAATCGATATGCTTTTAAAAATCAAAATTTTAAATTTTTGTTTCCACTGCGTATATATTCGAAAGATATCCAACGATTCTTCACACATAATTGTTTTTTCTTGGGGGAGGGCATGGCAAGCGTGTACTCTCCATAGCATGCAATGACAACTATATATATAGATTGATAAATTGTATTACTAGATTTAGCTTAAGATTCTACATCTTTTATTCTTTTTTGGATATGTATATTTATCAAGCCCTACAGCCAAAATGTGAGAGACAATTTTGAAAGCACTAGTACATAAAGGTTGTTTTAGGCTATTGGTGAGAGTTTCAGGGGCACATTATCCATTTTGCCCCCGAAATTGATAACGGGGAGCATGGAAAAATGCAACATGGCATAATAATTCCTATTATTTCTCCTTGTCTCATATGATGTCTATTTGGCTCATCTTAGTCATTTGATTTTCCTTTTTCTTAATTTCTCATAAAATTTGAACCCCACTAGGTATAATTTTAATACCTAATAATAACCTGTAAGTCTATCTTTAATGGTGTGTTTGGATTGTGAGAAAGTTATAAAAAATGAAAGTTGTGAGAAGAAAAAAAAAGTTATTTGGATAGATGAAAAATAGGTGAGAGAGAAACTGATAAAAAAGAAAATAATAAAGTTTTGAGATAAAATTGTGAGAAAAGTAAGTTGTTTTTTGTTTTGTAAAAAAAAAAATTCTTTCTATCTCAATTCTTTCCCACCAAAATCACATAAAACAAACACACCATAAGAGAATACCCCTTTGCTATAGTTGATACCCCCAAAAACTTGTTACTATGAGTACCACTATGTAAATAATACATAAAGAGCAATTAGAGGGTAGTATATATTAATTTTTTTAGATTTGGTTTCATTTGTTTGTAGAACCAAGCGAGATGTGATTGTTCTACATATTTTGTTCTTGTAATGTTGTTACATGTGTTATTAGATAACTTTTCTCGCTAATTGTTTACTTAATATATATTTACTATTAGCAATACATAGGAATAATAAAAGTTCTAGACCAATTATATCACTTAGTCCTATAAATAAATGAAACTGAATATAATAAAATTATTGGACTATCCTTTTGTTGCTCATATATTTTATGACCTATAGCAGAAATGATAACTTATAATTGCAGAAGGGGCAAGTAAGGGAAAAAATTGAGATTTAAATTTTAGACCTCTCAATGAAAGGTACGTATATTCTACTATTCTAACTAAATTGGATCCTATTTGTTCATTTTATGTTGTTCTCTATTCAACTGCTACCTGATTTTT
The DNA here is from genome assembly GCA_037832335.1 of Carallia pectinifolia. Classification (NCBI taxonomy): domain Eukaryota; kingdom Viridiplantae; phylum Streptophyta; class Magnoliopsida; order Malpighiales; family Rhizophoraceae; genus Carallia; species Carallia pectinifolia. Next base: position 8,904,700 of record CM075446.1, on the reverse strand, counting down.
CTCCATTTTAGATAGAGTCCATGTGACTAGAAGAAAGAAGCACTAAATAGCATCATTAAGAGCAAAATAATAACAATAAAATATATACACTAATCATATTTAACTTTGTCTAAAAAATAAATAACATTAAAAGTAAAAATTTAATTTACTACCTTCTTATTATTAATATATTGTTCTCTATGTTTTTTTTTTTTTGTGTTAGACCCTGTATTTAGAAAATATATTATATTTCAACTAATTGAATTTGAATCGAAAATAACTCATTAGGAAGACAAAATCCTCTCAACACATATTTTCTCCGTACACAAATTTCAAACTTAAGATCTTACTTAAAAAAAAATTAAACTCTAGCAACTTAAGCTAACATTCTCTATGTATTAGTACATATGGTTTCTCTACAAGAAAATAGGCTCACATACAATATTGCTTCGGGCTCTTCGCTGTGTCCACCGTTTTTGCCGATTTAGTAGTTAAGTTGACTAGCCCACGTTAAACTCACATAATGTGATGTTATGTACAGTCTGCGTGTGGCAAAAAAAGACGACAGACAACTCTGATGCCCCCATTAACTTGTAGCCATCTCTCACGTGAGGGCAGCTGTGTTGAAAGTGTTTTCCCAAGCGTAAGGTTTCTCTCTCTTATTTATATTTATGGACCGATGCTTCCGAGAAACTTAGTACCCTGTCAAGTGGCTAATTTCATGGATCTTCTTCCTTTTCATTGACATCTATGAACAAATTGTAAACAAGCTAGTAATGATATTTAGCGAAGTATCAATCACTAAAAATGTATATTTCTTTATCCAGAAAATTTTACGAAGATAAATGGATTATTATTGATAAGAATCTATGACAGTTCCAACTACAAAGCACAGGCACAAATCTACATCGACAATCAGTCCAATTGAGCCTAGGCTAGCCCGCCCAACCTTAATCTGGTAATTGAGCTCCGCCGCCAAACACTAGCCTTGAAGCCCGATGCTCTGACCCCGAGACCCCGAGCATGAGCCTCCATTGGTCTCATCAACTCCTCCAACATTTCAAACTTACTACAGAGAGCATATGAAAGACAGAAAACTTGCCACACAAAAGGAGATCGACACCAGTAACTCGTCTATGCTTTTAGGCTCCAAAACACTTCACGATCTTTCAACAAACCAACATTTCCAGAGAACAACATACTCCCCACAAAGCCTTAGTAGACTCAAGCCACCAAGTCCACTGTGGGTCATTGTGGGTCATTCTTACTTCTCTTCAATCGCTCGTTTAAATATTGATTTAAACATCAAAATACTAATATCGTGAAGTAACTCTGGTCCAAGCTCTTGTTTTGGAGGTCCACCCTCAAAATTTAGACGATAGCTTCAGTCAAAGACAGTGTCAATTATTACTAACGTTTTTTCTTGTCTCTTTTCGCGTAACTGTACATGCTCTTCAAGAGCCGTCCAACGCACATAATGGATAGACATTTAACGTCTTATCCTCGTCGCCTACACCAGTGGGTTACAGCACAGGAATGAATAATCATAAATCAAGGGTCCACCAGGACGTCTTCCCCTCAATTGACATATTCCCTGAAAGGTCAACCACTATATGCATATGCATAAAGGGATTAGTTGGTGCAAATACGTCCGACCCCCTTATAATTTGAAAGTAGGAGACCAGACACAGGGGCTACTCCAAAAATAAAGCGACATAAATAATAGAATAATAATAAAATAATAAACTATGGCAGATCCACCATATTAACACGGTACCATGTGCTTTATTATTACACTCTCGTCTTGGATCCCTCCCCCATTTCCCGAAATCCTTCTGTCTCTGTTTCAAAATCTAGAAAGAGAGAGTTTTCCTCTGCAACTCTTCTTTGTATTTTCCTTACTTCGCTTCTTCTTATGGCTCTCTTCACTTTCTTACAGGAAAACACGAAGCCAAAAAAGCAACCGTCCAGTTCTAAAAGGAAGCGAAAGCTGCAAAAGCAGAAACAACCATCTTCTTCATGGGACCAAATCAAGAACCTGCTCACCTGCAAACAGATTGAAGGGTCAGGCGTCCACGACCCATCAAGGAACCCCAGTGGATATTACTCAAAAATAGGCTCTTCCTGCAGCTCTATATGCAGTTTCAGGGACGTTGTCCATGGCAACACAAGGGTTGTTCACAGAGCCGATAAGTCGCCCGAGGGTAGCACGGTGGACCAAGAGTATGGACTTCTTCTCCGAAAGCCACCGCCGGTTACTGCTGGTTCATCATCAAGAAGTTCATTGTCGGGGTCTGGGAGATCCAATGGTGGAGCGTCGTCCACGCCATCGTCGAAAGGCATGCAATTCAGGAAGCTTTCTGGTTGTTATGAGTGTCACACGATCGTTGACCCTAGCAGGTATCCATCCTGTATATGAATTATGTTTCACAAATGCATCGATCAGACTCCTATATATCCTAATCCAATAACCTCGCCTTAAAAAATAAATAAAGAAATAAGGAGATGAATTACAAATACATATATAATTTTGAATAACTAATCAATTAGAGCTAAAGTTTTTAATTAAAAAAAATTCCAGGTATCCTTCTCCAAGAACTACCGTAGGCCCTTGCTCTCAGTGCGGAGAGGTCTTCCCAAAGGTCGGAAGCCTAGAGCTTCATCAAAAAGTTCGCCATGCTGGTACTTAATTAAATCTTTTCTCAATTGCTCCATTTTTTGGTTTTTTTTTTTTTTCTGTGTATTGCCCTTTTGTAATCATGATCTTTCATTTTCATTTCCTTTTTCCTTTTCCTATCTGCTTTTCTTTCTACTTCTCTTGCGCCTCTTATGTGCTATTTAATCGACAAAAAAAAAAAAAGTAAAGACAAATAAAAAAATCCCACAATTTTAAGGGAGGTTGATGATTTTTTTTATATATTCAACACAATTTTTTTTTTTTTGACAGGAATGTAAGAAGCTATCATTTCCTATTTTCTTGAAAAAAAAAAGAATAACAAATCTCATCGCCTTGTGATACGTGAACGTGTGAACAAGTTGCATGATTATGCTTGTAAGTTCTAGTCTAGTTGGTCACAGTACACATTTCTTTAATTTTGCAGTAATTGCAAATGTTTAGATTAATCCTGATCTTTTGATTTAAGCTTCAGTTAAAATCAATCGCTCTTTTTAATGTCTACTAAATTCCATGGAATTATTGAATTTTTGCTGTTCAAACAAGGACAACCTTTCATAATTCCTGTGAGACAGACACATAGAAATGGGTGGAATCTTAAAATGTGTCATGTTATTCAATAATAAATTTCTCAGTAAAGTTTTTGTTCTCCCTAACGCTTTTTTTTAAAATGAAAAATCATATAAGTTAATTAATTATTTCCCTCGATCTAGGTGTTTAGTTGGGCTCTGACTTTTGTGCTTAATTTTGCTTTTGAAGTTAGAACAGCTTAATCCTGTGATTGGTTTTGATGTTAGAAAAGAATTGAAAAGAAAATTGAGGTTTTCAAGATATTTTAAATTGTTTAGTTCACATAGGAAAATAGTTAGAAAATAATAATTTGTACTGTCAAATCAACTAAGAAAAGTAAAAGAAAAAAAAAACACAAAAAATTTAGAAGCATAATGACCATAATAGCCCTAACATTTAGGGGTGTTTTTGTAATTGTAATTTTTTTTCAATTATTTATAAAAATATTTTTATAATTTTATTTATTTTTTTCACTATTTTTTCACATAATCAAAATATAAAATTTTATTTTTTTATAATTTTTTTTCATAAATTTTTTCTTATAATTTTTTTATTACTAAAATCTCACAATTCAAACACACTGTAAATGAGATTTCGAGAAAAGGTAAGAGCATTTTACCTCTTCTTGGGGAGATCTTCCCGTCCAATCCATGGCACAAACGGATTACAGCTGCCCATTTAACGGCCAAAATTTAATTGCCACTGATGCCATGATATGGCATTTTTGTAGCGAAAACTGTCAGACTCATTAACGTTAAGTTTTCAAGGAACTAGATGGCCAAATAATTTGATTATATTGCATTCAAACTCTTTTTTTTATTATTTTTTATTAAAAATTAAATTTTAAATATACTTAATTTTTTAAAATATAATTATTATTACTTCGAATTTTAATTTTATTTTTGAAAAAATTTCATTTTTTTTAAAATATGAAAGTATCCAGTATGACTTCATTTCTTTTTCTGGTGTGAACGCCTTTTGGATGGCTATTATGACCATTCACTTTTTCCCAATTTTCACGGCCTGCAGGCCCCAGAGACAACAATCATAAAGGGACAATGTTAATATCCAATCCAATAAAATTTTTTTTGTTTATTTAGTGCAGTGTCGGAACTGGGCCCGGAAGATTCCAGCAGAAACATCGTAGAGATAATATTCAAATCAAGCTGGCTCAAGAAAGATAGCACAATCTTCATGATCGAACGGATACTAAAAATCCACAACACGCAGCGCACAATCCAACGGTTCGAGGACTGCAGGGACGCGGTGAAGACGCGTGCACTCAACAGCACGAAAAAGAACCCCAGGTGCGCCGCTGACGGTAACGAGCTTCTGCGGTTCCACTGCGCAACCTTGGCGTGCTCGCTCGGCGCCCGTGGCTGGTCAAGCTTGTGCGGCTCGATCCCGGGCTGTGGAGTGTGCACCATAATCAGGTACGGGTTCCAAGGCAAGGAGTGCAAAGGAGTACACACCACGGCGAGCAGCGGTCGCGCCCACGACTCCCTGGCCGCGAGGTGTACGACAGGGAACAGGGCCATGCTGGTGTGTCGAGTGATTGCCGGGAGAGTGAAGCGCGTTGCGGAAGAAGTGCCGGTGGCGGAGGAGGAGGGGGCGTCTGCAGTGGCAGCTGGATCTTACGATTCTGCTGCCAGTTGCGCGGGGATTTACTCGAATCTGGAGCACTTGTTCGTTTACAATCCAAGGGCTATCCTCCCATGTTTTGTTGTGATTTACCGGGCCCTTGACTCTCAATAATAACTTTAATAAGTAATAAATGAAATAAAAAGATGTATGTACTTTTCAATCAGACTCACTGGCTAGAGCTTCTTCAATTCAATTTGTTTCGTGTTCTAATTAATTAGTTTATATTTAATTTTGTTCTTGAGAGCGACAAATAACTAAAACAATCAAAGGCGGGAGCGGCGTGGCTACTTGTCCTGACTTGCTCTGATCTCATATATATATATATATATATATATATTGATCAAGCTCTGATCTCATATTGTGTATGTGTGTAAATATATATTGTATAATATAATATCTGTTCACTTTCCTCAGAGATGCCTTGTAGAGCAATCGTCCGGTTTGGATTTTAGCTCTTTAGGTGACCTTATGTAATACTTCTTCCTTTTTTATATGAAAATAAAAAAAATAGAGATAACACCTTTTCCTTTTTTAATTTTTTCTTCATATTCAACCGCTATATTCCTTGTTTCACTCAAAAAAAAAAAAAAAAAAAACCACTATGTTCCTCGTGGCCAGTGGAAGAGACGGTACAACCACTCAACTGCTGAGTGTTTTTGCTCATTAATTGATTTTTTAACCAAAATTGTGAATAATGGAATATATATATATATATATTGCGTACAAACTAGATCCAACAGATATATGTTGCGTAAATACCTTTATTTTTTAAAATAAATTGGGAAATGTCTTTTTTTCTTTGGCTGACTTTTTGTTTTTAGCTCCACGTGCACACATACGCATGCAATGATTTTGATGCCTTTTTTTTTTTTTTTTTAGTTGTTTATAATCTTTTTAGAAAGATACAAGTAAGGGGTGTTTGTTTGTTGGGTTAAGTAGATTTGAAAGTATATCTGTATCTAATCCGTCATCGGTGAGTTGAATAATTTTTCATTTGCACTCAATCCGCCATACAACTTAATCCATTCAATCCAATCAGCTAATAACTAATTGGATTGAATTGGTTTTAGTAGATTATAAATAATAAAAAAAATTATAATTTACTTCAAATTATACTCATCATCAATCATCAATCATCAATCCGCCATACAACTTAATCCATTCAATCCAATCAACTAATAACTAATTGGATTGAATTGGTTTTAGTAGATTATAAATAATAAAAAAAATTATAATTTACTTCAAATTATACTCATCATCAATCATCAATATTTTTACTTATTTTTACCAACTTCATTATTATAATATATATATTATATTCATTCGCAATTTTAAATATATATAAGAACTGACTAAGATCTACTAAAAAATTATATTAGACCGATTTTATTTAACAAAAGGCATCTTAAAGCCAATTTAATGAGGAGTTTATATATGATTCACAATGCTAAAGATTAAATCTCATATTTTTAATTAATTAGGGTCTTAGCCTAATTAATATTGATAAGTTTAATTTACAATATCAAATTATATATATATATATATATATATATATATGGTTTTTGTTATATGCACGTCCCAAATTGCATTACGCACACACAAAAGAGCACGTGGGAGTCCCATTATTAGTTTGTTTTGTGCTTGTACGAGGGAGATTTTGCTTGCAAATGTCAATAAGATATATATATATATATATAAGCAAATTAGATTAAATTAGGCGGTTTTTGTGAATTTAAATTGGATTGATCAGATTAGGTCGGGTTGGTTAATTTGTGAACAGTGGTAAGTACAAGTACTACTTATTGGGCAAGCTATCCTCGAGATTGGATGGAATCAATGGTCTCAATATGACACCATCAAAGTTAACCTTCGCTTTTTTTGTTTTTTGTTTTTATCAAAAAGCTAATATTTGCTACTTTGTATTCAAGTTGTTTAATTGTATTTTTTATAGATTAGTAAGAATAGTTATTATTATAATTCTACTTTTATTTATGTGACAACTCATATTTGAATTTTTTGTTTTGGAAACAAACATATTATAAAAATAATGATACATATTACGAAAATTATGTAATGAAAAATTTGATATTTACAATTATAAAAAGATTATCTACTTTTTTAATACCATTAAACTAAAAAAAATTAATAATTTTTTTCATAATTATAAATTTTAAAATATTTTATAATATAATTTTCGCGATATATATCATTACTCGTATTATAATAGCCTTATCTCACAAATATGTATGTATAGGTTGATTGCGTTCTATTTCTATTTCTATTTCTATTTATTGTACTTAATTAGGTTTAATTTGCATTTTGTTTGGAACCTGTTTTCTTCTGTTTATTTGTTTTTTCCGAATGTGTATGAGTCAATAATAAAAAAAACCAATTAAAATCTACTGCATTAGGACTTGCCTGTAATCTGATTTTTATCGTCCTTTGGAAGAAATCCAGTATCATTGCACATTAAAAGGAATAATAGAAAAGCAGCCAGAAGAACAAAACTCGGTTCTTCTTCCTATTCTCTTTTCTTGGTACTCTTCTCCAGTTTAGGTATTTGACCTTTTATCTGAGATTTTAAGTATTTTTATTCATTTAACATTAGATTTTTAATTTTTGATTAGATAATCATCAACTAATTTCAATTTGGTTAAACAGCTACTCGAATCATCAAATCATAATTTTTTAAAATATTCCAAATAATTATATTTTCTAATTTTGTTATATCATAATTAATATTATCATCATATTATATTATTCAGATTATTACAATATTAAAAATATTCCACAGTAAATTTTCACCAATTGAATCAAGTCCTTAGAAGATGATATCAAACGTGGAATGGCTTCCGTTGCACCTTTCTTGCTCATATCATCATTCCCTTTTGCAATTGCTGGACCCACACTGAAATGCACTCTCAAATCCCAACCATTAACACAAATATGCTTTATCCTCTCACTTGTAGTAGGTAGCAAGTGGAACAAGTCCACTTTGAAATCAGGTGTGACATTGACGTTCATCAAATGAGTTATCAACTCGGCCACAAGCAAAGCACCTCTCCAACCCGAAGCATTATACCCATTATTGCCAACAATCACATAAACATAAATTTTTACTCTAAATTCACCATCACTCAACACTTTTATTCTTTGAACTTCAGATTGCAAAACTGAGTTCTCATCCTTCAAGGGTGGTGGAGTATCAGTGGGAGCAAAAGACTTAAAAACAGAAATCCACTTATTTAGATTCAAAGTTTTAACATCTATAGACACAAGAGTTCTGCCAAATAGCCGAAAAGATTCCCAATAATTCCAGATATCATATTGTTCATCCAATAGAGGAAGATCCCTTGGAGGTATTATAGTCAATTTGCTCATGCAATCAACGACAAAATTCATGTTAAGATCCCAACGAGTTCAATATCCACTGCACATTCTTCAACCATATTCAGATTCCCTTTCGCTATAAGGAATTCCACAACTCTATTCACACCCAAACAAGATTCAAGACTCAAACTAGAAGAGGCAGTTATAACATCCATTGGTTGAGTTGTGAAAAGAGTATGTAAAAGATCATTACCGGATCCCCAAATGGAAGCAGAAACCTTGCCTTGTGCCGAAAGCTCGTGGAGCAATACTCCTTCTGCTGGCTCCCTAAGCGCGCTCTCCAAGCGCTTGTTCTTGTACATGCCTTCCCTCTGCTCATGGTCCTCATTAGTGCCGTCAACATAGTAGTGGTTCCGGCGAAACTTATTTCTAGCCTGGTGCTTGAATTGCACAATTATAATGGCAGCAAGATTTTTCATCTTAACTCTTGGTCGCATTTCCTCAAACACCTTTGGGGTAAACATCCCATGCTGTGGGGGCCTTTGGAGAGTGTTTCATTTTGTCAACATCACAATGCCACCTGAGGGGTTAAAGTGGGAGTGTTATTAAGTTTTTGCAATTGCTTGTGTATGAAATTACCGGTTCTGAGTCCACCATTCTCCTTCTTCCATCCTCTGGACTTGGGTCATAAATACGTTTTGAATATGACATGCACCCAAATCTCATTCTGTTGTAAGGATTGAGGTTATTTCTTATCAGCAGTATTGTCTTTTGCTGTTGCCAATTGAAATCTCGACCAAGATTTATGTTCTTGGTAGTGGAATATACGGCTTTGGATTTGTGGTCTACGTAAGTTAACTATCCTCCACTGAATTTCTTATTCCAATTGCAGAGCAAACGGAAGATGAATTGGAAGATTTTAGAGAGTGGTTTCACTATTTCACATGTAACCTAAGTATATCCAATTTCTTGTGTGTTTTTTTCTTTGAATTTCTTATGGATTTAGACATTTTTCGGATTTTAATTGTCTGCTTCATGTTTCTCAGAGTAATTTCAAGGACTCTAACCAGAAACAGAAAGAGGGGAGGCATAGGAGTTTGAAGTCTTCTGATCCTAAAGTGCTAGAAGGGGAAGTGAAAAGGCTAAAGCTTGAATATGAGAAGCTGGCTTCTGAAAAGAGTTCTGAGATATCTGTTCTGTTGAAAGAGAAAAATTTTGTGTGGCATCAGTATAATGTTTTAGAGTGTAATCTCACCCAGAGATTAAAGAGTAAAGAACCAGAAGTTGAAAAGGCAAATGAAAAGATTGCTTGTCTTCTTGCCCAGGTTGAGCCGCTTCAGTCATCCAATAGTGACAGGGATGAAATGGTTGGGATGTTGAAAACTAAAATCCGAGAAGTGGAGACTGATAAAAACAAATCAAAGGAAAAAATTTACAAACTCTCCTAGTAGATGGAATTGTTAAAAAAAATCCAAAAGTTATAATGTTACCCCTGTGCTAAATCGTTGCAATGCTGAAGATAAAATCTCTGTTGAGGTTGTCAAAAGAAGCGATAGGGATAGTCATAATGACGTTGTCAAGGAAGAAGCATCTTCTGTACCAGCTGCTGTTCCTCCCAAGGATCCTCAAGAGGTATTTTAAGACGGAAGAATTGCAAATATTGGGTTTAAAGCATCACTAGTGGTTGATGGTAGTGGATGGTAATGCTAACCAAAGCATAGGAAAGGGAATATTTAGATTTTTCTGTGAACGAAAAAATTATTTAGATTTTCACACATCTGATGTAAATCGTCAAGTTGTCATACAATTGACTGCAAGTACTTGTTGTTTAATGTCACTGAAGTGCAATATGAAAGTTCAATTCTTGGAATGTCATTTCATATGTATTGCAGTATTTTTGTCGTGTATTGTCACGCTAGGACGAGAAGATTGATTAATTTTATGATCATCAGGCTTTTCAAAGCATTTTTCAAGCCGGGAGTTAAATTCTACCTCCAACACAAATCTCTTTGTGAACACTACTAGAGGATCAGAGATGATTTTTTTTTTTAATTATTATCTTCTTTTTTTTTTTTTTTTTTTGCAACAAATTTATGTTTTCAAAGTGCTACTATGACTTTGTACCGAAAAGTTTCTATTGCAACAATTATTTAGTCTTACGAAATTATAGACAAAGTGAACTAAAAGGAAGAGTAAACATCTAGGTGCGTAGGAAGGACCTCAGCTTGATCTATAACACCGGCAAAGGTTAGCTGGAGGGAGTCGAGCGTATCGAATGCTGATAAATGTTCCGAAACCAGCAGCCATTGATCCAGGGCAGGCAGATTATGGAGATTTCTTAGTCGAATTTCTTGGCTCCTTGAACTGTCATTTGGCATGTAGAAAATGGGCCATACGTTACAGAACTGAAAAAAGTTGAGTGTTAGATACTTGCATACAGGACGAAAATTTTGGACAAATTTGATTAATTCAGCACAAGAAGCGTTGCCAAACTTATTTTCGTTTATATATATATATATATGAATATGTATGTATGTATGTATGTATAATTTTTTTTTTCCCATATCAGATTGAAACATGAATGAAAAGGGTTGGCTGACTAGATTCACTTCATTAAAAAAAAAATAAAAAAATGTACATGTGCCATTTTTTATAAGGGTGATCCAGACATCTAATGTAGTTCTAAAGGGTTGTTGTATTCACCAAGTGCAGGGCATAAATGGCTGGCTCAAAGTGGTTCTCATAGGAGTGAGGAGCATCGGTGGGGTACTCTATGGAGGTTGTAAGTGCCGCAAAAGTTTAAAACATTCCTCTGGTCTGGATCATTGTCAAAAGAAAATTGCTGACAAATGTACCGCGCTCAAGGCGAGGGTTGTGTGAAGTTCCAGCTTGCTCTAGATGATGTCTTGCTGCTGCTGCTGCTGCTGCTGACGAGGATATTCTCCATCTATTACGGGACTGCCCTCATGCCTGGGGAGGGGCTGTTCTCTAATGGGACTCCACACTCTTTCTTCTCCTCCACCTAAGATGACTGGTTTATTACTTTCTTGATGGGCGCTACAGTCGGCTTGGGCCCTTTAACAGACCAAGGGATGTGTTTCTTGTGTACTTGCTGGTAAATATGTTATGGAGGGCGCAGAATGATGAAATGCTCGGGGGTGTCAGACCAAGTACTTACTTTCAGGTGCAGCAGATCAAAATTCTTTGTATGGATGCTGCTACCAGTCTTGATCTTCCAGATGTGACCGCTCCACTCCCACTGGGATGATTTGGTGGGAGGCTCCTCCTCGTGGGTATGTTAATGGAAGCGCTCAAGGTGATCCTTGAAGAGCTGGTTTCAGAGGTCTTCTGCGGGATGAGTTTGGCAATTGGCATGGTGGTTTCTTGGCTTCATCAGCAATCACAACAAATATGGTTGTTTTGGAAACAGATTCTCTTGAGTCTTTGCACTTAATTGTTAATCAGACTGTCTCATCTCATCCTCCAAGCATCTTACGTAAGTGCAGAGTTTTTGTGCTCGAGACTGGCGCATGGAGAAGAAGCATGTGTTGTGAGAGAAGTAACTCTTTTACAGATTTTCTGGCTAAGGCGGATGTTAATATTGCTGCTGGTGTTAGTCGTTGGATCGTCCTCCTATAGGTTTGGAGTTAATGCTAGAGAGGGTAATAGACAATGCACTGTCGTTTTAGGGGTTAGTTTCATGTTCTGAGTTACTGTTTTCATTGTCTATTTTTGTTTGTATCAAAGGAAAGAAAAAGGTCTAGATATCTAAGGGTTCGTTTAGTTTACAGTCTAAATTCGAAATTAAAATTAGAATTGGAATCAGAAAAAAGTGAAATCTAAAATGGAATGACATATTGTATAATATGTTTGGTTTACTTAGAAATCAGAATTGAAACTTTTTGTGGTTAGTTGTTTCAGTTCGGAATTAAAATCAAAATTAAATATATGATAATATTTATTTCACGATAAAAATAAGAGAAATTTTATTCAAAATTAAAAAAATATTGAATATCAAATTGAACATGGTAAAATATTAATTTTGACATAATTTCAAATTAAAAATATTAAATAATAATAATAATAATAATATAAGAAGTATAAAATCCAAAATAACCATAAATTCAAAATCAAAAATAAAAAATTAACATAAAATTTAATAATAGTAATAATAATAATAATAAATAAGAAGTATTATTAATATTATGTTATTTTGTTCAAATTTTTGTTAAAGCTTTTTTTTTTAATATTTTGATCGTAGGTAATTAAGTTAGTTATAAGGGAAATAAGGATGATTGATGTATTGGAAGTGAGAATTATGATTCTTTTAGATGTAGGGATCACATTCTTATATTCAAAAGAATGAGAATGGAATTATATAAAACTAAACTCTGCAATAAAAATTAACTATTTGATTTTCATTCTTACGTACTGAACAAACACCCCCTAATATTGTTAATTGAATACAAGAAATTTCTAGCACATGGAACTAATATAGATAGAAATTTTAGGTTTTCCGATTTGAAATAAACTAGAAAAGTTCTCTGTTTTTTTTTTTTTTCACTTTTTTAGCAATTGAGTAAAAATAAGTATTATTATAAAAATAAACGAGTAAAAATAAGTATTGATTTCATTTTTATATGGGTGCTCAATAAAATGTTTAAGTTTAAGGATTATTGACAAAAGAAAAGAAAAAAAAATATATGTCCACAAAATTTAAACATAAAATAATGACACGAACTCACTATTTAAATTTCAACTATTGATTGAATGATAAGTCTAATACAGTGGGTTTGCGTTATCATTTTATGTTTAATTTTTGTGTTTATGTAGTAAGATAAAAAAAAATATAGAAAGACTTTATTACGTTTTGAATTTTAGTTTAAATCCCTAAATTAAATGTTTAGATAAAATTAATGAGTCAATGAAAAGTTTGACTAAAACTTAGGCCTAAATTAAATGTTAGAAGAATTTTAGGGATTCAGTTATGATTTTTGATTTTATTAATGTTAAGTCAAAACAGTTTAGACCACAAATTGGATTGATTGTCCTAGATTTTCTTCTTTGCTCAACTAGAATTTAAATATTTTTTTAGCAGTTTTCGTAATTGTTATTTTTTTTTTCCAAGTTTTGGAAGGTTAGATAATACTGCAGATTCTATTGATCACCAATTTTTACGGCAACGTTCCTAATATTAATGGTGTAACCGTGTAAGTTGGTTGGTTGTTGGCTATATTCAAACTAAATTACTATTCATGTTTTGATTAATTTTAAAAAATTGCAACGGACCAATTAGAGAATAAAAATCAGATAACCAAGCATCATTGATCGTGGTTTGAATTTGTCAGTTTGGTAGTTTTGTGTTTGATCCTAACATGTAATGATTATTATTAGTTAATAATTAAATATTTGATAATCTCTACTATATTTTTTAGTTATAATAGTAATAAAATAATAACAATTTTTATTATTAGTAACATATAGCCTCTACTAATATTTTTAAAAAAACTGTAAATAATAAAAATATTATTATTATTATTACTAATTTAAAAATTATCATAATATTTGACATAGTTATTTCATTACAATATAGAATTTTTTTATTGTTAAATTTCATTAATGCTAATATTTTTATGATATTTATCATTATATATATAGAGAGAAGTAGAGGTGTATGCGGGTCAAATTGGCTGGTTTTTAGGTTATTTTCGCATTTAATCAGTCAATAACAGATTGAATGATTCTCCATCTTAACTAATCTGTTGTCTCACAAAAAAAAAATATATAATTCTTTTATTCAAGAAGAATGTCACTAACACATGGAAAGAAAAGCAACTTACAACAATAAGAAGCTTTGCAAAAGCTGACAAGCAAGGATTGCAAAAACTTCTCACACATGTGTGGCTACTTATGGCACACCTGGGTTTAACTGAGCAATTCCAAATATCACAAGGCTATGCAAGAGCTAAGCTGATTGTATTCTGATATCTTTGAGAAATTAACCTCACATGAAATTTACCGTTTCTTTGTCCCCCTTAATTTAATTTTTCACTGACACTTGGATATGTATGTCCAATGCTACTGTAGTTATAAACAAGCAAGGGTCTGACATATCAAGCGAGAAAGAAAAAAGAACACAAAAGAACCTGTCTGATTTGAGAAAAAATAAATATATATTATCAAAAAAAATTTATTGCGAGTATATCAGTTATTAAGTTTGTGGGCTTTTCTAGAGTAACCCTCATTTGTATTACCCCATTCAACCCAACCTATAGAGAGGAACTCACCACCCGAGTATTGTTGTGTCCGAACGGATCTCTCTTAGGCTGATCAAACAGTATTAGCGAGTTTGAAATTAGAGTCGTGTGGGGCACAGTCGAACTGGCTAAATTCAATGGTTGAAGCTGTTAAGTGCTATATGTGAGACCTAAGCCTAAGTTAAAAATGAAAAAGTATGCCGAGTTATTTTAGGTGGTACATGTTACGTGAGATTCAGAGCAAAGCAATCTTCCCCAGAATATGAAAGAAGAATTGTGAAGACAGTTGGCAAAGAATGACGAGCTTCAATGCAAAACAATAGCTATCATTTTTTTGTTTAATCAAGGAAAAAAATTTATCGTAAGTATGTCGATCATCAGATTTGTAGACTAGAGCCGAAGTTATCCCCGTTTGTTTTGCCCCATTCAACTTCACGCAAAGGAAGAAACTTACTATTTGAGTACTGCTGGGCTAAAGTGGGCCTCCTTTAAGTCAATCAAACGGTATTAACGAGTCTAAAATTAAGAACGCGTGGGGCATGGTCAAACCGGTCAAATTCAGCCGTCAAAGTCGCGAGATGCTGCCATATGCAAATTGCTAAATTATGCACGATTTCTATATATATATATATATCTCGAAAGCTTTTGCCAGGATTTCTATATGTTCAAAAAATTCAACTTTGGGAGATTAATCACATTAAGTAATTAATTTATTAATGTGATACATATTATAGAGCAAAAGGTTCAATAGGATTGGTTTGGATTAGGGAGATTTTAGAACCCTTAATCTACATTCAATCTGACCTTAGTGAATTTTAAAATTTTAAAATCGTAACTAATTTAAATTCTCATGATTTTAACAAATGTAGATTTATATAAGCTGAATTGATTGGATTAAGATGAGTTGGTTAGTTTTTAAATAGCTCTAGAGAAAAGGGGGGATGGAGAAGGATAAGAATGGATAAGAATAATTGACTGGTAAAAAATAAGAATGGTAAGTTATATATGCATACATAGAGGAATCTCATTTTCATCTCTGATTTCCATAAGATTGAGAGAATAAGAATAAAATTTATTTCTTTCATATGATTAGAAATGAAAATTATTTATTCTTATTCTTATTTTCAAACAAAAAAAATTGGTAAACCAAATTCCCTCTCTTACCCAGTAATAATAATACAAATGTTAAAAAAATATAAAACAAAAATTTTAAAATAATGTGTAAGAAACTAGATATTGTGTTATTCCAATCTTTGATCCTAAATCTCAAAGAGTCCAAGATGGAGTTAGGAGATAAGCTAATGTGGCAGGTGTGGGGTCTTATATGGGAATCGCCCCTTTTTCCTTTTTTTTTGTTTTTTATAGAAAGACTTTAGCATGTGCATCCAAGTAAGTAAAAATATGCGTACAAATTTTTTTAATGACTGTACAAGCAAGTTAAATTTTTTTTAATAATTGTATACACATTGTTCTCATCCTTCTTCACATTTATCTTATATATATGCACATCATAAGTTTTTGCAAAAAATGAATAAAAATGATTGACTGGTAAATAATGGAACTTATGCCGCCACGTCAGTTCATCTTCCCACATTGTCTGGCTAACTTTTCCGAATCTCTCAAAACATTTTAACTTTTTAGTTTGGCTTAATAATCAATTTTACTCAAAACATTCTTTTGTTTATCACTTATATATGCTGATGTGATATCTAATGAAGTGTCACGTTAGGCCAAACTTCCCATTTAAGCAAATTAATTTTTTTTCATAAATATTTTTATAATTTTTAGCAATTAAAAAAATAAAAAAATTCGTCTCTCTCTTCTCTCCTTCCTTTCTCTCTTCTCTCTCCTCTCTCCTCCCTTTCTCTCTCATTCCTTTCTCCCTCCTCGCTCTCTCTAGCTTCCCCCTTTTCTCTCTCCTTTTTATGGGACCAAATTATGGGACTCCTTGCTACAATTAAAGATGTTCACAAGACTTGGCTGCAAATGTAATTTTAATCAATAAGAATTTTGAAGCATGCTTTCAAGGCCCGAAAGGAAGAGGGAGGGGAGGGGTGAGGAGAGAGAAAGGGAGAAAGGAGGAAAGAGGAGAGAGAAAGTAAGGAGAGAAGGGTGAGGAAAGAAAAAGACAGAAGGGAGGAGAGAAGGGTGAGGAGAGAGAGCGAGAGGAGGGAGGAGAAAGACATAATTTTTTAAATTTTTTTATTATTTTTATTACTTGTTAAAAAATTATAAAAATATTTTTTAAAAATTAATTATTAACATGTCACATTATTAAAAAATGATAATATGACATGCTACAATGACAAGTTTGGTATAACGTGATACTCTGTTAAATGCGACATTAACATACTTAACGAAAAAAATATAAGATTAATAAAATTAATTTGACAAAAATAATGTGATAAACATGATTTAAAAGACAAATTCTAGACGATAAATAATAAACTGAAAACCGTTTTAAATAAAATAGATTGTTCAGCCTTTTAGTTTGGCTTTGTTTTGAACGCAACTGGAAGATTGCTAACTCGTCTTGCCCCCACAATAAAGTTTTTTCCATAGCTTCCGCTAAATTATCTTCGTGCGCAATTAGTTGCCCCCTAATAGTGGCACGTTCAACCCTGATGTCAACTTGTTCTTTCTTTTACACTTTGTTTGGAATGCAAAAGGGGTGGGGAGAGAAAATGGAGAGAAAGAAAGTGATGGGAGAGAAAGTAAATGGAGAGAATGAAATTTTCTCTTATGTTGTTTGGAGTGATAAGAGAATAGTGAGGAAAGAAAGTAAAGAGAAAATTATGAATTGTTTGGATATGAGAAGAAAGTGAAGAGAAAGAAAGTGTTTTAATTATAAATTACTAATATACCCCCAATTTAGTGACAATTGGATCACCATTTTTTAACCAATGCTAATTATAATTTTTTTTTGTTTTCGGAAATCCTAATGTACATATTTGTATAATATATGAAACTAATTTGGACGTGTTATTTGTATATATATGTGTGTGTATATATATATGTGATTTGTATATATATATGTGTGTATACATTCCAGCAAACTCAAATGGATGACGTGATTTTCACTACGACTGGATATTGTTTATAAATGTAGGTGATGAAAAGAAAATTGATCTAAAAGGGTTGCCCAAATTTAACATCCCAAAGCAAAATAAAAAATGGATTCAAAATCTTCCCCTAACTCATCACTAGGTGCGTAATTTAGTATCTCTATTTATTTATTACTTCAATTTTTTTTTAGTGACACATAAGGTGCATCACCGTGATATTGGGGCATGAGAATAACAAAAATGTTGCCATCATTGTTCTTATCATAGTTTGGGCGACGCACTATGGATATGTCCCACCACTAGGGGAGCAGAATCAGTCTGAGATAATAAATAAATTGTGAACAATCCACAATTCCACACTCACAGGCAATCATTCGTGCATTGTAATTAACGACAATCTTATAGGTTTGGTTACATGCAATATCACAATAGGTAAGTATGCGTGCTAACACATACAGTTAACATTCAAATATTGGGATGTTCCTATAAAATGCGACACAAAAGTGGATATCCCTTCGCAAGCTCCGCTACTTTATAGTACACAATACCTTAGTTACAGTTCATATCTGTCAGCTCCTGTCTACAGTTGATGCGAGACTTTAGCTACAAAATAAAAAAAAAACCAAACAAACCAAGCAACAAATTCAATGCTTGCAAGCAACGACATATTAAGAATACAGTGCAATTAAAAATGTTTACCTGTACGTCTTCAATCTCTGTGGCAGTCTTACATCAAGGACCATTCATAAGTTCCATTAAGAATTCAAAGCGAAACTCCTCTGGAACTCCAAAAAATTGTCGTGCTGCCACCTGATTGGTTGTTAAGCATATATACGCACTGCGTAAAATATTTGGAGTCACGTGAATGGCCTGCAATGCTTCATAGATTTCTTTCTCCGGATACACATGGGGTCGACTGCTCTCCAAAATATTAAGCGATCGCTCCAACAAGCGATTTCCACACTTAGCAATGTCGTTACTCTTATCCAATGCTCTGGACACATTTTCAACAAATTCATTACTTTTCTCTAACGCCTTCGTGACATTGTCCATCCCCATATTCATCTTTTCATATTGATTTTCCAACATTTCCATCATTGCCGCTTTGCGTTTTGTTCCTCTAGAGGATGTCCCTATGGAGTTGGCAGACGTGGTCTGGTCAGGACTGAAGGTAGTCGGGTTGGCACTACAATGTTCGATCTCGTCAGCAAGGAAGTCAGCTGAAGACATCATCATGGGGTCACTGAAAGTATCCAGGTCAAAAAAGCACTACTCCCCTCAGTTTGCCATTGTCTGCACTTCTCTCTTGCACTAAATGCGTGCTCTCCCGTTGCTCTATCTTCTGCAAAGAGCTCATAGAGCTTATCATAGTTTGGGATTGGAGTGCGCAACCATTTCCTCGCTGTCGGTTTCTCCTGTATGTTGGAAGTAATGGTAAATATGACAAATATTTTTACCAGCAACAAGAACTAATTTTAGTACGCTTGCCATATGTGCTTACCATGATTAGTTGCTCCCAAACTTCAGTTGTAGCTTCAAACATTTTTGTGACTGAGTTCCATGCAAACCCACTAAGGCCATCAAACAAATCTTTGCACTCGTTGAAACGACCTTTCAAACTCTTCAACCTGTTCTTAATATGGTTTTTCTCAATAATTGGGCCAAATCGATCGCGCGACGCTTTCACCACATTCGCATATGCTGTTGTAGTAAATGTCCCATCTTGTCTGTTACCCTTATGCTGCTCCTCAAGCAAGCAGTCTAGCAGCATATTGTCCATATCAGAGGTCCACTGTAAATTTCTTGCTTGATCCATAGAAGCAGCCCCAGAATTATTAACATCACCTATATTCACTACACTTTTCACGTTCCCATATGCAGGTCGTTTACTCTTGCGCATTGTCCAATAGACTGTTTCGGCCTCCACAACACAATTGTTGCAAGGCAGACAGGCCAATGGGAGCTTCCTCTCCTTTCTTTATTTCATCCGCCGCAAATGAACCTAAAACAACAAAATTTTTTTGTCAATGACATTTAACAAGCAAAAGCAAAGTCATTACCACATTTTTTTGATTCATGAATGTAAACTGAAGCCTATCCTCAATATCACTCTATATTCATTTCAATTCCCAACTGACAAAAGTAATGAAAAAAAAAAATCCTGTTTACCCATGCTATATTTATGCCTCGTCATTTGATGGTGCAACCCAAGTTATAGCATACAAACGAGCGATAAAATCCCACGGACATCTGCAGCTATTTGAGTAAATGAGATACGGGCCAATTTATTGCGCATTCCAGTCAGCTATTTATATGCCATGTTTATGGTTTTTTGTAATCTAATTGCCGTTCCAAACTGGATTGTTATACATGCAATGTCACATCATCTAAGTTTCTGAGATAACCAAGTAAGTAATAATGAAGAATTACTTGTTGATTTATAAAAATAAACGGAAATGGCCATTGGAGCATGATAATAATCAACGTGAGCTTGGCTTGGCAAGTGACTATAGTCATATTTGCTAAAACCTTAGAGCACGCGGGGAGCAGAATGATGATGAAAATTTGCATCTTCAATGTACTTACGTAGTAGAAGGATGGAAGTAGACATACGCATGCACTTGGGGCCTTAAGGGTAACCAATTAGATTACATAGGTTCATCTATAGAGAGCACCGATGCTTGTTTCCATTTTTTAAAGAACAAGCTAAGGTGTTGACTATAGCTTTAGTAAGCAAGTAAAGGTTTTATCTAACCAATCTATGTCTATCATCCTTGGAATATAGGTATAATAACCTATTGTCCAATAAAGTATCATTTTTTTATTTAGAAAAATAGGTAAAACTGTAATTTTTTATTTTTTGTAATGATATAATAAATCTGTTTTTTTTTTCAGTTAATATTATTTATGAAATTTGATTTACATATTATGAGTCATATAAGTTTGTCTACTAATTATTGTATGTGAAAAAATATAGTACATATTACTGAATATAAACTCTTGTTTACATTTTTTGGTCCAATACATTAATTTTAAATGTAAAAAAAAATATTCATTGAGTTGTGATGCATTTATGCTACTAACATGTGGGAATCATGTATTTAATATATTTTTCATGTATTTGGTTTCTTCAAATTAGTGCTCATTATATTGTTCTTCACAATAAAAAGTCACGCACACAAAATATTTATGACTGAACCTACAAATGTTATGCAATAAACTAGTTAACATTGTCAGAGATATTGTGTAAAGGAGAATTCCAACAACTGGATTATTTAATTATAATGATAATCCTGCCACATTTGTTCTGCAATAGAATCTCGCAAATCCACGGCTTGCCTATATTCCAATTCAGAAATACTGGCTCCTTCCACATCTATCTCATTTTCTTCTGCCTGTAGCAGCTCTCTATCAACTTCATCGATCATGCTTTCATTTGGATCAACCCCCATTAAGAAATTATGAATGATGCAACACGCTAATATGATTTCAGTCGTTGTATCCAATGCGTGATGAGGCTCATTACCACTAGATATAATTGGGAATCTTTTATTCAACACACCAAATGCCCTCTCAATGACATTGCGCAGTGAAGCGTGGCGATGGTTGAATAGTTCTTTAGCATTTTGTGGACCAAACCTTGAGTACTCTTTCAAGTGATAACGGACACCTCGAAATGGTGTAAGCAATCCACCGCGTAATGGGAAGCCCGTATCGCCTAGATAAAATTTTCCTAAGAAAAATAAATTCTCACGTTATTATTCAAATTATTAAACATTTTCATATTTTCGGCTTAATTATGTATCGTTACCTCTTGGAATGACAAGCTTGTCATCTCTTGTTAGTGCATTTTAAAATATTCTAGAATCAGAAGCGGTCCCTTCCCAACCAGCCAACACGTAGGTAAATTTCATATCAAATGTGCAACAGGCCAAAACATTTTGGGTGGGCCAGTCCTTCCTTCCACGATATCTAGGAGCATCTGCACGTGGTACTTTGACTCTAACATTAGTTCCATCAATTGCTCCTACACAATCCTGTGTAACATAGACAATATATTGACAAGCATCTTGGAATTTAATGAGCTATTTACGGATATATGTATTATTTTCTAGTTCAAAAAGTGGACTGTAATTTAATTACCTTGAAATATGGATAGAATCTAGAATTGCTCATGATCTGTGGTGACACCTCTAATTCATTGGGTTGTCTAAGAAATTCAGCCTCTAAAGAGATCACGGCACGTAAGACGTTGTGAAAATGTCGACTGAAAGTCTCCGTCGAACGACTCCAATTAAACTTTAAAGGACGATATTTCCAGTCTTGACCTAATACGTGCAAGAATTTAAAAACTTGCTCTTCAACTGTTGACAGGCGGAAGTCTTTTATGTGGCCTCGTGATCTTAATAGTTCACAAAATTGAAGGAAGGCGTTTGGGCCCATGCGCACTATCTCTCGACAAGTCTGTTCATTTTCAGTAAGTTGTTCCATCAACTGTTGCCGTCTACGATTTCGTTCAAGATATTTATGACATAACGGTTCATCAAGCAATAGTGCCTGGCGCTCCATTAGGTGTAAGGCGTGGACAATATAGCATATCAATTGAACCACAACAATTTTGCGTTGCCGTTCCCAATTGGCAACAAAGCTGATCCATCTATGCCTTACAACAGCCATTCTTCGCTGATGTTCCATATTATCTCTGAAAATGCTCCACCCAGTTTGAATATGGGGGACACCGATAACATGGCCCATTTGTTCATCAAGCAGGAGCAGGTCATTGGCTTCCATATTGATACCGACATTTTGTTCAATATCCATCTACTTAAAATTAACACCCATAAATAAATGCAATGCACATTTGAATAGAGATTGTCAACTACAAATGGATGACCATCCCATGGAATACAAGAAAACTAAGAAAGAAAATTATCATAGTGACAAAGAAGCATAGAAAAGAAAAAGCAGCCAGAGCACTTTCGCAAGTGCAGGAACAAAGAAGTTTATGTTCCCAGTCACGAATAACATTTTTTTTTTTTAGGATAACATTTTTTTAAATTGGAATTTTTGCAAGGTTCAATTAATATGCCATACTACGATGTCATAAGTTGGCAGGAAGTCCATCGAGTTATTTGGCCATGAATGTAGTAACAATATCGCAGAATAAGTAATGAGCGAAATAGATTGATACCACTTGTATGTGTTGATACTAGCCATCCACTATCTACTTGCTTCTCTGCATCCAAACTGCAACTGATTCATACAGTTTCGGGAGGACAGTGAGCATGACCACTGCAAACCTTCTGGGATTAGATGTAGTCACAGGGGAGTAGTTCTTGGGCAGCAAGATCACCTTAATGTAACCTAATGCCTGCCAGATATTAGGAGAAGATAAATGACACATACTAGAAACATCCATCAGCAAAACAAGCAGCAAGAAAGTAGTGGATAATCTGCCAGCTAGTGGAAAAAAGTTAAAATTTGATCACAAATACACTACAACATTTGAAAAGCACGTACAAATTTCCAACCAATTGGGCCATATCACAGAATCATGCAATTAAATTTAAACTTTGGTCCACCACAAATTGCATGTAACATTTCCATGACCCCACTAAAGTTACTCCTAAACAAAAGCAGCAACTGTAATTGGAACTCTAGTGGCTTTTCGGATTGTGCGTATGTGACCATTTGGGCAACATAGTTGGAAAATAACTGATACACTTTCCATGAGAACTGCCAACCTATACATACTATCTTATTTGCTCAAACTTCTTAACTTGCAAAGAAAACTTCTAAATAGAACGTGTACATTACCCACAGGCATTTGTTTACCTCTTTATCCTATTACGTCTTTGTGTAACACTAGATAATTATTAGCAAATTTTTAGTCTTAACTCCAAACAAAATCTCGAACGGTTGATGACTATACCCCAATGTTGGTTCACCTCTTCTTTCCTCTGCAGTGCATCCGATTTATTTTCCCCATTGACTTTGGAAGGTCACAAGCATAGTTAATGTACAAAGACATTTGTAAGGTAATGGTGAAGGCTTTACTTTTTTTTTTTTTTTTTAAATCAATATCTTTGTGCAAGCTAACAGGGATACTCCAACTCTAGCTACAAAACTCCCGGTTCAAAACTATGTTAGTGAAATTGGTGCTACTAAACTATAAACGTTAGTCTTACACGAATCTACCTCTAATAAGTTCAAGGCATAAAAAATCATGCAATATCTCATCAATGTAGTTGAGACGATCTTGGACGTCCAACCTCAAGGCAACAATTTGTTGCTGTAATGGTGCAACCCGACCCTCATTTTCATTTGTACTGAACTTTCTCTCCTAGCACTCCACAACAAATGAGTATTTGTCTATCTGCTTCTATTTCAAATGTCTTTCCTTTTCTCCGCTCTAGTTACGAAAGACAAAAGCAAAGACTGACCGAAACAGAGAGAGGCAAAACCCAACCCATAAACACATAATTTCTCTCAACTAGAGCGGAGATCAGAGCTCAATATGTAGCACCATAAACTTAAGAAAGACAGAGGCAACAACTAAGGCCAAAACGAGAATTTTTTTCAAAAGAAAATCACAACGTATCGTGCTTTGTTAACCCAAGAGCCAAAAGAAAAACAAAATCAAAATAAACCCAACAAAATTAGATTTAAAATTGAAGGCTCACCTCACTTAATCCATCTGGCTCTGCTTTGGGCTGTGGAGAGAGAGAAAGAGAGCATCACCGAGAGAGAGAGAGAAGATGGACACTGTTACAGGTTGCTCTGCTCCCAAGGAAGACGATGTTCATGCCCAAAATGAGATTCGGGCCTTCTTCTAAAATCTGATGGCAACTTTTTTACAGCTATAGCAAACTGATTTGCACTTGATTTGAGAAGTCAATCCAAAGGCGAATCTCGCAGCAGAGGCATTGCATCACTTCTCTGTTCTCAGAGCTTTTGAACATTGTGCTGAGGGTATTGCAGTCTTTTTACTGTAGTAATGGTCTTGGCATCCAAATTTTCTCCCTGATTTGGAGTGATAATTCGTACCGTACGGAATTGCTCTGACTTTCGCTTGGCTTTCTTTCCCCTCTAACTGCAGCTGCACGCCAAACAGCTGAAAATGAGTTTCCACCTAAGTTTTCTTTCTCTTCCCTTTCTTTCTCCTACATTCTCTCCACTCCAAACAAAGTGTTAATAAATTCTAAACTTGGTCCTCAACGCTAGCTTTGTGGTATTCATGCCTTAATTCCAAGATTGCATTGGTCGTTAATATATCCGACCAAGAACATAAATGTTTACTTGATGGTGGCAATGAGCGAATAGCATGTTTTAAGTTGTTCCAGAAAAAAAAAAAAAAAAGGCATGTTCATGATTTACAACTTTAGATTGGCAACCATGGTCCATGATTATGGTATGCCCCAAAAAATCTTATCTAACCCTCATCAATGCTGTAAATAAATGAATGATTTGAGAACCAAATCTCAACCTCTAAGAATGCGGAATGATTTTTATGATTTTATTCGCACTATGCTCAACTAAAACATCAACTAATTTAGATATGAAAACCAAAATAGAAAATTGTTAATTCGAGACAAGGCCCTAATCTTTTTTCCTCTTCAATGCGAGTACAATGAACATCATTCATATCCTCATTTCTGTTAAAAAATATGGGCATCATATATGCCTGCTCTGATTTATGGTCAATTTGATTTGATCCATCTTGATCCGCTCTGACTGAATAATAAAATAAATATGAAGAGTGGGTCTCATTGTTTTTTTTTTTTTTTTCTAAATATAATATCATTAAATTTCGACCACTTTATTTCTAAAACAACACATAATATATGAATATTAATGAGGATTCGGTTTAATTTAATTGTGAATTTAGATTCTGAAATTGAAAGCCAAACCACAAGTAGTAGCTTTTGCAAATAGCATAATAAGCTGATTTGAGTTGTTCGATGAATACTCTCATCTAATAATAGTCTCATTACTGGATTAAATAAACAAAATATATAAGTTAATTTTAAATCAAACTATCTAATATATAATTGATAACATTATGAAATGTAACAACATATTTTGTTATATTAGGTAACATCTTTTGTGATTCCCAGCAATGCTACTTATTGGTTGAAATCGATTTTAAAATGTTAATCAAATTTATCTCTCACAAATTATTAAGTAAATAAATTGATATGACCCTATTTTTATTTTCAAAAAAAAAAAAAAATCGTTGTGATTAGTAAGCTAAAGCCTAAAAGATATGTTAGTGTCGCTGTAAATATTTAAAGTATAATAACCATGCATAGTTAGTCCAGTGGCATAGATATACTTGGAATTATTATTTTTCTTTTTAGCGCAAATACGTGTATTTAGATCGTGTGAGTTAGACAGAGACACTCTTTTCAGTTTAAATCCCCCAAATTCATCCGATATTTTAAGTGAGACTGCTGCGTTTGGAAGAAAAATCTCATAAAAAATATTTAAGGCATCCAGCAAAGAAAGATAATAAGGAGAGAACAAATGGGGGAAACTCTGCCTCTCGAGATTCTCTAGTTTAGATACCCAATTAGGGGAGGCAAAAAAAAAAAAAAAAAAAAAAAAAAGCGCACAACAAGAAAGCCTTATTATTATCTATATAAAAGGCCTTCATAAAGAATCCCCAAAAGATCATCTAAATGAGATGCGCAGTTTATTACTTGAAGAGGAAGAGGAGTTCTTGTCCCTGCAAATCTGCATCCTTCTATGTCTTGCTTGAGCAGCCATGGCCCTACTAAAACTCTTGTTATCTATAGAAGAAGAAGAAGAAGAAGAAGGCAGGTTAGAGTCCATCCAGAGATGATGACGGTCCACTGGACATAGGTTGAGATCAGGGATGCCAACTGGGCCCACATCGTCAATGCTTTTACCCAATCCACCACCAGATCCAGATGTGCACGAGGACAGCATTCCGCCACATTGCTGCGGATAATAATAATAAAAAGGGGATTCGTGTTCTGTGGCCGTTTGATTAACGATAACTGATGATTGATGAACCGTGATTCTAGGAAAATATGAGAGGTGATGAATTTGATTGTCAACAGGAGGCGTGGATCTGACGGTTGCTTGGCCCAGTTTCATCTCAAAACGTAGGTCAGTGCTGCAGTTGCTGTTGCTGTTACTTGCTTCCATACGAGGCGCCTTCCCAATCCGATTCCTAAAACTTAGCTGTAAATATGCCATTAAAAAAATAAATAAATAAATATAAGGCGTTATTAGTTATTAGTTAGTAACTAAAAAAAGAAGACCCCACCTCCTCACCAAATAATAACACAATATTTTTTTTTTATTTAAAAAAGGAACCTAACAACAGAGCAAAAGAAACGCCGCCCAAATCGGAAGAGATGATTTATCAGAGAAAAATAAATAAATAAATAAATACAATTACCTCTTGTTCCCTTGCTTTTAACCGCAAGTTTTTGGCTTTCAGCTCTTCGTAGAACCTCTTCAACTTCTCTATCTCCTGTTTTCAGTTTCACAGAGACAAGACCAAGACGAGAATATCAGTACTTTCTACCCAAGTCAAAAACGGTACTAGGGTTTCTAGGGAAAGAAGTAAGAACCCAGAAAAATAAAAGAAAAAACAACCAAAAAAAAAAAAACGAAAGACAAAAGACAAAAGACAAAAGACAAAAGATTGAAAAGTAGAGGATAACGCAGTATATAAAGTCCAAAGCTTTTCCAGAAATATGCAAGGAATACTCACCGTTTCAAAGCACGTATTGCTCTTAGTAATCTTTTCAATGGTGTCCAGCCACTCCTCCACTGTCTGCATAATATGATGAAGTTATTTATACCTTTAATTTTGAGGAAAAAACTGCACAAACAAACTTCAATGGACAGAGTAATTTTGCAGAACCAATTTTAGATAATAGTCAAAGAAGTCCAAAAATCTGCGACCCATTAATAATATTCGGTGAAAAAACCGAAGCAAGAAAGAGAACAAGAATTGGGGTATGAGAGTGCTGAAGATCAATGAGGACTTGCAGTTAAGGATTTCGTACACACCTTTTTTTCATAAACTTTTCTTTTCAAGCGCTTAGGACTCTCATCAGATTCGCTGAGAGAGAATGAAAGCGGCGTTGCTGGGCTAGAGGCGGCCTCGGCCTTGACGGACCCTTGGAGAGGAGTGAAAGTTATTGGCGGCGGCGGCAGAGAAGTTTGCGGAAGCCGCCGCTGAGGCGGAGTTTCATCGGTGGATCTTCTCTTCTTCTTGGCTCCCCAAGAAAGAGGAAGTAGTCGAGGCACGGGTTCAGATTCAGCCGCTGCAGTACGAAGCTCCAGCAAGATTGAGGCAACCGAATACTCATCGTCTGTGGCCTCAAACAAATTGGAAGAGAAGCGAATGTTGCCTTTCCTCTCCGCCATTCTCTCACACAATTTTTTTTTTTCTCCCTACCAAGAACGGATTGAAGACTATCTTTCTTGGCTAGCCCCCAATTCCAGTCTGTCTATATATATATACAGAAAGAGAAATTCCCATGCTTATGTGGATTAGAAGTTCAAAAGTTTATTGGCGTGATTTTTTAATTTTGTTTTAATAAATTTCTGATAAGCCTAGTTTTTCTTAATATTATAATATAATCAAGATTTCAATTTCTAATAGATTTAGGATTTGCAGAGAAAAATTAGACACTTAGGTGGCATCTATTAATTGATTTTTTAAAGTATTAATTTTAGAATTCTTTTTAGGATTTTTTTTGACTTTTTTAAAAATTCCCAACAATTAGACTTTCTTATTATTATTATAATAAAATTAGGATTACAATTTCAATAGGTTTAGAATTCTTATATGTCTAAAGACAATTATCTGTTACTTATATTATTGTTATTCTTTTGTTTTCTATTAACTAAATTTATCTATTTTATATTTTATTTTTTTCATCCAAATAAGATTAGTGCTTATAATAGATTGTAGTTGGTTTTTTTTACTATATAAAATTATATAAGAATATCTGTTGGTATAAAAAAATTTGTTACTCTATTAATAATTATTTAATTTTTAACTCGTTATAACAAAAATTTGTTTCTTGTATCGAACAAGAACTAGATTTTTCTTAAGTTTTCAGATCATTGTTGGAAGCTTTTTTGCCTCCGCAACTTCTACAGTACATATTATACCCCTGATTTATTCTTTTTTCTTTTGGCATCAACGTCTCTGCGTAAGAAGGGTTAGTTTTTGAATCTTGGTGGAATTCTGACTTGAGAGGAAAGTCAGCGATATTGCAATTTGTTAAATCAACTTAGGCAACTTTTTAACTATAACTTTTGTTTCATATCTTGATTGTTGTCAAGATTTTTCCAAATAATTAGTTTTGCAGTCCTCTCTTAATTGAAATTATGAGTTTATTGTTGGGGAGATTTGGATTTAATTACTTCACTTTCAATAAGAAATCAAAGTCCACTGATTGCGAATTTTCGTAATTCTCTTGCTTTGATATTTTTTTTGCTACATTATTTAAATCAGTCTGTACATCGTGAGTTTAAAACTAGTATATAATATAATTACCAAAGGATAGAAAAAATTTGCATATTTATGTGGCTGCCTCTTCTAATTGGATTTTCAAAAGATTAATTTTAAGATTTTTTAAAATTTTTTAATAGGTTACCAACAATTGTAGTTTTTTTTTTTAAAATTTTATTATGATAGAATTAGGATTTTAATTTTAATAAATTTATAATCTTTATATGTATGCATTCCTCTTTTTTATATGTATGTATTGTTTGCATTATTATTATTTTGCTTTCTTTTAACTAGATTTCTCAATTTTATATTTTGGTATTTCATCTAAACAAATTATAATCAATGTTAGTGTTTATAATTGATTATAGTTGTTTCCGTTATTTTAGTTTTTTATTAGTTTTTTAAAATATAATTATATAAGAATATTCGTTGGCATTGGAAAGTTCGTTATTCTCTTTCTGAAAATTTTCTTTTGTTCTCTCTTAACTGGATTTCTCAATTTCAGATCTCAGTTTTTTTCACCCAAACAATTTTTCATGAAGGTTAGTGCTTACACTTGGTTATAGTTATTTTAGTTTTTCAATCATAGTTTTTGCTTAGTTTTTTTAATTAAGTAAGAATATTTATTGGTATAAGGAAGTTCATTATTCTATTTTTGGTAAAGCATCTATTGTGTCGTTGCATTTTAATCACAATTTTTTTTTTGCTCTTCATGTGCCTTTCTATATACTTGAAATAGGATAAACCTCGCAGTTCGGCTGCTGGACTTTATTACTTTAGAGAAATAATCATGGAGAATAATCCGGTCTTTTGTTTGCTCTTCAAATTTAATGCATATATTTACTTTTATCTTGTACGTAATAGTTGTCATATTTAATTTGCTATGCTGTGGATCCCCTTTCCTCTCTCTCTCTTTCTCTCTAAAGCAAGCTTCAAACCCTACCTACCTCTAATTAGCCCTCGTCACCGGCCAGTTTCCCTCCTCCTTTCCCTCCCTTCTTTCCTCCTCCACCCCCTCTGCCACCTCTCCAACCTTCTTCTCTTTTTCCCCCTCTCTTTGCCAATTATGTTAGCTTCTTTGTTTCTTACCTATATCTAACCTAAACAAGGACACCCATGGACCTCCTATTGCCGGATTCAGCATCCTCTCATGATGGCCGTCATTTTCATTGGTCCCGTCTTTGTATTCAGAAATGACATCACCGTGCCAGACGCCGTTGCTGCTCAACCCCGCTTTTGGAGCTAAAAATGGAGTCGCCGATGTAGCCTCTACTACATGGAACTGCTGTTGCTCACGCCGCTAGGAATGGCCTCGCCAGTGCCCCCAGTGCCATTCCCCGCGCCGCTGTCACTGCCTTTGCAGTTGTCGCTGGCACCAATGCAGCCACCACTAATGGTATCGCTGCTGCTTGGGCTGTTGGCAACGACGACGCTGTCGATCCCTTTGCAGCCCTAATTGCCTCTGTCGATGCCCTTGTGGCGGCTACCACTGTCATTGCCTCTAGATCTAGATCTAATGGAAGTGGCTATTATGGACTTTTTTGAGATGAGTGTTAGGATGTGCTTGGATTTTGTGTTTTGGGATAAGCAGTCTGTTGTGTTTGTATTTTGGTGTGTCTGTAGGTAGCTTAAAATTGGGGGAAGTCATTGCCAGACATATCCGATCAATTTCCATTATAGGTCTGTTGATGTGCGGTGTTTGCTGCCTCATACAGTTAGTCCGGCTAGTCTGGTAGGTATCCTCAATCAAGGGGTTTGTCAAAATGGGCTTCAAGCCCAGTTAACAAAAAAACATTTTGACTATGCCTATTGTAGACTATTATTGCCTTTTTTATTCCTATTTTGTGCAGGTTGTCTGGACGCCTTCGCGTCGGACTTATGTATGGATTTTGCGTGAATTAATACAATAATTTCCTTTGGTTTTAAAAAATTTAATAGTTGTGATATTTGATGTGGTATTAGGTTAGAGTGTGGGACTCACATAATTATACGTTATATTTTGTTAGGCAATCACACATTTTTTCTACTTAGGATCCGTTTGTTTGCTGAGGAAAATGAAATGCTAGAATATTATCTGCTGAGGACATTGAAATTTTGGAGTATCATTTTCTATTCAAGTGTTTGGCTGTGTTACTGAAAATATCTTTCTGTGTTTGGTGAAATTCAGTAAAATGAAATACTGAAAATCTGACTTTTGTTAAATTTTTCTCTCACTCTTTTTATCTCTCTCTATCGTTTTTACTCTCTTTCCTATAAGTCTCCCTCTCTCTCATAAGTCTCTCTGTATCACATAACACCTACTCTCTCTCTCTCTCTCTCTTTCTCTTTCTCACACACGCACACACACAAACCCCTATCCCACTCTTCCTCTCTCCCTCCCAGTCTTTGTCTTACTAACCACATTGTCAGAGGCTCATGTCTTGTATGCCTAAAAATGCACACCGATAAGTTATTCTAGAGGACAAACTATTTCTCTTCCATAGAAAACGATCTAACCACCAAGTAGTAGATTCTAACATAAGTGAAGAAGTTATGTTATAAAATTTTTAAATTGTACAAAAATACAGCACTTTCAAATTTCCTCTCACTATTACAAACATCCTCTACATTTAAGGTATTACAACAGAAGTTAGGTTTGTACAGGATAGATTGGAGCAACAAGCAACAAATAAAATAAATCAATGTTCAATCTTTTGCATATGACTGCGTGAAGGCTTTAGTACTCTACTTTTGGTTCTACAACAACAAAGAATTAAGCTTGGACTCATCAAGGATACTCTTTGCAGACGCAAGCACAATGGCAACATTGCTAGCTTATGCGGACTTTGCAGTAGCAACAGCTATGGCCTCACCTATAATGGGAATCAAGCATTTTCAAAAGTGAGTTCTGAAACTTTGTACTCGCATTCTTCGCCACATCTTCCTCACTAACACCTACTGTACATCTTTCTATTTCGCCACATCAATCACTTTGGTAGCAAAGGAGAACTTTTAAAGGATTAACACAAACACATAATACTCTTGTTAGTCTATAGAAAGTGGCAAAAATCAAACACCCAAGATCCAAATAATTGTAAAATTTCGCAGATAATAACTAACGAAAGCATAGGTCAGCAAGTACATAAACAAAGACTGGTCCATAACTATAATGATCCCTAAAAACTATAAATAAATAATGAAACTTCAAAATCAACCCAAGTAAATAGAAAACCATAATATGCAAATTTCAAATGAAATTAGAAGGCAATGAGAGGCTAACTACATTGAAGCGGATTAGTTAATTAATACGGGCACTTAAGATTACAAATCATGCTATGCGCTTATCATTTGATGCACTTATTATAAATAAACTTAAGATTAATTAGCTATTGCCATTATTTTAGATCAAGATCAACTTGCTGGAACCACAACATCAACAACCATTGATGCAAGAACTCTTTCTCTCTAGCAATGAGTTTTGATGAAAGCGTTGTAGCAACACATTTGATGGTAAGATTTTCTTTTCCTCCAAACTTTTCCCTATGATAATAGCCAATTCTTTACTCTTTTCAATTGCCCAGAATATTTCATTTGTTCAAACAAAATAAGGGTCCAAAATAAACAAAATCAATAAAAAAGAAAATCAATTTTTATGGAAGACCAGAATAAGCAAAAAAATTAAACCCATTCCTATGTGGATGCTTGACAGCTTGAAATAGACCCCAAAAAAGGGAGTTCTTGAAACCTTCAAATAATCAAATACCAAATCAAACAGAAAAAACCCCAACAAATGTGTAAAGAAAGCACAAAAATTTTGAAGAACAAAAAAAAAAAAAAATTGACAGGGAATAAAGAGAGAAAGAAGGTAAATTTACTCTTAGCATCTTTAATTTTACCCTTATTACAAAAAACATATCGTGTTATCAGAAATTGCAAGAAACATACTGAGACTAATGACAGTTAGTCAAACAAAACGGAATATATGAAAAGACAAAAAAGCCCTTGTATATAAAGAAAATGATGGGGCCATCGAACAAAGCTTACCCTAATTTCTCTTTTGCTCTCAAACCTTAGCTGATTCTCTCAAACTTTTCCACCCAAAATCATTCATAACCAGCACAACCATCACCCAAATTATTTACTAAAATCTATCCAAGCCTTTCATCATTGACTAGCCCAACCTTCAAAATACTAAAATCTGTTCATTTTTTTCACTTTCTATTTGTTGCAGTCGACCGTTGCCCAAAAGATTGTTGTTTGTTTCTCGGTAAAAGAAGCCCTTGGGAACCATCACCTGTGGGGATTTGGCTTGTTCGTTTTTCCATTTGAAAAGGTAAGTGTTTTTTTTCTTATTATTTATTTAATTAAAGATTTTTTTTTACTACTGCAAAAACACTAAAAAAATTATCATTTTTAATCATTTTTTTTTTACCTTGCCTACCCGTTTTGTTTAATCATTTTTTTGGACATTTGATCTTTGATGGGCATTTGTCTTACACGATTTGGATAAATTTGGACCTTGACTACTCGTTTTCTCCACCTTTTTTTGGACCTTGACTACACAATTTGGAAATTGGATGAATGGATGAGGGATAATTTTCGGTGGGCATTTGTCTTAGGCTACGAGACAAACAAAGTGCAACTCTATGCTTTTCAATTTGCTGACCCAAATGATTCGAGAATTCCCTTTTCTTATTCTCGAGAAATTCAATTTTATTTGTTGTAGGTGTTTTAATTAATATTCTGAAGTGTGGGATTACAAAAAGAGCAATTTTTAACCATACGTAATTCTTGGGCTAGCTTTGGCCCTTCAAAGTTCATAGAGTTGATGTTGGACATGGACATTTTGTTGGCTTAAAAGAAAGATTTTGCCTTTTTTGTTGTAAAGGGAGGAGCTACCTAGCTGTAATTGAAGTTTCTACTGTGTTGAAGGAGGTTGTGAATGATGAAATTGTGTTGCTATTTTGCTTTAAAAAGGTATAAATATTTGGTTTTTCTGAAGGACGCTGAGAATGATGCTGGTGCTAGTTTTTATATATGCTGGTCCAATGGTGCTTTTTTTGAGAATGCAACGATTATTTTTTGCTTTTGCAGATGATGGACATATTTTGTTGTTTTGCAGTAGCCTTTTGTTCTTGATTTTTGTTGACCCAACAGTTGTACTCTGCCAATTATGTATTGAGGGCATTTTGGACCCTTTGTGGCAATTATAATGGCATTTTTGTTATTAAAATGGATGTCTACAAATGGCTTTTTAACGGAGTATTTTTTTTCAACCGTATTCATAGTTTGACATATTTTTTGTAATTTATGATAATACAGTATGTTTTTTGTAATGAGGGAAAAGTTGAGGATGCTGGGGGTAAATTTCTCGAGAAAGAACAAGAATTATGTTGGGGTTTGGAACTTGGCAACACAATATGATTTGGGGGTTGAAAAACCAATTGAGAAAAAAAAAATTAATTGAAAGAAGAAGAAGGATTTGGGGCTTCAATGCTCACTTGGGTTTGCTTCTATCTTCTCATTGCTCGCTTCTCTCGTGTTGCTTCAGTTGCTTTTTTTTTTTTAAAGTCTTGCATAGCGTTTCGAAAAATGATGTTCGGTCATTTTAAGCAGACAGTGTTTTCCTTAAAGGGAGAGCATTTTGTTCAATTGACCAGCACGTGATTTTCCTCTGACAATTTAAAATCCGGGCCCCAAACATTAGAAAATGGTGAAATCATTTACTTGAAATTCATTATCCCCTCAAACAAACACTCTCTTAATTGCAATGTTTGTTGCAGTTTTCCATTGCTCAACATGCTTAGTAAAATATTTTTATATTATTTTTTATGAGTATTTTTGGTTTGTGTTTTTACATAAGGAAGAAATCATATATATATTTTTTGATTAACATCATGAACCTGTGTATCACGTAGATCTACTACTACTATAGTATAATTATGGGAGAAGAGAGAAAATTTACTTGCTTATGTGGTGGTCTTTGATCATTAGTTTTTCAAATGCTTAATTTTAAGATGTTGGAAAATTTACACTCTATGCATATATCAAGAACTTGTTACTAAGTATGAATTCATGTTTTGATGATGTGAGTTTTGATGATGAGCTGTGAACTTATCTAACACAAGTATGAGTGGATTTCATTTGTATGTTCCTCTAAGTATGCAATTTAGGTTCAAGAAGTCCAAAAAGTTCTACAACTGATATCTTACAAGTGCAAGAAATAAGGAAGATCATATTGGGCCTCATTAATCTCTTACATCAAAAAGACTGCTTAAGAGCAATTCAGTTTGGGCAAAGTATGAGTATCGAATTTACTTGCTTGAGAAATATTTTGGGCCTAAACTATATATGGTTTTGCAGGACTATGAGTCTAGGTTTGAATGAGATTGGTCGTGCAAGTTTTTGAACTTTAGAGAAAATGTTATGAATTTTCTACCTAGAAGGTACAAACTGCCAGAAAATTTCAGTACATATGAAATGACTTTAAACGGTTGCCTAGAAAAATACACTACGAATTTTAATGTGAAATTTTTTGTGTAGAATTTCTATTCTATCTATTATTCAATGCAAAAAGAAGCATGCTAAATTTCAAAGCTATCTGCAAGATATTAACATTCTACTAAAAGTGTACAGACTATCTGATGAAACTTTAATGTTTGTACTCTTATATTTATTTGACTATACTATACTCATTGACAAATAGTCAAATTTGGTAGGCAGAGAGTTCTGACAGTCTATTAAATAAAAAAAACAAAATAATCACAAATTTTCAAACTTCCTACACCAAGTTATAGTTGTTCTACTAGAAAGTGACAGATAAGGGAATCAATGCAAAAGCAGTCAAGTGGGCAAGCAACTAACTGTGAGTATGCAACCCATGGCAATAGCTCTAATAAGTTGTTATCCTCTTTTACAGCTACTTAAACATCACTTGAAGGTAGTTTACATACAAGAAAGTCATATTCAAGTATTATATAATCTCTTTCAAGGCGAAAGACTTTCTTTGCTCCAGGTGCTTACATTGTAAAACTAGCATTTAAAGTAGTAAATTTCATTTGTATTATACTACATTGTGAGAATAGGTGAGAACTCCTAAGTGGGACGTGAAGATTATTTTTTAAGGAGTGAGGGTTGAACTAGAAGAAGAAAAACCCAAGAGAAAAGGAAAATTGGTGTTGACCAGTGGGACTTGTGCAACAACTGATTTGAAGGCAGATGTAAAGGTGTTTCTGGAGTCTTCTTGTAAGTTGTACGGTGGTAATTGGTACACCCAAAAGCACCCTTACAGTTGAACTCTCAAGAATCTCTAAGAGAGGGATTGTTAAGAAGACCGAGGACACAACCGTTTGGTGAACCTTGTAAAAATCGATATTGTTTTTTTTTTCAATCTCTTGTTTACATTCATTTGCAAAAGTTTTATTTGAAAATTTTTTTTGTGAAACCTATTCAACCCCCCTCTAGTCTTCACCCAAGGGACTAACATAAGATTTTTAGAATTTTTTAATTTATAAATACCCAACAATTGTAGGTTTTTTTTTTTTTTGTATTCTAATAGAAATATGATTTCAATTTGAATACATTTAGAAGTCTTATATATAGATAAATTTTCTTCCATGTTATAAAAGAATAAGTATCATTTACGTGCGTTACTATATTTTGCTTTCTTTTAACTAGATTTCTTAATTTCAGATTTTAGTCTTTTTTTTTTTTTAGATTTAAACAAAGTCTCATAAAGATTAGTGCTTATAATTGATTATAGTTACTTTAGTCTTTTCTTAATTTCTCATCAAGTTGATAGTTGGGATCTTGTGATCCTTTCATACTTTTATTTCTATGTTTCCTCTGCCTTGGATATAAGGTGGCTTGGTCTGTATGGTTGATAACATAGTTTTAATAACCGAATTGGACTGGTGGTCGGATTGGTGAATAGGTGACTTGAACTTAGGGGTCGTTCTGGTATGGTTTCTTAGTTAATTGGTCATGGAAACAAATCGAGGGAATAAACTGAAAAAAAAAACGTCTGGATAAGGGTTAGAATCGGACTGAAACAATGACAAGCAAACTCCTGAACTACTCAGGTTTATTCTGAACTCATAAATTTTATGTTTCGACTTGCCCAAGGCTAAATGCTAAAGCTAAAGCTAAACCTGTAAACCCAAAAGAACACCCAATTTCCTTTTTTCCTCTCTTGCATTGTCTCTGGCATTCTTTCTTGCAAACTCAATTAGAATTCAAGGTTCAATCTTTTGTTGGCTCATGAAAACTCAAATTTTCTTTTGGTCTGGTCTAGCTTAAGGTAGAACAGAGTTATTCTAGAAAATATAATCAAGCTTAAGATAGGACATCTAAAATAACGAAGAGAAAAAATGACTTCATGAGTTTCATTCCTGTTTGTGACGGATATTTAATAAACTCGCGGGTCTGAGACTATTACTATTGAAAGAATAAATCAAATCGTTTAATAAAAAAATGTGAAACATAGAAGTAAAGGAGATTAATATAAGAACCACAATCAAGAAACTACTAGTAAAAAACACAGTAAATTGAAGAACAATAAAGAAGAGTTCGTTTGACATAAAAGAGATAGACTGTGCAGAAGGCAAGGTCAATAGGAGTGGTTGTATTTGGATTTATGATATTGAAACCATTATTAATTCTATTAGCTGGTTTATTTATACAATTAATGTTTTACAATTATGGAAGACAAAAAAATTACAGAACTTAAAAATATAATTTGTGGTGTTCCAAAGAAAAAAGAATATAATTTTCGGTAATTTAAAAGGGGTGGGTATACTTGGAAAATATAAAAAGAAAGAGAGAGAGAGGAAATGAGGATGTTAGTTCTTAATTAAGGTTGACATAAAAGTGGAAGTTAAATTATAAAGGAGAATTTTCTATTTTAATTACCAAGAAGTAGCCGTAGAGAAAATTGAAAAAGGCTTTTATGCAAAGGAATCTAGATAATTTGATAAGGTGCCATAGATAATTTTAGAAAAAAAATTAGTTTTGATACTTGCACGTATCGATGGACCTAATAATTTTATTAGATAAAATAAATAATTTATTTTTGTATACATTAGTTTTAGAATTTTTAATTTTAGCCAACCTTAAAAATGATTAAGTTAACAAAATGTTAAACATGAGTGAAAAAAAAAAATTTAATTTTTCTCCATTTCTCTTGATAAAGCAACAGCCTTGATGGGTGAAATTATTTCGGTGAATTCGCTTATACTATATGTGACATAGCTACTTAATCGGTGACTTCATACAAAAATTCAGTGACTTATGGCAGTGCGTGCAGTGGTGCGTGGTTGTCAACGGCAAATATGTGGCAGCGACTATGGTGGCTCTAGTGTGCTCAGTATTTCGGTGTATAAGTCTATTGTTTAAGAAATTATGCTCTTGCTTTAGACTTGGAAGGGTTTGCACTTGGAAAATAACATCCCATTTAAAAAATGGAATGTTATTTTCCCTAGAAAATAATTAGATATTTTTGTTGACCGAATGCTATTTTCTATTGACCAAATTTTTTTAATGTTCCAAATGTTGGAAAATCTTCTCTATATGAGTAGGTGCAATCAATCCTTGTTGAATCTTCTCTTTAACAAAGTGACAATCAACCTCTATATGGTTAACTCTCTCTCAAAAGACTGGATTTGAAGCAATGTGAATAACAGCCTAATTGTCATACCATAATCTCATTGTTGTACTTCTAGTTCCAAGCTCCTCAAGAATCTGCTTAATCCACATTAATTCACAAGTAGAGCCATAACTCTACACTCTGATTCTGCACTTGACTTGGACACCACTGGTTGTTTCTTACTTTTCCACGAGACAAGATTACATCCAACAAATACACAATAACCAGTGGTAAATTTTCTACCATTAGGAGATCTAGCCCAATCAGTGTAAAAAAATCCTTCAACTCTACTATGCCGATTATCGCAATACCACAAACCTAAATCAGCTGTTTTCTTCAAGTAGTTGAGAATCCGCACTACGACGTGCCAATGAGAAACTCGAGGGGATGATATGATACTCACTACACTCATAGCAAAGGCTATATTAGGTATTGTTACCCCAAGATAATTGAGTTTACCTACTATTTGTTTATCTCTCTGAATGCTTATATAGCTCTCCACCTTTTACTACCAATTTCAAATCTGGATCCATAGGTAAATCCATTAGCTTTGCTCCCAACAAACCTATTTTGGTTAGTAAATCCAGCACATACTTCTTTTGCCTTAAAAAAATGCCTTGTTTACATCAAGCTACCTCAATACCTAGAAAAATATTTCAATTGTCCAAGATCCTTGGTCTGAAAATGTTTAGCAAGAAATTATTTTAAAGATTCTATTGCTTCAAAATCACTTCTAGTTATAACAATATCATCCACATATACCTTGAGAAGAATACTCCCTGTATTAGAGGTTCATGAGAAAATAAAATGATCATTATGATAGTGAAAAAAAATAAATTTAGTGACCACCTCACTGAACTTGCGAAACCAAGCCCTTAGAGACTGTTTGAGGCCATAAAGAGATTTCTTCAACCTACACACTTTACCATACTCTTTCTGAGCAACAAACCCCGGTAGTTGCTCCATATACAACTCTTCTTGTAAATCACCATGTAAAAATGCATTTTTCACAACCAGTTGATATAAATGCCAGTGATTAATAGCTGCAAGAGAGACAAGTAATCTAGCTGAAGCTAGTTTAGCAAATGGAGAACAAGTATCAGAATAATCAATGCCATAAACCTGAGCATAGCCCTTTGCCACCAGTCGAGCGTTCAATCTAGCTAAAGACCCATCAGAATTTAATTTCACCATGAACACCCATTTGCACCCAACAGCACGTTTCCCTAGAGGTAATAAAAACAAATCCCATGTTTGGTTGGTGTCAAGAGCATATATCTCTTCTTCCATAGCTTTCCTCCAAATGGGATGTCTAACAGTCTCAGCAATTGACTTAGGAATAGAATATGCATCAAGAGAACAAATAAAGGCACAAAGGGAGGGAGAAACATGTCTACATTTTACAAAATGAGCCATAGAGTGTTGAGTACAACTTCAGTGTCTTTTACGAAGAGCAATGGGTAAATCTAAGTCACTTAAATGATCATATTGCACGGTACCTTTAGACAACAGGACTAACTCAGTAAAGGGAAGACTCATTTGCTCTGGACAAGTTGTGGGAAATGCAATGTCCTGAGGTCCACAAGTATACACTTGCTGGATAGGAGATTGAACAGGTATGGTGTTTGTCAAGGCAACTTGCTAAGTGGGTACGGTGTGTGTAGAAGTAACATGATTTAAAGTAGGATATAAATGGTAAATGAGAAAGTCGTTAGTACTAGATTCACTACAAGAATTAGATGACACAGGGTAGAAGGGAGAGGACTCAAAAAAGGTGACATCAACTGACACAATTTAACGATCAATCTCTGGTGAAAAGTACGGTATCCTTTTTGAGTTTTAGAATAGCCTACAAAGACATATTTTACAAACTTGGGATCAAGTTTACTCTAACCAAGACAAGTATCTCTAATAAAGCAAGTACACCTAAAAATGTGTGGAGCCAAGGGAAACAATGGTTGATCTGGGAAAAGAACTTGATAAGGAATTTCACCTTTAAGGATAGAAGAGGGTAGTCAATTAATTAAATAACAAGCAATTAATATTGCATCGCTCAAAAAATATTTTGGCATATTACTCTGAAACATTAAGCCTTGGTAGTTTCAAAGAGATGGCGATTCTTCCATTTAGCGACCCCATTTTTTTGTGGGGTGTTTATACATGAAGATTGGTGAATAATCCCATGAGAAATCATAAAATTTTAACATTAAGGAAAAAAATATTCTGGAGCATTGTCACTACGAAAGATTTTAATTGAAGTGTGAAATTGATTTAAAATTTCAGAGTAGAATGTAGAAGAAATGGAGAAAACTTTAGATCTAGACTTCATTAAATAAAGCCAAGTGACATGAGAGCAATCATCCACAAAGGTGACAAAATATTGATACCCAAATTTTGACACAGTTGGACATGGACCCCAAACATCTGAATGAATGAGCTCAAAAGGACGAGAAGCTCGTTTATTAACTATAGGACAAAAAGTAATTCTATGGTGTTTAGCATACTCACAAGACTCACACTCTAAGCTTGACAAGGAACCTACTTGACAATGTAAATGCAAAGAAGAGGTAAAGACACTAAAACATGCAATAGGTTTTTCATCATCGAGTACATAAAGTCCTCCAAATTCTCAACCTCTACCAATAATCCTCTTCGTCGTAAGATTTTTAAATTCAAAATGATCCGGAAAAAGGGAAGCATAACAATTAAGGTCTCTGGTAAGTTTACTAACTGAAAATAAATTAAAGGGAAAATCCACCAGATATAGCAGAGAAGATAGAGACGAAAAATCCAAGGGTTTTGCATCACCATATCCTTTGACAATTGTTGAGGAGCCATTAGCAAGGGTAACACTTGGCAAATTAATGGATGACAAGTAAGAATGAAGATTACTTAAGTTACCAGTCATGTGGTTGGATGCGCCAGAGTCAATGACCCATTTTCTGTTTGATTGTGTAAGGTATGTTGTAGGATTACTTCTTTGGATCAAATTGGCAGCTGAAGATGGATGCTTTTGACAATTTTGAAATTCAGTAAATTGTATACATTCCTCTGTAGATAGGGTCACCATCAGCATTTGTTTCTTATCCATAGTTGTTGTCCTAAACTAACAGTAAAAATATTACTAAAACATTGTAACAATGACCGAAATTTTAGTAGCAGTGGCTAGAATCACTATATCAATGGCTAGAATTAGTGTAGCAGTGGCTGGAAGCACTGTATCAGTAGCTGGGTTATTGCAGCAGCCAGTATTGTTCACGGGCACTATAGTAGCGAGGTACTTGAGTTGCGGCAACATTGTTCACATAACCTAGGTTTGTTTTTTTTTTTTTTTTTAACTCAGCCAAGAGTAAGATTTTCTCTCTTGAGAAACTCACTCAATAAATTACTAGGGCTTCTCTTCTTAAAAGCTCACTTAATGACTAGGGTTTGTCTCTAGGGAAACCCTCTTTCTTTTAAAACTTAATAGATCTGATACCATGTAAATGAAAATAAGATGCTAAAAAGCCCACATCCTATCCGGGAGAGGCTATATTTATATTACTGGTCTGTCACTTTAGATAATTACAAAATTGATATGGGACAACTATTTACATAGAAACACACACACACACACCAATACTCTTAACAACTGAATTTATGAATTTGTCCCAAAATTATAGTAGAATAAACCCAAATTGTTTTGTTAGAATACGCTTTGAATTATTAAAATTTATCAACATTTAACTATTTGAAATTATGAATATACTTAATTTTTTTAACAAAGTATTATTTGAACTTTTGTTTAACGTAATAAAATATTCTAAGTTTTCAATTCATAGTTTTCTTTTCCTTTATCCATGTTGGAGTTGAATGGGGTTGACCTTCAATTGCTAACATGCATCCTAAGCATTGGCAGGATATTCATACGAGGTCAAGCCCACTCTATGTGTATGGATCTATCTTTTGGTTTTTTTACTCATTCTATGCATATATCTTCGGAAAAATATTTGAGGAAATCTTGTGTTAAATTTTTTAGAAAATAAAAGTGTATTTTAAAAGGCTTGAATTTCATATGGGAAAGAGAAGTCAAGTCTTACTTATTTATAAGCCAATATGCTCATTATGCTTTGTAAAAGAAAAGATCCATAAGAGGTTTCGCACAACCTAAACCCTGACCCAGTATGAGTGGGCTGATGCAACCTTACATGGTGGACTAGCATTGATTGGTCCATCCCCGAGCCCAAATCCTTTGAGACTGTTTAAAGTTTTCAATCAAACTAGCCAGTATTGACTAGCCATTATGAGTGGGCTCATGTGACCTTACGTGGTGGACCAGTCAATGCTAGTCCTCTTGCTTCGAAGTTCTTGCCGGACACTTCCAAGATCAAAAACTTTACTAGTTCACACTTTATATGTTGGCAAGAATGTGATTTTGCAGCTTTAGATGTTTTAAGAATTGTGTTTGCATTTACTAAACCAAACCAAAACTAGATTTTCAAAATTATGAGAGAACACTTCCTACTTGGGAACAAGCAAGTAAAGTCCATCGTCACACCATGTTAAGCACTTTATCTAAAGATTTGTTTGATGTTTATTGTTCTTTGAAGGAAGCAAAGGAAATATGGGAGAAAATGAACAAAAAATATATGGTCGAGGATGTTGGTACACATGAGTTTGTTGTTGTTAACCATTTGCATTTTTAGATATCTAATGAAAAGAGTATTTAGGATGAAATCAATGAGTACCATAAGTTGCTGAAAAACTTGAAGAGCGAGAATATCAAGTTGTTAGAGGAATA
Organism: Carallia pectinifolia; assembly: GCA_037832335.1. Lineage (NCBI taxonomy): Eukaryota > Viridiplantae > Streptophyta > Magnoliopsida > Malpighiales > Rhizophoraceae > Carallia > Carallia pectinifolia. The sequence goes on along the minus strand of CM075446.1, from coordinate 8,861,273 downwards.
TGCAGCGGGTTGCCTCATCAAAAAGCTTCCACAATCTTGGAATGATTACAAGCAGCAACTCAAGCACAAGAGAAAGCACATACCACTAGAGCATGTCATTGTTCATATCTTGATTGATGACAAAAACAAAACCCAATCAAAAGAAGCAAAGGTGAAAGAGATAGCATCAAAGGCACATATTGTGAAACATAAGAAAGGTGAAAAAGGAGAAATAAGCCATTACCGATGTCCTCACCATCATGATGGGAAGAGGTACGATAATAAGTCCCAAAGGTATGAAAAGCTCATAATCGTTAATCAAGTCTTCAAAAAGAAAGGTATTTGCTATGTGTGTGGAAAACCTAGGAATCATGCCCTTTAGTGCAGACTTAAAAAAGAAAATGACATACCTACCAAACCAAGTGCCAACTTGGTGGAAGCAAATGTTATTGTTACTTATATTTCCCAAGCTAACGTTGTCACCAACTCGAAAGAGTGGGTAATAGATTCTGGTACTACAAAGCACATTTCTGGGGACGGAAGTGCATTTACCTCCTATACGTTGGTAGGGGATGGAGAAAAAAATGTCGTCATAAGAGATTCAAGCACAACACCTGTTCTAGGTAAGGAAAAAGTCTTTATAAAGCTTACGTCAGGAAAGGTGTTGTCCTTGAATGATATACTTCATGTCCCAAATATTCATATCAATATGATGTCTGTGTCTCTGTTGGGGAAGGTTGGAATTAAGGTTTATTTTGAGTCTGACAAAGTTGTCATGACTAAAAACGATGTGTTTGTGTGAAATCGGTGTTGTAACCATGGACTTTTTATTTTGAATATAGTTGATATTATTAAGTATGGAAATACATCTAGTTTTTCTTCTTATATTGTTGAATCTTACAATTTAGGGCATGCTAGATTAGGACATGTGAGTGATCCTTATAGTCAAAAGATGAAACAAGTTAGCTTAATCAAAAGTTTTTATGGTAGAGTGAGTGAGTGAGATTTGTGTAAAGGCCAAATTAGCCAAGAAGAGTTGTAAACCAATACAACGAGAAACAAAATTACTAAGGGTCTGTTTGGAGACGCTGTCAATTTTTTCTTTCTGTTTTTCATTTTCTGTTTTTGGTTTTTGCTGTTTGCTGAATTTTTGTATTTTTTACTGTTATTTTTTATTTTTTTCTATAAGAATAAAAAAATAAATAGAAAAAGGATAATGAGAGAAATGGTAAAAAGAGTATAAATATAGAGAGAAAAATGGGAGAGAGAGAGAGAGAGAGAGAGGGTTGAGAGAGAATGAGTAGAGAGAATGATATAAAGAGAAATGGTTGAGAAAGAATGATTAAACAGAATAGTAGAGAGAGAAAAATGAGAGAGAGAGGGTAGAGAGAGAATAAGCAGAGAAAATGACAGAGACAGAAAAGAGAGAGAGGGTAGAGAAAGAGCGAGTAAAGAGAATGATAGAGAGAGAAAAATGAGAGAGATAGGGTAGAGAGAGAATGAGCAGAGAGAATGGTAAAACAAGAAAAAAGAGAGAGAGTCTGGGTAGGGAGAGAATGAATCAAGAGAGAAAAAAGAGAGAGAGAGGGTAGAGAGATAATAGTAGAGTGAGAAAAAAGAGAGAGCGAGAGAGAGGACAGAGAGAGAACGAGTAGAGAGAATTATAGAGCAAGAAAAAGAAGAGAGAATGGTAGAGAGAGAAAAATTAGAGAGAGCGCGGGTATAAAGAGAATGAGTGGAGATAATGGTTGAGGGAAAAAAATGAGAGAGAGAGAGAGTGGGTAGAGGGAGATTTAGTAGAGAGGATGGTAGAAAGAGAAAAAGGAGAAAGAGGGTAGAGAAAGAATGAGTAGAGAGAGAAAAGAGAGAGAGAGAGGGTAGAGAGAGAATGGTAGAGATAGAAAAAGGGAAGAGAGGGTAGAGAGAGAATGATAGAGATAAAAAGGAGAAAGAGGGTAGAGAGAGAAAATAGAGAGAGGGTAGAGAGAGAATGGTAGAGATAGAAAAGGGAGAGAGATGGTAGAGAGAGAATGAGTAGTTAGAGAAAAAAATATAGAGGGATAGAGAGAGGATGAGTAAAGAGAGAAGTGGTAAAGAGGGTGAATAGAGAAAGAAAATATTGTGAGAGAAAGTATAGAAAAAAAAGTGAAAAACAAAATCGGAAAGCTCAAGTTTAGTCATTCAGATTTGGGAGATTTAAAAAATACCATGACTAGAGGTAGCAAACGGTTTTATGTGACCTTATAGATGATTATTCTAGTTATACCAAAGTCTACTTATTAAGAGACAAAGATTAAGCCTGTGAAGTGTTTATAAAGTACAATAGTGAAGTAGAAAACTAGTTAGGTGAGAAAACCAAGAGACTTAGAGCAGATAGGGGAGAAGAGTACAGTTCACAATAGTTGTCAGATTTCTGTGAGTGAGAGGACATTGTTCATGAGGTCATGCCTCCTTAATCACCAGAGTCTAATGAGGCAGCAGAGAGGGAAAATAGAACTTTGAAAGAGATAATGAATGCAATGCTAGTTAGCTCTGGTGCTCCTAATAACTTATGGGGAAAGGCAATACTATTGTATGTTATTTAAAGAATATGATTCCATATAAAAAAATTAGTAAGACATCATATGAACTATGGAAGCGGTACTCTCCCAATCTGAGTTATTTGAAAGTGTGCGGGCGTCTTACTAAGGTTCTTCTGCTTAAACCAAAAAAAGGAAAATAGGCTCAAAGACCTCAAATTGCATGTTTATAGGTTATGCAAATCATAACATTGCTTATTGTTTTCTTATTATTAATAGTGATGTTCTTGATGCTAACACTATTGTAGGGAAAAAGAATGTAAAGTTTTTTGAGCACACATTTCTTTTGAGAAAGGAATTATCACAAGTTGAGACTGACCCTATAGTAGAGAAAAAATGTTTTAGTACACATTCAAAACCAGAATTGAGGAGTAAGAGACAAAGGATAGAAAAGACATTTGGCGATGATTTTGTCACGTTTTTGGTGAATGATGACCCCTTGACATATTCTAAAGCAGTATCTTCAAATGATGCCAGTTAAAAGGTGGAAGCCATACAGAGTGAGATCGATTTTTTAAGACAGAATGGAATATGAAAACTAGTGGATTTACCTGCAGGCGCCTAACCCATAAGCTGCAAATGGATCTTCAGAAAAAAATACAGACCAGATGAATCCATTAACAAATACAAGGCCAAACTTGTAGTAAAAGGGTATACTTAAAAGAATACTATTGACTATTTTGATACTTTTACTCCTGTTGTCAGAATTTCATCTACTTGAGTTTTGATTGCATTGGCATATGTTTATAGGCTTATTGTTCATCAAATGAATGTGAAAACTGTATTTTTGCATGGTGACCTTAATAAAAAAATTTAGATGACACCGCCAAAAGGTTGTGAAGCTCCCAGCCAAGAGAAAAATGTATGTAAACTTGTTAAATCTCTATATGGAGTGAAATAAGCACCCAAACAATGGCATGAAAAGTTTGACAATGTTCTGATCACCAATGGTTTCTCTCTTATTGGGGTTGATAAATGTATTTATACAAAAATTAAGAACAATACTTATGTTATTATATGCTTGTGTGTTGATGATATTCTCATTCTTAGTTCCAGTTTAGAGACTATAACCAATATGAAGTCATTACTTGCATGGCATTTTGAGATGAAGCATTTAGGAGAAGCAAATTTCATTTTAGAGGTAAAGATCACAAGAACACATAATGGCACATTTCTATCACAAGAGTATTATATAGAGAAGATTCTTAAGAAATTTGGATATTTTAATGAGAAACCAATTTCCAGCCCCTTTGATGCAAGTGTGCACTTATTGAAAAATAATGGTGAATGTGTTTCTCAGTTATTGTATGCACAGATTATTGGTAACTTGATGCATTTGATGAATTACATATGTCCTAATAGTGCTTATGTTGTGTGTAGATGGAGTAGATATACACATAATCCAAGTCATGATCATAAGGATTCTGAAATATCTGAGAGGTACCATAAACCATGGTATACTCTATAGTAGATTTTCTACTGTATTAGAGGGGTATAGTGATGCTAGGCAGATTTCTAATTTAGATGAGATAAAATCCACTAGTAGACATGTGTTTACCTTTGGAGGTTGAGTAGTAGATTGAAAGTCAGCCAAACAAATAATCATTGCTTGGTCTACCATGGAATCTAAGTTTATAGCCTTGAAGATGGCTAGTGTGCATACAAATTGACTTAGAAATTTTCTTATAGATATTCCATTATGGATAAAGTCGACACCATCAGTGTCAATGTATTGTGATAGCCAAGCCACCATTGCTTGTGCAAAGAGCAAATCATACAATGGGAAGTGCAGACATATTCATCTGATACATGAGTTAGTAAAGCAGCTGCTAAAAAATGGAGTGATTTCACTCGACTTTGTAAGGTTAGAGATGAATTTGGCTGATCCTCTGAACAAGCCACTAGATAGAAATTTAGTGGAAGGCACACTGAGTAGAATGGGACTAATGCCTATACAGAATGGCCAAGAATGATGGTAACTCAACCTATATGATAGGAGATCCATTAAAGTAGGTTCATATGGGTGATAACAAGTCGTTGATTGTTCTTGTGTGCACTATCAAATATATAAAGCCCCTTCCAATGGCGTAGATATTGTAATAATGTTTGAGGTTGAGTTTATACTCTTAGTGAGTTCTATAACCCTTATGGCTGGTATATTACTGGAATGCATATTTGATAGAATCAACTATATGAGAGTGGAGGGAGGCCACTCTTTTAAGATTCTATCAAAATCTCTAAAGCTTTCATGAAAATAAACCAGGCAAGTGTAAGGCCTAACAGCGTTAAACCGCATCAAAAAACTCAATATTAGAGAATAAGACACGGGGACTAGTTCATTGTTATTTACCAAGAAGTTATGGTTCATAGAAATTTTATCTCACCATACTTCTGAATATCAAACTTGTACATCCCATGCTTTAGTTTATAGCACAAAAGGCACCAAAGATGATGTGTAGTATTCTCGTTGGTTAACCCAATAAAGTTCAGCCTTTCAAAAGATATGGGGGACTGTTGGAAAATAAGAGTATATTTTAAAAAGCTTGAATCTCACATAGGAAAGAGAAGTCAAGTCTTACTTATTTATAAACTAACAAACTCATTATGTTTTGTAAAAGAAAAGACCCATAAGAGGCCTTGCATAACCTAAATTTAGGCTCAATATGAGCTAGCCCATGCGACCTTACGTGATGGATGAGCCTTGGTTGCTCCACCCCCAAGCCCAAATATGTTAAGACCGTTCAGAGTTTTCGGTCAAATTATTGACTCTCCATTTTTTGATTGTTGGAGAGCTCACTGTTGCAACATTTAAATTCTACCATTATGTCCGTTATCTACTCATTATGACCATAATTCAGATTTATGAGACATAAAACTTGAAGTAGTATATAATTCTTCATCTCCCAAATCTACAGATTATCATCGTCCTCTCATTTTCTCTAATATTTCTTGATGAAAATTGTTGGATTAGTCAGATTGGAGTTGAATCTGTCACCTTACGATTTGAAGTGTATATTAGTGGGAAGGTCCATATTAAGCTTTAGGCTTCCTAGTTTTGGGGGACTCCAATTAGCCTTAGAAGCCTAATCTGAGGGAATAAAAGGGACCATAGAGTTAGAGAAGTTAGTCAATAGTCTAGAAGCCATTCCAATCATTTCTTCATTAGACATCAATTTGTTCTTGAACAACTTCATATTCCTTGATTTCTAAATAGCCCAAGACACCATTGCTACACACTCCACTGCCTCCACCTCTCCTATGTTGATTAGTTGTGCGAATTAGGTGGCAGACTCAGCGCATTGTAAATAATTGGTCTTTAGCGCTAAAGGACCGATAAACCAAATAAGGCCAGCACATGAGAAAAACCACAATGCATGAGTTGTTGTCTCTTCCTCTATTTTGCACATTGGGGCATATAGGGTCCATGGCCACACCTTTCTGAACCAGTCACTTGCAAGAGGGAAGATAGTCATGACAAGCTCTCCATAAAAAGTGCTGAACTTTTCCCAAGATATTGAATTGCTAGATTTTTTCCAACAATTTTGCCAAAGTTCGGCCTTACCATTTGAAGAGAATACTGCACTCGAGCTAGCTCTAGCTAGCTGTAAGCACTGTGCATCATATACATTCTGCTATGATCATAGTGCCACCAGAGTGTGTCTGTTTGGCGCCCATGGCTCAATAGAATGGCTAGTATTTGGTCAGCCTCCTTTTTTGAAAACACAACTTCTGATTAGTCCCTCTTTCCACCACTGTGTATCTTTGTTGATCAGAGTCTCCACCAATTCCAATTCCCAAACAAGCCCCCGAAAAAATATTTAAAACCAGGTTGACTTAGAAGCCAGGGATCGCTCCAAATATAAACAGAAGCACCATTCCCAATTAGCCATCTAGAACCCCACTTGACCAAGCTCTTTACCTGAGATATACTCCTCTATGTATAGCTAGGAGACACACACAGCTTAGCATCCATGAAAGAGGAAGATGGATCATAACAAGCTTTAAAGACCTTGGATAGTAAGGACTCAATATTAGCATCAGTCGCCAAGCCTGTTTGCCCAATATGGCAAGATTAAAGTCTGCAAAATCACGGAGCCCTAGCCCTCCCACTGCCTTAAGTGAAGAAAGTTTATCCTAGGCTGCCCAATGAATTTTTTCCTTTAGGGGGTAATGTACATAATTTTCCTTTCATCTCCTTCTGCAAGCCTGACTTGCCAATATTTTTATCGCAAGTCCAACTTAATGAATATAAGGCTCTGGCTAGCTGATCAAAAAAGCATGTTATCAATGGGATAAGGTACTTGTTCTTCACCATAACCTTGTTCAAGACTCTATAATTAACACACATCTGCAAAGAGTCATCATATTTCTTCTTAAACAACACCAGGGAAATATGGGGCTTTGGAGGGCTAAATTAGACCTACATTCTACAGCTCTGTTAATTACTTTCTCAGTTCTATCAATTTTAGCAAACTCGTGCAATATGGGCCCTGAGTTGGGGGTTTGGTACTAAGCATTATATTAATTTTGTAGTCCGTGGGGAAGGCACTTAGGGAGTTCATAGAGCATCACATAACCAAACTCACCCAACAGCTCAACAACATCATCATCAAACACCTTTGCAACTGCCTTATCTTTAAACTCAATCAAGATTTCCAAGTAAGTGGCTTCACCCTTTTCAAGCCATACTCCACCTACATAGTAGACAACTTACCACTCGACTATCAACCAATACTGGAAGAGGGAGTAAACTTTGCAGTAGCAAAACAAAGATGACTCTCATACATGATCATAAGACCTCCCAAAAGAGGCATTAGAGTAATTTTTTGTATTTAGAATTTATCTCCCAAAATAATAACAAAATCATCCAATGGCACCATAATAAATTTAAGTTTGCCAGATCAACTATCAATAGTTATTTCCACACTCAATGTCATGCCAAGCACCTCTCGGGCTGTCGAGTTTACTACTTTCATTTGACTACCAGTTTTCATAATTTTTCAAGCTAAGTGACTCAACCATTCTCTCAGGAACAAAATTATGGGTAGCACTAGTAGCAAGTATTGCCATCAACTCTTGATTATTGAGCCTAATCTTTACATACATCAGGCTAAATTATGGGACACGTTTAGCTTGTGCCACATTCATCAATTGTAAAAAGGTAGCACAAGAAAGACCTGCATCATTCATGCTTTTGTAACTCTCCTTAGCAACTATGACACTTAACTTCTCCCTCCTGGGACATTCCTTGACCTTGTGTGGACCATTACGGATAAATAAGTCAGAGTTAGACTTTCTTTTACCTTGTTGTTGGTTGGCAACTTTGCCTTTGCCCTTGTTGCCATCTTTGTGCTTCTTTTTCTTGCCCTTCTTTTTCTTTTTCCCCTTATCTTTGGGCTATTTTTTGCCATCAAAATTGGATGACTTGTTCATTCTAAAATCAACCAATTTGTCCGTCGTAGCCATGGTAGGAGGTAGATCCTTCACACCTTGCCTGCCTAGATCGATTTGATCCCAAGGTTGAAGACTAGAGAGGAATTTGAAGAGCTTGTTCTCATCTGACACATTGTGAATGTCAAGCATTAAGGAATTGAATTCCTTCACATAGTCACGAATCATGCTACTTTGTTTCAACTTCTTCATGGATTATATTGCAACCTAGGACTTGTTGTTGGGTAGAAATTGGCCCTTCATCTTCTTCTGAAAGCTTTCCCATGTCATAATCTTTGACCTACCCACACTATCATCATTATCTAACTGAGTCCACCATTAGAGTTTGGTGTCCTAGGACAAATACATGCTGGTCAGATTGACCTTCTCTTCATTTGGTACATGGACAGCCTTGAAGTACTACTCTATGTCCTAGAGGAAATTCTCGATCATTTTTGGCTTGGGCACCTTCATCTTGGTCAAGCGATTAAGACCCTTAACTGATTGAGAGCTTACAGCCCTTTTGAGGATGGCAATTTCTATTGCCATTCCATCAAGCTAATAAGTTGTATTTATTGGGAACGTCTCACGTTGGCCTAGCAAATCAATAATATATATAGCTTATGTAGAGCCAATGTTTGGAACACAGTGAACTTTGGATCGTTCAGATGATCTCTAAAAAACTCAAACGGACTTGCTACGCGCTTACGAACCACATCAAGACTTGATCCACCTGCCATCGATTGAACCTTGGTACTTTGGTACCAACTGTCATAAGGATAAATTTTCACACTTAATTTTCACCTTCTGATGACACATAGTCACACTTAGTCTAAGCCAAACTACACACAAAGGATTGCACAATGGAACTTTTAGTAAACAAGCACACAACTCACACACTTACAAGAGATACAGGAGCATATGAGGTTTTACTTTCCAACCTTTATTACTTTCTCACAAAGTACGAAGGAACTGCCAATGACTCTCACAAGTGTTTCACCCTCCTCTCTGAGTAAATGCTTTCTCACTAAGTCATATGGCTATACAATACATCTATTTATAGCACAATAGTTGACACTTCCAACTATCTAGGCCTAGGATATAACCACTATATCCCTATGATCTCGCTCATGGCCACGATAATTCTCATCTTTTCACGATCTCATCCACGACTTAATCTCGATAACCCTTATCTTCGACGATATATAGCCATGACTCGATCTTGACAAGTATTATCCTCATGCTTGGCCAATATGATAGAGTCTTCTCTCCTCATCTCTCATATTTGTAGGAGACTTGATAGTCATCTAGATGTGACCATAACTCAGCCTTTTGTCTGGATTTATTGACGCAAGCCCACATTCTATTTAATGGAAATAAACATGCCATCCTACATCCTTTTAGCCTAACATTGATCCCACATATTGGCCCACGCCTGAACCAACCTCTTAACTTTTACCTTGCCTTCTAGGAGTGTCAAGCCACTCCCAAGTTCATTCTAAGAATTTGTGCAAGGTGCCAACTCTAGTATGATCAACGCTCAAATTAGATATACAAATTTGATCAGTCTTAATAAGAAAAATATATATAAATTGGTATTTTATAAAGTAAGTAAGAAATCAATAAAGTTTCATTCCAAAATTGGAAGGAATAGATTTGATAGGCTAGAAAGATAGTTTTCCTCTCTCTTATCTCATGTTTCAAACATTTTGCAAACAAGAATATAATTTTTTTCTAATTTTACTCTTTTTTCTCTCTCAAACATTATTAGGCTAAATATGAGTTTGAAATTATTTGGCCTGGCCACTAGTTTTTTTCTCAAACAGGCAAAACTTATTGAGACACGAAGGTAGAGTTAAAAAATATGAAGAATCAATGGTTAAATATATGTCCACCGAATTTGTTCTTATAATTACTTAATCACAGTGTGGTATCACACTCCTTTCCCATTTGAGAAAAACTAACTTCAAGAAATTTAGTAGAAACACTTAAGAAACAACATGGGTTAAAATAAAAATGTGGACAAATAAGATTTTACTTGAATCGACAGATGTATGAAATTAAATATAAAAAATTGTTATATTTCCTTCTTGGACACCATTAGCTAGCTATTTATTAGGAAATTGTTAACTAGCTATCATTATATAACGTATTTAAAAAATTATATGACATACAAATAAAAATATACGATACAATATGAAAATTATATGACGAATCAGATAAAATTATACGATATAATATAAAAATTACAATAATATTAATAAAATAACTAAATTTTTTTTATTAATTAAACAATTACGAAAGCTCCCTAATAAATAGGTAAATAGGATTTTCCTTTCCTCATATTGTATTTTCGTATGGTCAAAAAAATATTGTATTCTCCTTATCTGTGGATGACTAGTGGTCCTCTTTCCTTTTTATTCTAAAAAAAATGATGAGAATGCCCTTTGACAAAGAGGGGAAAAAAAAAAAAAAAGAACGCGATGATGCCTGCGGCTACACGGCAATGGCGCTGCCCGCCATTCTCAATAGTGTCACTGGCCACCGCCTCCTGTATTTTTTGTACGCCTTTCTCTTCATCGCATTCCACTCATCGTCGGAGCGTGCATATAGCAAGTGGGCTCAAATTGCCGAACCTTCAAGTGCCATCGGACTTGGAAGAAGGAGAGAATAACAGCAGCAACGACTGGGTTTCTGGTGCAAAGAAGAGCCGCAACCAGAAGAAGCGCGAGGCCCGGCGCGCCGTTCGCTGGGGCGTGGAGCTGGCTTCCCTCTCCCGGCCTCAAGTTAAACACGTTCTAAGGTGACAACACCCAACCTAATACGACATTGCTACACTTGAATCATCTTTCTTCATCATCCGGGTTAACTTATGCCCTTGCTTTGGATTTTAGACAGGCTTCACTTGAGCGAGATGTGTTTGATGCTTTGATGCTCGTTAAGGTGCCTCTTTTATCCGTTATTATTTAATACCTGGAATTTTGTTTTGTGTTGAAGCTAAGGTATTTGCTTTTTGGTCGCAGAGGCTAGGGCCGGATGTCCGAGAAGGAAGGCGGAGGCAATATAACTACATTGGTATAACAATTTGTTTATCCCTTTTTTTTTTTGTCCTTTTTCCTGTTGGAGCATCAAATCAAGTAAAATGTCTGACTGATGCAGCTAAATGCATGAAACTGATCTCTTACTAATTACTGTGCGTGAGGACTGTTTGATGGTGAATTAGAACGAGGGAGATTATAGTTTAATGTTCAACCATTTGGATTATCTGTTGAGGAAGCTAAGTTTCTTGTCTTGTTTAATACCTAGTAGGATTATATATCCAATTGTTCCTTTTTGTTATTATTATTATTATTTTTTTTTGGGTGGAACTACTTGTAGGAAAACTACTACGTGAGGTAGAACCTGAATTGATGGACTCATTGATTCACACTACAAAATATGGGGACCGGAGCAGGATTGATTGTTTGTCTGTTTCCGAGACTCAGATTATTTGGGATGATGATGATGATGATGACGATGAAACTGATTATGAAGAGGAAGATGAGGTATAGACATGTAGCAATGCCTATTCCCTTTTTTTTAAATCAATGTGTAAGTGAATTTTATGTTGAAAGTCAAAGCCATTAATTTGTATTTAGTTTCTTCCATTCAAAAGGCGCAATATGATTTGTTTACAATGAATCGTCCATTCTTCCTTTGTCCCACTCTTATTTCAACCTGTGACCATAACGGACATGAACTTGAGTTTTAAAGTTTGAATCGACCCTTCTAGAAGGAATTTTTGCTCTCAGTTAACAAGTTGTTTCTGTTGATATGAAAATTTTGTAACAATTAGTTTAGATCTAGGCAAACCATGCTCCTAATTACAGAGACATATACCTGGAACATATTGTTGTTGACCTCATAGGAAGCCAGAGATCTTATTGAGAATTAAGTGAAGATACATAATTGTTGTGCAAAGAAAAATGCAGAGATCGATCCTACTTAGAATTGAAAATTTTAAAGAAAATTTCAGCTTTAGTTAGATCTTAGCTTTGAGATGATATATTTGCATTGTTTGTCGAAAATTATGTTTAGGATTCACAAGAGCACATTCAAATTGCAAGCAGATGGTTTGATGGGCTGGTCAATAAAGACCCAGCAATCACCAATGAAGTCTACGCCACTCAAAGCATCAATTTTGACCGTCAGGTCAGTGAAATATGAACTTCACGCATTTAGCTGCCATGATCCTTATTTGTACACTTGGCATATGACACTTCTCCAGCTAATAGCTATCAAATTATACTGTGTGATATTACTTGATGGACTTGTCTAACATAATTAACAAATGTACAAATCAATCGCTTAAACTGATTGAGAAGTTGCATTTTACTGTATTCTCACATTTTACTGCATAGGGAGAGGTGGGCTGCATGAGGCTTGGTAGATTTCAAGTTGTCCCATCGTACACTACACCTCTATGATTCCAACTAGGAAAGTGTCAAACTGTTGTCCTCGTCATAACCTAGTTGATTACTGACCTTATTGATTACTTAGCTCTCGTGAATTTTTCAGACTGAAGAAAACACATTAACTAGTTTTTCAGCTATAGAATCTTTTTTCAGGACCTACAGAATCTAATTTCGAGACTTGGCTTTATATATTAGCGTTTAATTGGCTTTCATTGAAACTTTTTGTCATTTGTTTATCATGTTTTCTTCGCCTGACATCTTCTGAACAGGAACTACGCAAGCTTGTCCGGAAAGTGCATGCAGTTCAAGAATGTGATGCTGAGGAAGATAAGCAGGGAGGAAATCATGCCGCTCTTATTGCTGCCAGAAAGTCGCTGACCCGTTTCCTTTGTGCCCTCGCCAAGCAAACGTGAAGCGGATCCAACCATAATCTATTGTGACATTAATTCGACTTTTTCTCATGCGGTTTTATAGATGTGAGACATTATAACCCTGCTCGGGCCGTGGTTTTAGCGAGAAGCATTACATGGGTTAGGACTTTTGTTCTAGCCACCGCCCGACTGCCCTCGTCAGTAGCAAGACATATTTTTATTTTATATAGTACTTAGTATCACTATAAACATACCTAGCTATACCCAAAATCTTTATTTGAAATTTTTTTTTTTAATTTTTTATTGTCCTGCAAGTTTTCTTGTGGGGTCGTCACACTTTTGCTGGCCCACAACCGTTTTTCATAAGAATCCAGTTAGGTAGACGGGATTAGGTGGACGGAAAATAGACGGAAAATTTTTTTTATGCAACCAGGCGGTTTATTTGTGCAACCAGGCGCTTAATTTTTACAACGAAAAAATAGATGAAAAAATACTTCAAAATTTGTTGTAATAATTCAGTGTCTCATTGCACAAAAAAATTCGTGCATCTATTCTCCATTCACAAAATCCCGTCCACCTATATTTTTCCTTTCCATAATCTTGTACTGTGAAGCATGATTTCTAAATAGATTGCAAATTGACAGGACACTCACTTTGTATGTCTTGACTAAGGATGCATAGGATCATGAAAACTTTCAAACAATTGTGATACTGTATCAATAAAGTAAAGAAATATATATATTGGAAGTGTATGACACGTCTGAAGAGCATTCGATAAGTGTCCTGTCTAATAAGTGTATTTGAAATCGGCATGTATCATTCTAAAAGTGTTTGTGTATCTTATGTGATAGATACGACTTATCACGACGTCAGGCCCAAATCCAAGCCTCGTCAGGCTGCCTAACAAGGGCTTGCCATTAGCTCGTAGTGTCTTCGCGACAGCTCCCTAGGCAGCTCGCTAGGAGCTTAGCTAGGGAACTTGCAACCCGTACCCAAGCATTCGTGCCCTCGAGCTCACCATTGACAGACATATGTCACATCCATTACGCGTAAAGCTACCGTCTTTCCAAATATCAAACTATCGCTAACTCATACGCATGTATAAGACTTAGAGAAGTACGCCTAAACGAGGGACTCATGACAAACTGCAAATGGACTTCTAGAGGACAAACTAGACTTTTAAGAAACACCCCTCAAGTAATCTCTCTCTTTATCTTAAGTCTCCATCATAAACACACACTCTCATAAGCACCACAGTGTATGCCACTGACGGGGCATCCAGCTCTAGAGCCTTTTCATAGCAGCCTCCACCAGGGACCTCAGTTGGCCTTCTCGATCTTCTCTCAACCTCTCATTGACTTAAGCATCGTACTGCTTACGCCGAGGAATCCCCAGATTGAAGCCTTCATTTTGTGCAAATAAGTGATTTTCTTTTATTTTAATGACTTATTTAACCCAAATTGAACTTAAATGAAGCATAAATGCATACAAAAACCTTTAATTTCAATGCAAAAAGCATTTTCAACACCTTTTACGATGTTAAATACATTCAATTAGCTCTAATAAGTGCCCAATTGATCATGATTTGCATTTATTAGTTGCTTAAGACCATTTGTGGCATGAATAAAGAGACTAAATTACTTCATTTCGTGCAAATAAGTGATTTTTTTTTTCATTTTAAACGCTTGCAAATCAAGTTCACAATCTTGCAAAGCCTATATCGGCTGATGATTCAGTGCTTTGGCACAAAGGATTTGGGCGTTATTATTATGCTGGAATCCAAAAATGAAAAAAGAAAAGCTTGTCCAAGATTTGCCATAAATTACAAGCTCTAATTGTATTTGTGATGTTTGTTAACTTATCTTGCAATGGGAAAGAAAATCTACAACTTGTTCACACTGATCTCTATGGTCTTATAAGGACAAAATCTTTCTTGGGAGTAAGTATTATATAATCTTTGTAGATGATTACACCATATTCAAAGATTGAAGTGACTGCTATTTTTCATAGATTTAAAACTTGGATTGAGAAGCAATCAGGTTCAATTATCAAAGCTTTTGGATAAAATAATGGCTTAGAGAATAGAGCTGATTCATTTAAACAGATGTGCACAGTTGCAAGTATCCAACAACAATTTACAGCTCTTTACTTACCTCAACAGAATGGGGTGAGTGAGAGAAAAAACATATTTATTATGGAGATGCCTAGAAGTTTGATGGCAAAAAAAGAGATTCCAAAGCAATTTTAGTGTGAACTGGCTACAACCTCTATCTATCTTCTTTATAGGCTACCAATTAAGGCCTTAACTGAGCTCACTCGTTATAAGGCATGGTTTGGTGCCAAATCATCTATCAATCATCTAAGAATATTTGGTAGCCTGTGCTATTCTTACGTTCATCAACACAAACGAGATAAACTAGATCATAAAGGATCTATTTCTGTTTCTATCAGATATACAAATATACCTTATACATATAAGTGTACGATCCAATAACTAACAAGATCTTTGTGAGTAGGGATTTGAGAATTGGTTAGACAAAAAAATGGAATTGGCAGATGTCTTTAACTGAACAAGATGGCAACTATCAATCAAAGTAACAACAAACTCAAAATTCCAATTTAGGTTTCTCACAAAGTGGATACTGATGATCCTCCTATTAGAGGAACTAGACTTTGCTCAAAAATCTATAAGAGATGTAATGAAGCTGTGCTTGAACCCACCACCTATGAGGAAGCTTCAAAAATTGAGAGATTGAAAGCTGCAATACAGGAGGAGTTTGATGCAATAAAAAGAAACTAAACGTAGATCCGAACTTCGAAACCAAAATGGAAGAAGGTAATTAGAGTCAAGTAGAATTATAAAGCTAAGCTTAATGCAGATGGTACTTTGAACAAACTCAAAGGCAGATTGGTTGTAAAAGGGTTCTCTGAATAGCTAAGCATATACTACACTGAAACATTTGCTCTAGTGGCAAGATTGGATACCATAAAGCTATTGCTCACAGTTGCAGCTCACAAAAATTGGCTTGTTCATCAAATGGATTGCAAATTTGCCTTTTTAAATGGCATGCTATAGAAAGAAATATACATTGAACAACCTAAAGGATTCATCTAATCAAGTGAAGAAGAAAAAGTCTATCTCATAAAGAGAGGCTGTTTATGGACTGAAGTAGGCACCCAGGGCATGGCATAGCAGAATGCATGATCACATGCTAAAAGTATGTTTCACTAGAAGTGTCAGTGAAGCCACTCTCTATGTGAAAAGTGAAGTAGTGCATATTCTCTATGTTTCTTTATATGTTGATAATATAATTATTATCGTAGATTATAACAACCACATTCAATAGTTCAAGATAAAAATGAAGAAGAAAATTGAAATGACGAGCCTGGGTAGCATGAGTTATCTCCTTGGTTTAGAAATCCATCAATCTAAATAATGTATGTTTAGTGACCAATCCAAATATGCAAGATATGTGCTTTAGAAGTTTTAAATGGAATCATAAAAAATGGCTGCAATGCCATTAACTCCTAGAGACAAATTTCAAAGAGATGATGGTGCTCAACAAGCAGATGCAAACAGGCTTAGAAGCATTATTGGTTGCTTATTATATCTTTCTGCCTCTAGACCTGACATTGTGTTCTCAGTGAGCTTTTTGTCAAGGTTTATGCATTACCCAAGTGAATTGCACTTTAAGGGAGCCAAAAGAATATTAAGATATGTCTAGGGAACAATTGATTTTGAAGTGATGTTTCAAAGAACAATGGAATTAAAGCTAGAAGGGTACACTAATAGTGACTAGGTAGGGTTGCAATAAGATATAAGAAGCACCTTTGGATATGTTTTACACTAGGTTTTGATATTTTTAGCTGGAGCTCTAGAAAGCAATCGACTGTAGCTCAATCCACATCTGAAGCAGAGTATATTATTACTGCATCAGTTGTAAATCAAGCAATTTGAGTTAAAAAAATTATGTCAAATTTGAAGTTAGAGCAAAAGGAAGCAACAACTATTTACTATGAAAATTAGTCCACTATTGCCATTTCTAAGAACCTAATTATGCATGGAAGAATGAAGCATTTTAAAATCAAGCTTTATTTCATCAGAGAGGCCTAGAAGAATCAGGAAGTGAAGCTAGTTTTTTGTACCTCCAAGTAGCAGATTATAGATATTGTCACCAAAGGATTGCATAAGTCCTTATTTGAAGAACTAAGGACAATAATGGGCATACAGAATCACAACACCAAAAGAGATTGATGTTCCAATCATGGTGTTGTAATTCTGTTTAAGAGATCAAACACAGCTGTCAAAGTTCAAATTCTTTTAAATTTTTATTATGCCTAAGGAGATCTTTCAGTCATATGGGTGACATCTTTAAGTTAAGTTTAAACTTTGAATTAGAGATAAGAAGCTTGTTTAATCAAGCTAACTTTTGAATAAACAAGATTAATTAGTTATTTTTTAAATTTCAATTTGAATGTTGTTTTTGGTTCATTTACCAGCTCATTATATTTAGGAGCAATTGATCAATGGAAGGTATGGCCATCTTTTTAATTTTTCTATCTCTCTCAATCTCTTTTTCAATTTAGCTTTGCTAATAAAAGCTCATTCTTCTATCATTGCTTATACAACAATCATAAAATATACTTTGTATGATTTGCTGCTAAACCAATAACATTCCTTGGTAGACATATTTTTGTCATCATTAGAAAGCACTTCTTACTCACTATCTTCTGCCAGTTGCTCCACCTCATTACCTAAGTCACCAAAATCTGTGAGTTTAACCACATGTCAGTCTTGATCTACTGTTTGCTCATATTTTTGAGGGTTGGTAGTTATATTCATAAGAGAGTCATTGAATTAGTTCATGTTGTTTTTAACGATGAAGTCAATCTAGCCTCTACAATAGTAGCTAAGATGACCATTTTCCTAAATCATTGTTGCATCCAGGGGAAATAACCATTTCATGGGAGTTTTGTTTTGTTGCATGTATGGCTTATAAGCCATATTTAGACTCGTCATTAAGTTTACACATCCGTTATGTCGAGGAGGTAATCTGCTGTTAGAAGAGTTTAAAAAAATTGCCTGGCCTCATATTACTGACATAGCTGAGCGGAGGAAGCATTTCAAGAAAAATGATATACAACCCTATGGAAGATGGATGAGGGAAGACCCAATTCTACATAGGTGGCTTGTACGTAAAAAAAAAAAAAAAAACAAAACATAAATCAAGTGGTGAAAAAAAAAAAAAACACACACACACACACATAACAAAGCCAACAACAAATGGATGCTAGATGCAATCCATAAATTGATCGTTGTAGGTAGAAAAAATTTGTAACCCTTCTTCTCCTTTTTGGTTTTTCGTACTGCATAACAAATCATAGAGATCTAAGTGGCTGGCTATAGGTTTGATCCATTTTTTTAATTTATAATTAAGTTCTATGATCTTTTCTTTTTTTCTTTATCATCTCACATTTATTTTACATAAATTTCACAGAAAATTATTAATTAATTACCTAATTGTATATATATTATCAAGTTTTATGCTAGTTGTAGACAAATTTTTTTCACAAAAAAAGGTCATAGGAATTAGTAAGAGGATCATGTTACAAAAAAAGGTTTTTAAAAGTTTATTTAAAGAATCTTCCTGTTGATCTTGGAAAATGATGAAAAATATTAGATTATCATCCTATTGGTATGGATAAAATTAGAAGAGCCTATTTAACAAAAGGTCTTTGCTAATCGAGGGAACACAATTTTTCTGAAAATTATTATAAATAGGCTATGCGTAGTTTTAATCGAAGTTGGTTTAATAAATTTGGTAATTAGTTAGATTATAGTGTATCAAAAAATGTTGCATTCTATTTGTGTTGTTAACTTGTGAGACTTGATTGTGGAGAGTAAGGAGGTCTTGATGCCTTGACTACTGAAGGATTTGTGAATTGAAAAAAGAAAGATAAATTGTATGATCATGTTGGAGACCACAATAGTGCTCATAATAGAGTGTGGAGAAAATGTGAAGCATTGATGAAATAAAGATTACGTATTGAAGTTGCTGTTACTCAACAATATGATCAAATTAGATATCATTATTGAATTCATTTGACTGCAACAGTCGATTAAATTTGATTTCTCTTACAATAAGGTTTAGCTTTTCATACTAGCGATGAATATGAATTTTAAATTTTTTCAGCTTTTATACTTTCTTACTACTCATAATGACATCATTCATAAGGTTTTGAAGAAAGCAAGTGAAAATTTCAAGTTGATAGTGTCTGATATCAAAAAAGATATAGTAAGTGTTACAGGTACTGAAACCACTAATAATTATTGATGATCTTCGAGATGATTTTTTTCTATTTTGATTAATGACTTATGATATGTTAGTTCAAGAACAAATGGCTATTGTTCTATATTATGTTAACAAAGAGCATTTTCTTGATATTGTTTGTGTTTCTTGTGTTACTGCTTAATTATTGAAAGAAGGTTTGAAATCTTTATCGACAAAATTTGGATCAAGTTTTTCAAGAATTCATGACCAATGATAAGATGGAGTTAGTAACATGTAAAGAGAGATCAATGGACTCAAAGCCTTGATTTTAAAAGAGAACAAACATTCTTATTATGTTCATTGTTTTGCACATCATCTTCAATTACTACTTGTCGTAGTTGCATCAAAACATGCTAAAGTTGCTTTATTTTTTAACATTATTGTTAATTTGTTGAATGAGGTTGGCTCTTCTTCAGAATATTGAGACCTTTTGCAAGAAAACCATATTAAAAAAATAATTGAAGCATTGGAAAGTGGTGAAATTTATAGTGGTTGCAGTTTAAATCGAGAGACCAATCTCATTAGAGCAAGATATATTCAATGGGGCTCACATTATAATGCTTTGTTATGCTGGATCACAACATTTTCATCCATAATTGATGTTCTTAAATATGTTGAAGAAGGTGATGTGACCTTAGAACAAAGTACTGAAGTATGTAGTTTGTTGAATATTCTACAATCTTTTGAGTTTGTTTTAATCTTGATTTGATAAAAAGCATTTTGAAAATCACTAATGAGCTATCTCAAGAACCGCAAAGAAGAGATCAAGATATTGGTAATGACATGCCACAAGTTAAGTCTCAAGGTAGAGATTGCAATTAATGAGAGAAGATGGATGGAATGTTTTATTTGAGGAATTTGTTTCATTATACAACAAACATAATATTGTCACTCCAACAATAAGTGATATATATGTTGTGCAAGGACGATCAAAGCGTACAACTACATAAGTTTCAAATTTATATGACTTTCAGATGGATTTATTTTATCAAGTTTTTGATAAACAACTTTATGAAATTAACAATAGGTTTATAAAGACCAACACTGAGTTACTCCTTTGTGTGGTATATCTAAATCCAACAAATTGATTTGTTACTTTTGATAAGTAAAAACTCATTCAATTTGCTTAATGTTATCCATTTGAATTCTCTTCGATGGATCTTATGAGACTTGATTATATTGGTCTCAATACAGCCTAAGAGGGGGGTAAATTGTGTACATTCAATTCATTGACATAAAACTTCAAAAGCCTTCAAGCATTCGTCCTTATGAGCTAAAAAGGTTACCCAAGTAGATCTACTAAAGTCATCAATAATGACAAATGTATACAACTAACCACCTAGACAAAATACTCTCGTAGGGCCAAACAAATCCATGTGAAACAGTTGCAATGGTTGAGAGGTAGATATTACCTTTTTACTTTTAAAAGAGTTTTTGCCTTACCTACCCTTTTGGCATGCAACATGCACCTTATTCTTGTCAAATCTAAAATTTGGAAACCATCTACAAGGTTGTGTTGGCTGACTTTGGATAGTTGCTTTATGTTTGCATGATCCAACCTTCTATGCCAAATCTATGGTTTATCACTAAAAACATATAAACACTTGACATTTTGGTTAGCTAAGAGTGTAAATCAATGATATAAACATTATTCAACCGGTTAGCAACAAATAAGGTCTCATTTTTTTTTTTTTTTGAGTTAGTCATAGGACATGAATCTTTACCAAAAGATACCTTATAGCCACTGTTACTCATTTGACTACTACTCAACAAGTTGCATTTAAGACCTTCAAAAAGTGAAATCTTGTCAATGGTAAAAGAGTTTCCTTTACCAATTTTGTCAATTAAGATAACCTTACCTTTGGAATTGTCATCAAAAGTTACCTTTCCACCATCTATCTTTTGTAGAGAAATGAAGTGCTTAGGATTCTCACTCATATGTCTAGAGCAACCACTATTTAAAAATCATTAATTCTTATTTGAACTGCTGTTTAGGTTAACCTATAAATAATTCATTTAGCTTTCAGTACCCACGCTTGATTGGATCTTTGGGGGTTAGTCTTGGTGCTTTTGGCACTTTCATGAGAATATGTCTTGTTTTTGACTTCTTATCAATGAACATAGATATTGAATATGCCCATCATCTTCACAAAAACTAACATTTGAAATTGCTTTTAGGATGATATGCGTGAACATGGTAAGGTCAACCATGGTGTTTGTTTTGTGCATGCTACGATCGACTAGTGTGTCTATTCTAATCATATTGTGGTCAACCAGATGATCTGCTATGTGAGTGTGCATGCTTATGGAATGACTTTGCATGCTGTCTTGTATACATGAATGCATATCTATAATGCACATTCCTAAATAATTGATGTTGTGAAGTATAAACATGCTTGTGTGGTTGACAATAGTACTAGATTGGTCGACCAGTAGATATGGAAGTAGATACATGATCATACTTATGCACAATGTTCTAGGATGATTGTGCTTGTGTGGGAACACTAGCTACTTTGCTCGAAGAAGGTTTGGGTTGATATCCCAAACCACTCATCTCGCCTGCGAGCATATGAGATTCAAGCAGTGTCATGCTTTTTTTTGCTTTTGGAAAAATTTGTGATTAACTCTTGAAGTTTAGAAACATCTTTTTTAAGATGAATATTTTCATTTAAGGGCTTTTTAAGTTTTTCCTCATTGTAGACACTTTCAAACTCACCAATGCTTTTGGTGAGAGACTTGACCTATTCCTTCAAAGAATCTTATTTTTGCTTTATAGAGTAAAGCTCAACACGAAGAACTTCATTCTCAACATGAAAATCATCATTTTCATATTTCTTAGAATAAATCTCATCATGAAATTTTCATTCTCAGCACGAAGATCCTTGTTTTTGGTAGCCATGCTTTTGAGCTTTTCTTCCATATATGTCAATATATCATGTTGATCATCTATTAATAACTGATCAGAAGATGCATCTAGATTAAAAGTTACTTTATCATTATGAATCATGAAAGCAATGTTGACTCCAAGGTCACTAGGATCACCGTCAGAATCACTTGAGTCATTTTATGTTACTTTTAGAGCTCTTTCTGGGGGCTACTTTTCCTTCTTCTTGTTGGAGGGGCAATTGGCAGCTATTTGACCCCACTTGTTATAATTGTAACAAATGATCTCATATTTTTCCTTGTAACTTTTGAATGGTTGTTTGTTAAACTACTTCTTCTTCCTCATTAGTCTTAAGGCTCTTTTAAGTAGCATTGCTAATTCTTCTTCATCTTCTTGAGTGAAGTCATTATCCACTTCTTCATTGATTCTTTTTTTGATCACAGAGGATTTGAAAGCTACAGTTTTCTTCTTTTCAATGATCTTTATAGAGAAGGTCATTTTGTGTATCAAAATTGATCTAATCAATTGGTCCATGCTAACATGTTAAGGTTTTTGGACTCCATAATGGCAATTTGCTTGTTCGTCCAAGACTTAGTTAAGCACTGCAACACTTTCTTTACGAGCTCAGACTCATCAAACTGTTTCCCAAGATTCTTCAATGGATTTGTGATGTTGATGAATCTATTATACATGTCTGAGATGGTTTCATCACTCCTCATCTTGAACAACTCATACTCATGTACGAGAAGATTGATTTTGGATTCCTTGACTGCTAACATGCCTTTAGTAAACACCAAAAGTCTATATCACATCTCTTTGGCAATTTTGCATTAAGGTATCCTACTATACTCCTGACCTTTCAAAGCACATTGTAATATATGTTTCGTTTTAGAGTTAAGAGTTAGGAAGTTATTCTATTTGACAGTGAGGGTGGACATAGTTTTGTCGCTCGAGCTAGCTTCAATTATGATTTCAATGGGTATGGGTCCTTTCTCCATAATCTTTCAAAGGTCATAGTCACTTGATTGAAGGTAGTAATCATCTTGTCTTTCTAGGTTTCAAAGTAGGTTCCATCAAAGATGAGTGGTCTCAAAATGTTTCATCCCTCAACATGGGATGTTTTAGTTGCCATGGGTTACTCAAGGATGTAAGGCCTTTGATGTAGAAACTGAGCTTTGCTGCCAATTGTTGGTAACGGTACAACCCAAAAGAGGAGGTAAATTGGGTGTATTTGATTCACTTACTTGTTTCTCTCAATTTCAACTCCAAAGAATTGGTTGCAACAATAATCGATAATTGAGAATAAAACAAACAATATAAGCATATCTAAAAGTAAATGAGAGATAGGAAAGAAGAGCATGCACCCCGATTTATACTAGTTCGGCTCCAACCAGGAACTTATGTCTACTCCTCAAGGACCTTTCCTTGAGAGTTCAATTCACTAATCACTTTTCTTCTTTTGTAGGGTAAAGGACAACCCTTTACAGTTTTCTCTTTAATCTCACAATCTAGAAGAACAATCTTCCATGAAGTTTTTGATTATAAGAACACTTTTGTTTTTGTCTCAATCACTAAAGCTCAAGCTTTCACACTTAAATATTTTCATTTTTTATCTTCTCTTTTCACACATCCCTTTACAAACGATGCTAATCACTTTCTAGGTCTCAAAGAGATATCTAACAAAAGAGTATGGAAACTTTCTTGTAGACAACTCACATAAACTAGTTGTTTGAGTAGATATCCTTCTATAAAAGGTAGATTTTTCCCAAAAAGGAAACTACATCTTGCTGTCTATAGAAGCATCAATTGACCACAGGCTGGGTAAGATCGACTGACTCGAATATTCTGTAACTCTTGACTTGTTGCTTCTTGATGCATCGGCTGACCGTAGACCTCATTTAGTTGACTAACCAAGACTTTTTGTTTCTTCTGACTTTCAAATCTTTGAATATTCGGTCAACTGCATAACTCATCTAATCCACCGATCAAAATTTTTTGGAACTCCATAGTTTGTCTATTTGTTGCATTGGTCAATCAGGGCCACAGTCAAGTCGACTGAACCGAAGGTTATATAACTTTTCACTTTCAACCTTTTTCACATCTGGTCAACCAGAGACACTCACTGGTCGACTGGTCCTGACTCTTTGTAACTTTCCACATTCTCTTCACTGATCATCCTTTCAACCACAAGAGCTGTCAGATCCCAGTCTGACTTTACTGCAACTTCTAACTTTTGGAAACTTCATTCTTTTATTATAATTTCTCAAGATTACATTCAATGCATTTCTATAAATAAGGATTTAACATAAAAACACAAGATCTTAGCAAAAATATTAGCTTATTCAAATTTAGGAAAGATTATGCTCATAAATATGAATTATTCATCATGGTAGACATACTAAAACCTAATACTCAATAAATTCTAATAGATAATCAACTTGAGAGTGATATTACATATGTCCATGTAGATACCGAGTTTTCAGATTTGAAAGAGATTGATGATCTTTCACAAAAGTTGGTCAAGACAACCAAGAAAATTATATATACACAAGTTTATCTACTTTTGAAATTATCTTTAATTCTCCCAGTTGCAACAGTTACACTAGAGATAACTTTTTCAGCAATGAGCACCATAAATGATCGACTACACAAGCGCACGAGAGATAAATGGCTAAACGATTGGGTGATTACTTATTTAAAAAAATATATTTGATATTGTAGAAAATGAAAAAAAAATATTCCAAGGTTAAAAAATATAAAAACTCATAAAAGACAATCTAATAATTTTTTTTTTCAGTTATTTACATCATTTTTTATTATTATATTGTACTTATATGTTTGTCCCCCTAAAAAAAAATTTTGGATCCTTACGTTGTTGGTCTTAGTGTCTTGTAAGTTCCATATATACTTTTTGTTGCTTTACTTGTATTGTTTGAGAAAGAAGAAACGTAAATGTTGTTTTTCTGCCGCTTTTCATGGTTTGTTGATTTTCAATTTTCAAATCCACTACTTCATAGAAATGTATTTGTTTGTGCTTTAAGTTTATGGTTGCTTTTATATGTAAATATAAGTTGTTGGGATGCTTTGCTAAATTTGTTGGTTGTAGTACCAATGTTTTCTCATGAATTTTTTTCTCTATTCTTTTAAGGAAGGCATTTGAATAAATGAGAAGTTGAAAGAGGTAAGGGCTGGCTTAAAATAGTGCAAAGATTTTAACGAGAAAGCAAGCAAGAGAATATATGAGTATGGAAAGCATAAAAATTTTAAATTTTGGAAGGGTGCTAGTTGGTCATCCTAAAGCTTTCCGTGACTTTGGGGAGATGGTTGAACCTTTCAAGAAGGTCAGGTTCTAGAGCTGGGAAGTTGAGAAACGGTACACTTCTCTCAAAATCCAAAAGTTATCATACAGACTTAGGTGCCCTATATAATTCTCTCTTGGTTCTTTGTAACTGTCAAAGCTTGCCGAGGAAATGTTGTGTTGATGTTTGGGGTGGGCATCAAATTTGTCATCTCTCTTTCAGCGTGGGTACTTAGATGAATAACAGTAGAGGTAGTGGGTAAAGTTGGGGTGCACTGCAGCATTTATGTTCCTTAATAAGACAAGCTGGGGGGCCCTTGAATTGGAATCTGGAGCCTCCATTTTGACCGCAGGAGATTCAATGTAATGTATCTACGTAAGAAACTGGTATACTACTCAAAGATTTGAAACTAAAAGTGCGTTCATACTTTAGGCAAAGCCAAGCTGCCCGCACCCACCAGCTCATTATCGTGGGGAGCTCACACGTATGATCTATGAAGCATCTATACTGCTAATTTGTCTTGATTCTAAAGTTCTGGGGAAACCCACATTTTGTTCTTATCCCCAAACCGTTTGCTCCCAATCACACTGTCCCCAATAGTAAATGACCACTATCCAACTACGTTCTAACAATATTTGTATATTTGCCAAGACCAGAAGTTGTCCTCCTCGTTTGCCACATGAGCATGTGTACGGACAAACACCCCTGGCCAAGTGTGTCCGTGAGAGAAAGCTCCCCGCATTGCTGCGGACACGGTCGTTCTGGTTCTTCTTGCCAGGTATCAGCCCAGGTCCATTTAGAGACACGTTTCAGGGTATGTCCCCTTTACACCAATTAATTAAGGCATTTCTGTCTTTGCTTACGCTACCGTATATAAATATAAACTCACGTCCTAGCTTCTGTTTGCACAATGCGCTTGTCACCAGTCGTTTCCTTTTAGTCTAAGTCTAAACTATCCAGGTGAGGAATGGCAAAAGCAACAATGGATGGTTTTGGAGAGAAAAAACAGGCCAAGAAGCCTGCACAGGCTAGTTCTAGAAAAGGGTGCATGAGAGGGAAAGGCGGCCCGGAGAACGCTCTCTGCACTTACAAGGGTGTCCGTCAGAGGACTTGGGGCAAATGGGTGGCCGAGATCAGGGAACCCAATCGAGGAGCCCGCCTCTGGCTCGGGACATTTGACACCTCCCATGAAGCTGCCATGGCTTACGATGCCGCTGCTCGTAAACTTTACGGCTCCGAAGCAAAGCTCAACTTGCCGGAGTTTCACGTCAACAACCAGTTTCCCTTCTCTTCTGTGAATGCCCAGGTTCCTCAATTCCAATTAAGAAATCAATCCCACCAAGTCCTGCACAATTCGGGTGAGCAAAGTCCAATAATTGGGGCAAATGACGTGACGCCAACATTCCACCGTGAGTCCGCCATGTCTTTCTCTGGTCAAAACTTGGAGTCCAACGTAAAGGCGCTAGAAAATGAAGTTAATTTGGAACACAAGGAGGAGGGCCTTGATAGGATCTGGGCCAATTTGAACGTGAATTTGCCTTTATTTGACGATTCCATTTGGGAAGAGGCAGCAATGTCAGTGGACTTTCCAGGGATGGAGGACCCCGGAATTTTTGCCAGCAATTTCATGGATGGAACTGCCTGGGACGCGTTGCAGACTCCCTGGTGCGTGTAAAAGCCAGCCGCCCTGCATGAGAAAGGTGCACAGAAACAACAAAAAGACCAGAAAAAAAAAACAAAAAGAAAACAAAAAGGCGAAGAAAGGACAATTTGCACTGTTTATGTATAAAAATTGCTCATGATTATGCTCCGTTTCTATGTACAGCGATGGCCACTAAAAAGCCACGTGGGTTTTTCCGGGCTTTATCGTGGCAGCTCACTTTGTATATGTATCCATGCAGCATGTCTGTCAGTCACGTGTGCCTATAGTCACGTGCTTTAGTTATTAGTTAGGTATAATATTTGTGATGGTAGTCATAGAGTAGTAGACTAGTAGTAAACTACTGGACAATGGCAATATTAGTGTGTTAAACGCTTGTGTATTAAAAAAAATAAAAAATAAAAAATAAAAAAACAACGAAGCAAAACAGTACACGATGCATCAGTTATTTTGTTATTGTTGTGCATGCAATTACAAACACTTGTGTTTTGGCTTAAAGTTGATTTATCGTTGAATTGATGGAAAACAGTTGGCCGAACTGATTGACTCCGCACGGCCCTCTTAAAAATATTCATGTTTATTTTTTAAATCAATTTTAAATCACTTGTTCGTCGATATTTTTGTTTTTTTTGTTGGGTTTTATTATACAGTCTGATTAAAAAATCATTCAAATAACATCTAAATTGTAATGATAAGTATCTTTTGTGCCCAAATCAAAAAAAATAATCAAAAAAAATAATATTTATTTATATTATTTTTAATTATTTTAATTATACAAAATATACTTATTGTTATAATCTGAATATTATTTGACCATATACTTGTTTTAGCCATACACTTTTTCTGTTCCCAATTTTTCTCACTTGTCTTCATTTATAGGTTCAGTGGCTATCTATTTTACACCCGATAGTTGCATTTTTTTTAATTCAAATATATGCATGTGTTTATAAATTGTTTTTTCATATAAATAACTATGCAATCATTAAGTCATATATCTCTCAAGGGAGTGCACATTTGATAATTTATAATATTAATTGTAGAAAAGATTTTTTATTTATTGATACATCATAAAATGCTATCATAAAGCAAAAGAAAACAAAAGAATAAACATTAAATTTACTATGGCGCTTGAACAAGACGCCAGACTAATGGTAATTTGCTTATGTTATCAGCTAATCTTATCTAGAAAGTTGCGTAGTAGTTTGATTAATAAAAGAACAAGAAGGACAAAGAGCAAAAGAAAAGACGGATTCTCAGAAGTTGTGCTACTAGCAATAAAAGAAGGATTTTGTTTTTCATTTGTTGTTTGTGAGGCCCCAAGAGGAGGTCATAAATATTTGTGGCCAAGTTTGCAATATCCTCTACTATCAATCCCCACACATTTTATGTGCATATTAATATATATGATAATGAATATCTTAATTTAATATCAGACCAACGTTTTTAAGACTATTACGCTTTGAAGCAAGACTTAGGAGATATGATGAAAAACTTAGGTGTCCTGTAATAATTATACCATCAAGATAGATGAAGGAAAAAATTTTATGACCATCTTTATTGAAAATAAAGAGTGGGGAATTAGCTTGGGATCTATTAAAATGCAGACTTTGCCAAAAATTAGGAAATTGGGCAGTACGCAGTGGCAGATCCAAAAAAAATTTGAAGGGGGACAAACTTTATATGTACAAATAAAATAATAAAAATTAATATATAATATAAAAATAAAATAAATTAATTAATTATTGTCAGTAATAAACATTATGATTATATCATGTAAATTGTAATGTTTTAAATTTTATTGAAATAATTTTAAAGATAAATGAAAATTATTTTAGTAAATAAATTGTAAATGAATTACTAAGGAAAAAAAAAGAAACTGATTTCTTTCAAAAAAAAAAACAGAGAAAAAGAAGCGAGAAGTCAAAAGAAAGAAATTGGTTTCTTTGGGGCAAAGAAGCAAAAAATAAAAATAAAAAACAAAAAGAAAGCGGGGAAAAAAAAGAGAAACACGCAAAGAGCCAAAAGTAAAGGCAAAAAACTGAAGTAGAGAAAAACACAACAAAGTGAATAAGAAAGAAGTTGAACCTAGGATTTCAAGAAGATGAGGGGGGCATAAAAGGGATTTTAGGGGGGGGGGGGCAAGGGCTGTTACCACTAGGCTACAGTCTAATAGTTGTAATATTTTACCTACTAAGAAAACATAACTTAAAATTTGAGGGTGGGCAATTGCCCACCCTCACCACCACCAAGATTTTCCAATGCAAGCACGTGGAGCTTGCTTTAAACCACAAAATGACTTGCGAAGGCAACAAGCATATTGTGTTTTTGAGCAACAACAAAACTTGAGGACTGAATTATGTACACTTCCTCGGATATGTTGCCATAGAGAAATATCAAGCTGTCTCAGAGTCTAGTTATTTTGAATAGCCAAAATGATGATAGTAAGGATGGTTGTTGGTTTCACAACTGGACTGAAGGTGTCATGATAGTCAATCCCTTCACGCTAGCTGAAGCCTTTTGTTACTAAGCAGGCCTTATATCTATCAATGTCACCTCTGGCATTCCTCTTGATTCAAAATAACTATTTGTTACCCACTACATTTGCATTTGTAGAAGAGGTACCGAGTCCCATGTATGATTGGTCATCAAGGCTTAAATTTCCTCACTCATGGCATTATGCCATTCAAAATATGATTTGGCTTGGTTAAAGGTTGTTGGTTCTATATATCAGTATTCTATACTCTTGGTAGAGGAAGGTGGGCACAACACTAGAAGGGCTTTGGATTTGACAGACTTAGGCTGGAGGGTCATGTGATGTGTGTGCTGTGGTTTGGTGAGGGAGGAGATTATGTGGATGTAATACTTGTGGTTGGGTATTTGGTCAGATCAACTACGAGTTTGAGGCCTAGGCAGGTGGAGTGAGTCTCGCTGATCTATTTAGAAGGTGAGGATAATGTGGAACAGATTGGAGGTTGCTGTTGTTGATCTTGGAAAATAAGTGTGTCAAGCAAGTTTTGTGGTAGAAGAGAGAAATTATCGTTAGAGAGTAGATGAGTGTGTGGATTGGATGGGCTTATAGTTCGTTGGATTGGGGAGGAGGGTGACAAGTTAATAGGGCTCACATTTTCTTGTTGGTCAAGATGAGGTTGGATTGGTGTTGGGGAGGTGGTTACGAGTTGGCTAGATATAGGGGATTGGGTTTTGATTCTTGATGGGGATGGGATAGTAGACGTAGGAAGACTATAGTTTGAGAAGGAACATAAGTCTTACTTGGATAGTGGGTGAGACCCAGTGCGTTGGGCATTAACTGAAGCCATGGACCTATCCCAAGTGTGGCAGAGCTAAAGCGCCGCCATAAGTCTGAGAAGGGAAAATTATTTTTATTAAATCATAGGTGTCTAGCTACAAATATTCTTCTAGACTCAGGGTCGAGACACCTATATCCATAATGATTAGAAGACAGGCCTAAATTAACACAGACCAATAAAAATTTGTGCATGTTGTAAGGACAGAGGAGAAGAGAGACATAACAACCGAAGACTTTGAATTTATTGTAGTCAGGGGGTTTGGAAAACAATTTGAAGTGCCAGTTTTGATTTTAAAGGACAGGGGTAGGCATACAATTTATTATTCCAACTATTGTATCAAAAGCCTGAACCCAATATTTAAATGGAACAAGACCATGACCAAGTAAAGCAAGTTAAGTGTCTACGACATGTCTTATTTTTCATTCAGATATGCCATTTTATTCACGAGTGTGCGGGCATGCCAAACGGTGTTGAATACTGATTTTTTGAAAATAAGTGCTTAATTTTCTATACTTGCCACCCCAATCAGAATGAGAGGCCTTTATTTTAACTCTAAATCGTCTCTCGACACAACTATTAAAATTAAGAAATGTCTGAAGCAAATCATTACATTTTTTTTAAGAGAAAGAACTAGGTATATCGACTGAAATTATTAATGAAAAGAATAAAATAACAGAGACCATCGTTAGAAACTATCGAGGATGGACCCCACATGTCGAAATGAATAATTTCAAAGGGACATTGACTTTTATTATGAACATTAGATAAGGGCAGTCTAGCCAATTTTCCTTTTTGATAGGAAGAGCATAATGTTGGTGGGGTACTACTAGACATTAAGAGACTATTGTTTTGAACAATGGAGGAGATAGTGGGAAAAGCTACATGGTCGAATCTGTTGTGCCAGTCTTCACAAGATAGTGGCATCACATGGTAGGCTTTAGGGTCAGAATCTAGCGGTAGCAACTTGTAAAGCCCATTTTCACTCGGTCCTCAGAGAAGTATTTCTTTGGTGCGAGTCCTTGGTAAAAAAAAAAAAAGATGGATGGAATTCAAAATAATAATGATTGTCAATACTGGATTTTTGAACAAATAGCAAAGAAGATTTTATTAAAAGGTCATATATTTTGGGAAAGAGAGGACGTGAGGAAGAGAGAATAATAGTTTTAGAACCAATATTAGAGACTGACACACCTTGACCATTGGCAACCTGCAAAGTCTCACCACCAGTATAGTATAAGTTCAATTGGAGACCAGCCAAATTAGGAGTCACATGATAGTTAGCTCCAGTGTCAGCAATCCAAGGGATGTATTACCCAAAAAAGGGAAAGCAGCTCAGCAGTTTGCAATTTGATTGCGCATGCCTCGTATTTGACAAGGTCCCCGTGGAGATTGTCACATCCTTGGAGTCATTGGTATGGGTGGGCGTGAAGTGGTTAAGCCAGGTGCAGAGTAGAAAGGAGGGCATGTAGGTGTGGGGAAAAGAGAACCCGTGGGTGGTGTTTTGATGGCAAGATTGACTTGTGGTGCTCTTGGGGTACTTCAAAGCAATATCTCATAAGCATTAAATTCACTGAAGAGAGAGGTCAGCCTACTACACTAAGTTCATCTGCGAGTGCTTTGGCACGTTTAAAACATTGAGAAACTGGGAGATCATCGCGTTTAAATTCCTAAAGGTCAATATGCAATTATAGTTGACGATTCTAGGAGATAGAACCGAAGGCTTGATTCAAAGCATCCCAAACTTGTTGAGATGAAGAGAGGCCGATAATATAAGAAAAGACATCTTCTGACAATGAGGAGATGAGCTGACACAAGAGCATTTGATCTTTTTGAAACCAGGCCACATAAGCGAGGTTGGGAATAGGTAAGGTTATTAATGTGGATAAGGAAGTATCTGGAATAATTTCCTTTGGAGGAGGAAGGGTTGTCCCATCAACAAAACCAATCAAGTTTTGGTAATTTAGGAGTAGAAGAAATTATGTTTACTATGCCAAATAATTGTGTTAGGTAAGCTTGATAGCAAAAGTATGGTGTGCTTTTGTGAGAGAGGAAGATATGATAGGAGAAGTAGTGTTGGTGCCATTATTGGTGGCAGACAACACAGAGAAGGTAAAAGAGGAGGACGAGGAGGAATAAGTGTTTAGAGGATTAATGCGGGTGTCAACCATGGGCTTTGATACCATGTAAAAATATATGGGAAGGAAGGTTTTGCACTGAAAAGAATCGAACTTTCATTAATTGTTTACAGTATAGTATACAAGCTTATATGAGAGAGGTTGTTGCTTAGCTTGTACAATGAGCCAACGAAAATATAAGTAACAGAAGATGCCAATCATGGATAGGATAATTACTTGATAACTAATAGAAATAAACCCAAGAACTGTGCAAAGATAATCACTGGCCATTCCGGGGCGGATGTTCCACTAAAAGTTGCACTTCATTTTTTGCCAGTTGCCTAGTTAAGGTTTCTGGTTGATGGCATGACAAACAAAATTTATGTTTTGAGGTACATGATACGGTTACAACTAAGCCAGCTAAGATATCTCCACACTCATTGCAAATTGTAGTCAAGATCTTTACCCAACCAAGGCAAATCATGCAGCTGATGTGTACATTGTCTTAGCTAAGGATTGTCTAGTTTTAACTACTATGTCACTCTATTACCATCAAAGAGATTGAGCATTATTAAACTGTCACTTTATAATACTAAGAACACAAAGGATTAAACTAAAAACCTTTTGTCTTATGACCAAAAAAAACAATAAACTTGTGTCTCATCTATATATGATAAGCACATATGTAAGCGCCAGAAACTCCAAATTCTAGAGGATTGATAAACATAGAAGAAACACAAAACAAACAATAAAGGTAATGAAAATATGGAAGAAAAAAATAAAGAGCTCTATAGAGCAAAATAATGGTTTAAAGCCCATGAAAGTTGAAAGACCATTTTCATCCATTTTCCAAAACTGAAAAAAGAAAAAAAAATTATGTGCAGCCAAAATGTAAAATAAAAGTAAAAGGAAAAGAAAACACATGTCATGTATCCTTGGAAAAGAAGCAAAAGGTCAAAAAAAATTAAATAAATAAAAAACCCAAAAGCCATTATAGTTCTAAACTAGCTAGTTGATTTATTCACAAAAAAGATAGTAAGCTAAAGACAAACATGAAAATAAGAACATAAAAAATATAGAAAAGTACAAAAATGTTCTTTAATTTACATATTCTTGTTACCCCCAAAAATGCTCAAGTCTATAAGTTGTTGGCTTGCTGAATGACTTTTTGTATGTTATAGGGATTATTTTTCCAATTTCTTGTCTTCTATAGTAGCTAAATAGTAAAAGAATATTGACTGTGATTGACATTGTTGCAGTTTGAAATCTCTTTCTCTCTCTCTTTCCCCCTTTTCCCTCTTTCTTTGTTCTCTTTTCTCTAGAAATAAAGCTTGTAGAGTGAAAATGAGGCAACCAAAATTAAGGACACTATTGTAGATTTTTGTTTAACGGTATAGTCTTGCTTTACCCATTATCCTTTGACCGAATCAAACCGACTGGTTCAACTAATTGAACAAGTGGCTAGTTATGATTTTGGTTCAATTTATGGCTGGTTTTCAATATCAAATTAGACGAGTCAAAACCTACTAAAAACAAAAAAAAAAAATTTCTGGCCAAACTGATCAAATCAAACCCATAAATATCAAAAATTATATTTTGAATTGTCATTATTACGTCTTCAAGACTAATTGTTATCGTTATGCTACTTGAATTGTGCAATGGTAACTATTGTTTCTTTCTTGTTTTCATCATGTTTTAAGAAGATTTCTTGATTTATAAGCTTATCAAAAGCTCTTTGTAGGATATGGGTATAACTCGTGCTCGTATTCTTGCATTGATTTCTTTGTACTTAGGTCCAAGGCCATTAAGAGTTTTTATTACCTTCTGAGCATTTCTAAGGGAAGAGCCAGCAATTGCAAGTTCATTGACAATAGCTATAAAGTCCCTTAAATATTTAACCACTGATTTGTTGTCTTTGACAACCATTGCTAAGGTTCCTCTTAAACCATAAATTATGTTTTGTGACTTGTTAGCATGTGCAGTGTATCAACTGTCTAAATCTTGTTTAGCAACAGTGATAACAGCAACTATAGGAGAAATCGTTGCATCAACTAAGGCTTTGCATGTCGAAGTACACCATCTTGCCTGTTCCACAATTTGTACTTTGCATTAAAGATGTTATTGCCATTTTGCATGATTGTTGCTAGTGGATAAGGATATGATCCATCGATGCATACCATTAGATCGTATCCATAAAACAAGGTTATAAGTTGGGCCCTCCAAGTAAGGTTTATGTTGTTGCCTATGAGTTTGAGAGGAATTTGTGAGGCAACATTGAAGGTTACCAAGGTATTGGAAATAATGTGTGACTGGTTACTTAGATTGAGGGTGGAACCATTATTTGGTTTAAGTTATTTTGAAAGGCTATGGAGGTGGTCTAGATTTATGCCAGGTACAGTTAAAAGGTCAGCTTGTTAGAGCTACAAGTATTTTGATATCGTGAAAAGGGAGTGAAGTTTATGAAAAAAAAAAAACTCAATATTATCCATTGACTACAAAATATATTTATACAATATGAATACAATCAAGGAATGAATGTATGAGTTATATTTGGCAAATATTTATTCTTATAATTTAGAAGAGAACCCTTAGAATGTTGTTGTATATATTGCCTGAATTGTGGAATGATCTTGTTTGAAATTTGTAATGATTGTTAAGAGATTTTTATTGGTTTAGTTATTATCTTATAAAGTTCTACTCGAGTTGTTACTTCTAAATTTTCTTTTGCACTTAGCGATGTGTTGTGTGCTCCTCATAAAAAAAGACACTTACTTTATGTTTCTCAGTTTTCCAAAACCAATAATAGCTCTATTGGATTCTTTCCTTCTTCATTTGTTGTGAAGGATTTTAGCACGGAGGCATCACTCATTCATGGCTGGAGTATTAAGAACCTGTCTAAGTGGCCATCGTCTATATCTCAACCACTATCCATTTTGGCCTAACACACAAGCCTACAGCTCACTCTTTCTTTATGGCACCAACGACTCATTATCTCCATGAATGATCACTTTGCCAAATTCTATTAATCCATCATCTTCCCTCTTTTAAAATCATCCCCCTTAAACTCATATAATTTTTGTCTTTGTAATAAAAGTCATAAACTTCCATTTGAAGTTTCCTTACTCCATAGCTCAAAGCCTCTTGAGTTATGGTGGCTTGCTCTCATCACGTCCTTTAATCAATATTTAGTAATATGTTATTTTTTGGACATTTTACAAAATCTACTTGGTTGTATCCTCTCAAACAAGAAATTGATGTTCCCCTAATTTTTTGGACGTTTCAAAATTTGGTCAAAGTATGCTTCTAATATCCTATTATTACTGTTTACTACGATCTTGGAGGTGAATACCTTTGCCTACATCATTTTCTCTCAGCACACAACGTGAAATTCAACTTTAATATTTCCCCCTCGTACTCCTAAATATGTTAGCATAGTTGAACGACGTCATCACCATATTACTAATATTGCGTTAACTCTTCTCCACCATATATCCATACCACTCAAACATTGGACCTCAACTTGTCAAGATGTAGTTTCTCTTGTTGATAAAATGCCCACTTCACCCTTCGCCACCTTTTGAGGCTTTGTTTCACATAACCCCCAACTATTACACACTTAAAGGTTTTGGGTGCTTGTGCTACCATTCGCTCAATCTATATACACATTATATGCTTTAACCAAAGTCCAAACCATCTGTCTATTTGGGTTATTCCACTTCCAACCGTTGCATCACAAACTCATAAAGTTTCAAGTCTCTTGTGACTTCATCAATTCTTACTCAGACGCCTCACTAGTTGTTCTCTCCTAAGGTCCCACTCTTATCTTCTTGCTAGTTTACGTCGATGATAACATTGTTACCAGCAACCAGCCCATTGAAATCAACCAGGTCACGTATGTGCTTCTTTCTCACTTTTCTATTAAAGATCTTGGGGACCTTGGCTTCTTCTTTGGGGCAGAAGTCCTACGCATTAAAAATGGGCTCTTACTTTCACAAAGCTAATATTTATTGGAATTTCTTCAAAAGACCAACATATATCAAGCTAAACGTGTGTTTGAGTGTTTAAATTCTCACAAAAAGCAACCAGGGAAATGTTCAATATTCTTACTAATATTAATACTAGTTTTGATTAATTTTAATTTGGATTTGTATTCTCAATTTGAAGTATCGTTTTTTCTTTTGCATATTAAGTTCTCACAAGTCAAAAGCTTTGAATTAGTACCAGTTGACAAGGAGAATGAGAAAACTATTTCTCAAATCAATAGAGAAAAGAAGAAGGCTTTGTCAACTTCCAAATGAAGAGCAAAGTAGTTTAAAAGATTATTTTGTCATGCTTATCAATAGAATCCATTCTAGCATGAGGAGGCTAGCTATCCAAGCTAATAATATTAAAATCAAGTCAGCTATCATTCAAATGATCTAGATATTTGTTCAGTTTGGAGGCCTTCCAAATGATCATCTTAACCTCCATTTTACAAGCTTTTTAGAGATTTGTGACATGTTTAAAAACAATGGTGTGTCAGATGATTCCACAAGGTTCTGATTGTTTCCATTCTTTTTGAGAGACAAGGCAAAGATTTGATTGAGTTTGTTACTTTAAGGTTTGATCATTATATGGGAGGAGTTCACACAAAGATTTCTTGCCCAATTCTTTCTACTTGATGAGACTGCAAAAATGAGGAATGATATCACTTTTTTTCTGCAACATGACATTGAGACATTGTATGATGTATGGGAAAGGTACAAGGATCTACTTCAAACATGTCCACATCATGGTCTTCATAAATGGCTTCAGGTTCAAACATTTTACAATGAACTCCTTAGTTCTACTCAGATTACCATTGATGCAGTAGTAGGAGGAGCTCTTATGTGTAAAAAT
The DNA here is from genome assembly GCA_037832335.1 of Carallia pectinifolia. Classification (NCBI taxonomy): domain Eukaryota; kingdom Viridiplantae; phylum Streptophyta; class Magnoliopsida; order Malpighiales; family Rhizophoraceae; genus Carallia; species Carallia pectinifolia. The sequence goes on along the minus strand of CM075446.1, from coordinate 8,823,985 downwards.
ATTAATGAGACAAATGATTTACTTGAGAATATGGTTTTGAGCAACAATAATTGGAATTCAAAATGGACGCACCAAAAGAAGTAGCTAGAATTGATGAGCTCGATGCTATTTCAGCTCACACTGCACAAGTGGCAGCTTTATCCGAGAAATTCGATTAGATGGGAGTTCATGTGGTGCTAGGTGTAATGAGTTGTGACCTATGTAGTGAAAATCATCCTAGCAAAAGTTGTTTTTATGACTAACAAAGGCGTTTAGTTTGTTTCCAACTAAAACTATTAGCAACACAATCCTGACCTTAACTTCTACAATCCAAGCTAGAAAAATCATCCTAATTTTTCATGGACCAACAACACAGGTTAGCAACCATTTGCCATAAAACCTCTTGGACTTTCCCAACCTATGCAACTTAGAAAAGAAACCAACAATGAAAGAAATATTTTCGCAATAAATGGCCAAGAATGATACCATCCTTCAGAGTTAAGCTACTTCAATTTGAAATCTAGAGGTACAACTTGGTCGATTCGCGAATTCCATAAGCAATAGAGCACAAGGTTCTCTTCTAAGCAATACCGATGAGAATCCCAAAATAAAGGGCAAAGAACACTGTAAATCCATCACCTTGAGGAGTGAAAAAGAAATAACAAGTCCTAAGAATCATGAATTTGCATTAACAAACTTGTCTAAGAAAGATGAAGAAAATAAGAAAATGAGTGACAATTAAGGGCTATTAGATTCTTCCAATTTGAAACTTAACTTGGCACATAAACCAAACCCCATCCACAATCAAGAGCACTATAATTAGTACCCTCCTCTCCCACAAAGGTTCCAAAAGAAGAAACTTTACCAACAACTCTCCAAATTCATGGATGTCTTCAAGAAGCTACATATCAACGTTGCATTTGCTGATGTATTAGAACAAATGTCGAGTTATGCTAAATTTATGAAGGAAATCATAATACAGACAAAGCGTTTGGAGGACATTGAGACATTGGCTTTATTTGAGGAGTGAAGTTCTATTCTCTAAAGCAAACTTCCAACAAAATTGAAGGATCTAGGAAGCTTTCTATTCTTTGCACCATAAGTAATCAATTCTTAAAAAAAAAACTCTTTGTGTTTGGGAGCAAGTGTCAATTTGATGCCATTATCCACATTCAAGAGGCTTGGTTTGAGGGAAGCAAAGGCCACCACTGTGACTTTACAATTGATAGATCATTCTTTAAAAATCCCAAAAGGGTAATTAAAGATGTTGTTGTGAAAGTTGAGAATTTGATTCTACCTAAAGATTTTAGGCTTAAAAAAAAATTTTGCACTCTACGTTTAACGATTTCTGTCATTTTGCTCTCATTGTTTTTTCTTGTTAGATTGTGCCCTCAAACTTTTTTTTGTTAACTATTTATGGCCTTTTTCGTTAGTCAACTGCCACGTCAGTAACTTTTGACAAGTCAACATGCCACGTAAGAAAAATTTGCCACATTAGCATGTCACGTCAGAAAAATTTGCTAACGTGACATATTTCAAAAATCAGTTTTTTTATTTTTTTTCATTTTGTTAATTTATAATTTTAATGTGATAAAAAGAAATGGAAAATACAATTTTCTTTTTATTGAAAAATGATAATTTTAATGTTTTAAAAAAAATAAAAAAAGTAAAATTAGTTTTCTTTTTTTTTCCAAAGTAAAAAAGTAAAATTAATTAAAAGAGAAAACAAATTTTAATTTTTTTGTGTTTGTTTAAAAGTAAAATTACGTTTCCAAAAATTATTTTTCTTGTTTTTTTAGTACCTTTTTTATTGGAAAAAATAAAACTAACTTTTTTTGCGTTTTTAAAAAAATTAAAATTAGGATTTTTTGATGAAAAAGAAAATTGTGTTTTTCATTTCTTTTTATCATATTAAAATTATAAATTAACAAAATGAAAAAAGCAAAAAATCTATTTTTGGAATATGCCACATCAGTAAATTTTTCTAACGTGGCATGCGAACATGGCAAATTTTTCTTACGTGGCATGCTGACTTCTCGAAATATGCTGACGTGGCAGTTGACTAACAACAAAGGGCATCAATAGTTAACGGAAAAAAGTTAGAGGGCATAATCTAACAAAAAAAAATGATGAGGGCAAAACGATAGAAATTGTTGAACGTGGAGGACAAAATCTTGATTTAAGCTAAGATTTTGTTATCTTGGATATAGAAGAGGACTATAAGATCCCTATTATCTTGGGAGGCCTTTTCTAACTATGGGGAGGACTTTAATAAATGTGCAATAAGGTAAGCTCACCATACGAGTTATAATCAAGCAGTCAAGTTCAACATGTTTAAAGCCATAAAATTCCCTAGTGAGTCTGATGTTTGCTTCAAAATTGATATGGTGGATAAACTTGCTGAAGATTTTTCTTTGAATGGTCAACCAATAGATCCTCTAGAGGCAGTCCTTAGGCATGCACGCATTGCGGATGATTTGAAGGTAATTGAATATGTCAATTTATTAGATGCATCATCAACACTATTTGGACAAATAGCAAAGTTTGAGCTATTAAATTCTTTATCAAATTGGGATGTCATGAAGCCATTTGTAGAGGAACCACCAACTTTGGAGTTCAAGCCACTACCAAATTACCTTCAATATATATATCTATTTTTTTGGAGAATCATCAACTCTACTGATGATAATTTCTTATGCACTTGATGATGTACAACAAGAGAAGCTGTTAAGGGTTTTGACAGAGTATAAGAGAGCATTGGGTTGGTCATTAGCTGATATTTGGGGCATTAGTCCTTTTGTTTTTATGCATAAAATTCTACTATAAGATCACTTTAGATCTACTTTTGAAGCACAAAGAAGGCTAAATCCAATTATAAAGGAAGTTTTGAAGAAGAAAAAAAATCAATGACATGACCATAGTATTATCCATCCTATATTAGATAGTGCCTGGGTGAGTCCAGTACAATGTGTTCCAAAGAAAGGTGACATGACTGTGGTAAAGAATGAGAACAATGAACTTATCCCTACTAAAACTAATTTAGGTTGGAGAGTTTGTATGGACTACTGCAAGCTCTACAAAGCCACAAGGAAATATCACTTCCCTTTGCCTTTCATAGATCAAATGTTGGATCGGTTGGCTAGTCATAACTATTATTGCATTCTTGATGGATATTCTAAATACAATCAGATAGCTATTATCCCAAAAAATCAAGAGAATACCACATTCACTTGCCCTTATGGTACTTTTGCATTTAGGAGGATACCCTTTGGTTTTTGTAATACACCAACTACATTCCAACATTGCATGATGTCGCAGGAGACTTGATGCCATATAGTGCTATGCAGACTCGGCCAACACCCAGCCTTTTGTTTGGGCCTCTTGACCCAAGCCCACTATATGATGGAAGCCCATGGACATGTGGCCCAATATCCTCTATGTAGCCCATGCCATGGCCCACCTTGGGACACACATGTACGCTCATACCTACATTGAAACCTCTCAGATTTTAGCTTGTCTCAAGGAGTGCCCAGCCACTCCAAAGTCTCATACCTGGAATTGGTACAAGGTGTCACCAACTCCAGCATGATCAGTGCTCAAATGACTCACAGCAGCCCATCAAATCTTTGTCATCAAGATGACGTGCCCTCACAGTCATTTGTTTCGTGTGCAGTGCAATATTTACAGTATACCCAGGCCATTTACAGCATGATGTGCCAGGCCAATGCCCAGAGCATAGCTAGTGTTTTGTATTTGCTTCATTGAAGGCTAAAGAATGATGTGTTAGGCAAACTCCTCAGTTGCAAGCAGTGTGCAGATACCCCGCGCATCATCGCCGGCATGCTGGCAACCTTTGTGTCATTATAAGATGGTTGACAACCATGTCATAGTCCAACATGAAACCAATAGGCTGGACCCTCAACATATTTGGGTCAGCATGTTGACACCCTGAGCTTTTTGGATTACGTGTCAACACATGTGCATCGTCTCCAGTGGGTAAACACCAAAGTACATCATCGACAGCTGGTTAATATGGCCCAGTAATAGAGCACATCAGGGACAATGTGTAGAAACTTTGCACATCGTTGCAAGCATCCCAACAACCTGTGTTTCATGGCAAAAGCATTGGCATCCACATCGCATTGTAGCAAAGAGCTAGTGGGCTTGTAGGCCATCAAATCTTTATTAGTGGGGTAACGCGGCCTCACACTCTATAATGTTGTGTGTAGCCTGATATTTGTAGTATTTCTAATCCATATACAATGACCAAATCATGGGCAATGCTTTATGTTTATGTTACTGAGCGGTGCAACGTGCTATTGTAGGGAGACTTCCCATCACATCTAGGATAGTGTGCGCATGCTCTGGTGCCTGATTGCAGCCCACGCATTCTAGATATTGTATTGGCCCCGACGTTCTTTGTAGCAAACTCTAAAATGGTTGACATCACAACAAGTTGTCTGCAGCAAAATAACATAACCTAGGACCTAACGATGCTGTGGGCAGTGTGTTGATACCACGCGCATCGTCACGAATGGGCTGGCACCTCAACAAGTCCTTCGCAGCTACCTCCGGCAACTTAGAACCTCAATGCTTTTAGGTCAATATGTTGACTCCCAAAGCATTTGAGATAGCATGCTAACATATGTGCATTGTCTTCAGCTGTCTGAGACCTCACACATCGTTAGTAATGGGCTAGAACCTCAATATGTCCTCAATAGTAGCCTGCAGTGGCTGCACCTCCAACACATTTGTGTCAACTTGTTGACACCCTGAGTTGTTGAGATCGCGTGCGAACACATGTGCATCGTTTCTAGTAGGCTGGCACTCAAGTATGTCATCGACAATTGGTTGAAACAAGCAAGAAACTGAGTAGGTCAGGGACAATACGTAGACACCTGCACATCGTCGCTAGTGGCTAGTATCTTAGCATGTCAGGGGCTTCATGCAAACACGACGTGCATCATTGCCAACATGCTAGCAACCCACCTGTCATTGTAAGAGTATTGGTACTCACATCGCACTACAACACAAAGCTAGCAGGATGGCACATAAAATCTTCATCAATTGGGCAAGGAGGCCTCCTGCTCTATTGTGTCATGTACGGAAGAATCAAACTTTATATTTCACGCTCAATCCTAAACAAAATTTCTAAGAAAAATTGCATAGAGAAATGTGCTATTTGCAGCATACCCAAGCCATTTGCAGCATGATTTGTTTGGGGCCAACCCCCCGATAGTGGGTAGTGTTATATGCCTACATCACCAAACACTTCAGCATCCTATTACAAGCAGGCACCCCAGCAAATCGGGGGTCGTTTACACATGCTTCAGGCGTAGTTGATAGTGTGTTGGCAACCCACGATATGTATTCAGCATATTGGAACCCACAACCTCTCTAGCAAGCTGCAAGCATGTTGACACTCCATCAACTGGTCTACAGTGAACTGAAGTGGGTTGGCACCTAATTGTGTCGAAGCCAGTGTGTTGAAACCTCACGCATCATCACTAGTGAGCTATTACCTCAGCATGTCCTTGGCAGCGGCCTCTAGAGGGCTATTAGCACCTAAACACGTTTGGGTAAGCATGTTGAAACTTTAAGCATTGGGGATAGTGTGCCAACACATGTGCATCGTCCCTAGCGTACTAGCACCTTAGTACATTTTCAACAGTTGGTGGAGAAGAGCGGGTAACAGAGCACATCGGGGACAGTACGCAAACACCTTCAACATTGTCACCAACATGTTGACAGCCTGCATATCATTGCAAGATTGTTGTTATCCACACCATGCTACAACATGAAGCCATAGGGCTGACAATCCATCAAATCTTCATCAATAGGGTAAAGCGGCCTTGCACTCTATCGCATCATGTGTTGAGTGATATTTGCAATATCAGGCCGTTTCCAATATGATGTGTTGGAGCTGACCCCACTGATCATGGCCAATGTCTTGCGCTTGCATTACTGAATGCTGCAATGTACTATTGCAGGGAGACACCTTAACACATCAGGGTGTAGTGTGCGCATGCCCTAGGCATCATTGTTAGTGCGATGGCAGCTGATGCATCATAGCCAACATATTAGACCCCACATTCTCTGAAGCAAACAGCAAGCAGGCTAGTACCCCATCAAGTCGTTTGTAGTGAGCTAACACAACCTGTCACCCAATCACGTCGTGGGCTGTGAGTTAGTACCTCACGCATCATTACCAATGGGCTAGCATCTCAGCATGTTGTCGGCAGCTGCCTCCAACACGTTTAGATAAGAATGTTAACACCGCAAGCATTAGTGACAACGTGCTAGCACATGTGCATCATTCCTAGCGTGCTAAAATCTTCCTTTGTTGTCGACAGGTGGTAGAGATAGGCTAGTAACTAAGCATATCTAGAATAGCGTGTAGAGACTTCATACAATGTCATTAGTGACTGGCACTTTAGGATATTGGAGACTTCTTGAAGAGTCCTGGCAAAATGTCGTCAGCATGCTGGCAACCTGCTTGTCCTCGAAAGAGTGGGACCATAGCCGCACTATAGAATAAATCTAGCGAGCTGGCAGCCCAACAAATCTTTGTTAACGAGGTTATGTAGCCTCGCACTCCTTTGTGTCATTTATAGCGTGCCCAAGCTGTTTGCAGCATGATATGCTTGGGTCAACATTCAGATCGTGGGTAATGTTTTATGCTTGCCTCACCAAACGCTGCAACGGGCTATTGTAAATAGGCCCGCCAGCACATCAATGGTTATGTGAGCATCATCCGGACGTCATTGTAATCGAGCTGATGTAACAAATTGATCCAATCTAACACCCATTATGTCGAGCGTAAAGTGTTGAAATATTGTGCATCATCCCAATCGGGCTTGCACCGCTATATGTCATCGGCAACTACTTACAGTGTCTAGACCTCCAACATGTTATCATTAGCACGTTGATGACCTAAGCATTTGGGATTACGGGCCTACACATATGCATCGTTTCTAGTAGGCTAGCACCTTAGTACATAATTGACAGTTTGTTGACATGGGTTAGTAAACGAGCACGTCAGAGACAACATGTAGACACCCTTCATATTGTCGCTAGTGGCTGGCACCTTATCATCTTGGGGGCTCTGTACAAACACCTCGCACATCATCGCTAGCATGCTGGAAGCCTACGTGTCGTCATAAGAGTGTTGGCACTCACACCACATTGCAGCATGAAACCAGTGAGCTAGTAGCCCATCAAATATTTGTCAGCTAGGTAACGCAGCCTTCCACTCCATTGTGTTGTGTGTAGCATGTTATTTGTAGCATACCCAAGCCATTTGTTGCATGATGTGTTGGGGATAACCACCCAATTGTGGGGTAGAGTTTTGAGATTACATCGCTAAATGCTTCAATGGCTATTGCAAAGAGGTACTCTAGCACATCGAGGGCAATTTGAACATGCTCTAAGCGTCGTTGCCAACTTACTGGTGGCTCACACATCATAGTCAGCATATTGGCACCTCGTCAAGTTGTCTATGACAAATTGACACAGCTTGTCACCAAATTGTGTCATGGGCAGTGTATTGACACCTTGCGTATCATCGCCAGTGAGCTAGCATCTCAACATGTCCCTGCTATCTCTGGTGGTATGGATCCTCAATGTGTTGGGTCAACATATTGACACCCTGATTATTTGGGATAGTGTGCTAACATATGTGCATTGTCTCCAATGTGCTAGCAGCCTAATAGGTTGTCGATAGTTGTTTGAGACGAGCTGGTAGCTGAGCAAGTCAGGGATACAATGAAAATACCCCACACATCGTCACCATCATTCTGGTAGCCCGCATGTCGTCGCAAGAGTTTTAGCACACACGCCACGCTATAAAATGAAGCCGGCTGGCTGGCAGCCCATCAAATCTTCTTAAATGGTAGGACGCGACCTCGCTCTCTATTGTGTCATGTACAGCATGATATTTGCAACATACTGAGGACATTTCCAGTATGATGTGTTCGGGCCAACCCACAAATTGTGCCCAGTATTCTGTTCTTGCATCATCGAACTCCATAGGATGCTATTATAGGGAGGCACCCCAACACATTGAGAGTAGTGCATGTTTGATCCAAGCATCATTGCCAATGTGCTGGCAACCCACGCAATGTTACCAAGGTATTTGCACCCACGTGTTCGGTAATATGCTACAAGCAGCCTAGCACCCCATAAAGTCGATTGTGGTGAACTTACGGGTCTTACACCTGATTAAGTCGTGGACTATATGTTGACATCTCGCATATTGTCACTAGTGGGCTGCCACCTCAGCATGTTTTTGGCAACTGTTTGCGGCGAGCAAGACCCCAGACACATTTGGGTCAGTATGCTGACACCTTAATCATTACTAATGTCGTGTTAACACATGTGCATCGTCTCCAATGGACTAGCACACTTGTACGCTGCTGGCAATCAATTTAGACGGTTGGTAACCAAGCACGTCTAGGACAGCGTAAAGAGAACCTGAGCATTGTCGTTGTGGCTAGTACCTTAGCACATTGTGGGCTTTGTGTAGACACCCTACGCATTATTGTCAGCATGTCAGCAACTCACATGTTGTCGGAAGAGTGGTGGCACCTAAGTGGCGCTGCAACATAAACCCAGCAAGGTTGACGGCCCATCAAATCTTCATTAGCGGGATGGCACGAGCTCAATTTCCATTGTGTTGCATGCAGCGTGATTTTTGTAGCATACTCAGGTCATTTGCAACAAGATGTGCTAGGGTCAACCACATTATTGTTGATAGTGTTCTGTGCTTGTCTCATCTAATGTTGCAGCGTGCTATTGCGGGGAGGCATTGCAGCACATCGTGGTTGTGTGCGCAAGGTTTGAGCATCGTTGTCAGCGTTCTGACAGCCCATGCATCGTAGCCAACGTATTGGCACTCACATGCTCAATAGCAAACTACAAGCAGGCTAGCACCCCATCAAGTTGTTTATGTTGAATTAACGTTGCTCAGTACCCAATTATGTCGTGGGCAGTGTGCAAACTCCTCGCTTATCATTACCCCTAAACTGGCCCCTCAAAATGTCCTTTATAGCGGCATGTGGCGGAAAGGACCATCAACACATTCTGTACTAGGGTCAAGCTACATGCAGATTAGCACCACATCAAGTCATATGTGACGAATTGACACTGCCTGGCACCTAGTTGTGTCGTGGGCAGTATGTTCATACCTTGTGCAACGTTACCGCTGGGCTGGAGCCTCAATATGTCCACTACAACTACCTCCGCTAAGCATTTTTTATTACATACTGACATCTATGCATGGTTTTTAGTGTGATAGCACCCTAGTACATTGCCGATAGTTGGTAGATATGTTCTAGTAATCTTGCATGTCAGGGATAGCATATAGACACTCCATGCATCGTCACTAGTGGTTAGTGCCTTAGCATGTCGAGGGCTTCCTACAAAATTCTTGTGCATCGTCGCCAACATGCTGGCCACTCGCATGTCGTCACAAGAGTGGTAGGACCCTTGTTGCGCTGCACCTTGAATCTAGTGGGCTTGTAGCCAATCAAATCTTAGTAGTTGGATGACGCAGCCTCCAATTCTATTGTGTCATGTGCAGCATGCGATTTACAACATTCCTAGGCTACTTGCAACATGATGTGTTGGAGTCAATTCCCCAATCATTGGGCAATGTTCTGTTCTTGGATCATAAAATGCATCAATGTGCTACTATAAGGAGGCACCTAGCACATCAGGGGGAGTTTACGCATGCTCTAGGGGTCGTTGCTTGCATATTGGTAGCCCACGCATCATGGCCAGCGTATGGGCACCAACATGCTCTGTAGCAAGTTTCAAGCAATCTAACACCTCATCAGGTCTCTGACACCCAATTATGTAGTGGGCTATGTGTTGACACCTTGTTCATTGTCGCCAAGAAGTTAGCAACTTGTGTTGCATTGTTAAGTGTTAGCACCTGCTCCGCACTGTAGCATGAAGCTAGAAGGCTATTAGCCCATCAAATCTTCATTAGTGGGATAACGCAGCCTCACACTTCATTGTGTTGTGTTCAGCATGAAATTTACAGTATACTTAGGTCATACGCAACATAATGTGGTGGGCCAACCTACAAATCATAGGTAGTGTTTTATGCATGCATAACTGAATGATGCAGGATGCTATTGCTGTAAGGCACCCCAGCACATCAAGGCCACTATTCATATTCTCTAGGCGTCGTTGTTAGTGTGATGCAACCCGCACATCATATTCAATATATTGGCCCCCACGACCTCTATAGCAAGCTCCAAGCAGGCTGGCATTGCGGGGTGCCTACGCAAGTCACCTATGACAAACTAGCATAGCCTATAACTTAATTTTATTGTGGGCAGTACGTTGACAGCTAGGGCTTTATCATCAACAGGCTAGCAACTAAGCATGTCCTTGGCAGCTACCTCCCGCAGGCTGGACTTGCAATATGTTCAGGTGATGAGCATTTCGGATTGCATGCCAACACATGTGCATCGTCTCCAGCAGGCTAGCACCCTAGTACATCATCAATAATTGGTTGAGACGAGCTGGCAATAGAGCACATTGGGGATAGCATGGGGACGCCCCGCATAATGTCACTGGTCGTTGGCACCTTAACACGTCTGGGCTTCATGCAGACATCCTAGACATCGTTGCCAGCATGCTGATAACCCGAATGTCGTCGCAAGAGTGTTTGTACCCACGTCACATTGCATTATGTAGTTAGCAATCTAACAACCCATCAAATTTTTGTCAGCATGGTAACACAACCTCGCACTTTATTGTGTTGTGTGCAGTGTGCTATTTACAGCATACCCAAATCATTTTTAGCATGATGTGCAGGGATCAACCTCAGGATTAAGGGCAATGTTTTGTGCTTGAATCATTTAACGCTGCAGCACGCTATTGTTGGAGAAATTCCAGCATATCAGTGACCGTATGCACTTCCTCCAGCATCGTTGCCAGTGCAATGGTAGCCCATGCATGATAGCCAGCATATTGGCACCCACATGCTCTATAATAAACTACAAACAGGCTGACCGCCAATTAAGTCATTTGCGATAAATTGACGCAACACGGCACCCAATTAAGTGGTGGACAATGCACTGACCCCTCGCACATAAACACAAGCAGGCTGATACCTCACAATGTCCTCAACAGCTGCCTACATCGTGCTGGAGCCCAAACTTATTCGGGTTAACCTATTGACACTGTAAGCATTTAGGATTACGTGCCAACACACTTGCATTGTCTCCCATGGACTGGCACCCTAATGTATCATTAAGAGCTGGTTCAAACAAGATGGCAATCGAGTAGGTTGAGGATAACATGTAAGCAACTGCACATTGTCCCAACATACTAACAGCCCGCATAATATTGCAAGAGTGTTAGAGCCCACGTTGGGCTGTAGCATTTTGTAGGTGAACTTACAACCCATCAAATCCTTGTGCAACGAGCTATTGTATTGTATACAACATACTATTTGCAGCAAACCCAGGCTATTTGCAACATAATGTGCTGACGTCAACCCCTAAATTGTCCGCAGTATTCTGTGCTTGAATTAATGAACATTGTAATGTGCAATTGCAAGGAGGCACCCCAGCACATCGATGGCTGTGTGTGCATGCTCTGGGCATCGCTACCAACATGGTTGCAACCCACACATCTTCGCCAGCATAGTGGCACCCAAGTGCCTTGTAGCAAGTTGCAACAAAGCTGATACCCCTTCAACTATCCTGCAATAAACTAACACGGCCTGGCACCCACTTGTGTCGGGGTAGAGTGTTGAAGCCTCATGCATAATCACCAGTGAGCTAATACCTCAACGTATCAAAAATAACTACTTCTGGCAGTTGGACCCCCAGCACGTTCAGGTTAGATTAATACTCTAAGCATTTGGGATTGTGTGCCCACACATGTGCATTGTCTCCAGCAATTTGGCACCGTAGTACATCATTGCGTCAAGTCATATCAGGTAAACTAACACAGTCTGGCTCCCAATTGTGTCATCAATAGTGTGTTAATACCTCGCGCATTATCATTAATGGGCTGGTACCTTAGCATGTCCTTTACAATTACCACTAGCGGGCTAGACTCTCAACACGTTCGAGTTAGTATGTCGACACCCTAAGCAATTTGGATTATGTGTCAACACATGTGCATCGTCTCTAATAGGCTAGAACCCCGCACATTGTCAACAGTTGGTTGATACGACCTAGTAATCGAGCACATCGAAGATAGCATGCAGACACCCTACACATCGTTACTAGTGGTTGTGACCTTAACATGTTAAGGGCTTCATGCCCCACGCATTTTCAACAACATGCTAACAACCACTCTACACTGTAATATGAATCCATACGGTTGGGAACACATCAAACTGTCATCAACAAGGTGACAAGGCCTCACACTCTATTGTGTTATGTGCAACGTGCTATTTGCAGCATGCCCAAGTCGTTTGCAACATAATGTGCTAAGGTTAACCCTCAGATTGTGGGCAGTGTTCTGTGCTTGCCTCATCAAATGGTGCAGCGTGCTATTGAAATAAGGCAACCCAGTACATTGACGGCTATGTACGGATGCTCCGAGCATAATTGTCAACATGCTAGCAACCCTTGTTTAGTAGCCAACGTATTGGAACACACGTGCTCTGTAGAAAGCTGCAAGCAGGCTGGCACCCCATTAAGTCGTTTACAACGAACGAATGCGTCCTGATACCCAATTGTGTCATGAGCAGTGTGTTGACACCTTGTGAATCGTTATTTGTGGGTTGGCACCTTACCATGGCCTAGGCAACTGCCTGAGGAGGGCTGGACCCCAAACACGTTTGGGTCAACATGTTGACATCATCAGCATTAGTGATAGTGCGCCAACACATGTGCATTATCTTTAGTAAGTTGGCACCCTAGTACGTTGTCAACAACTGTTTGAAGCGGGCTAATAACTGAGCACGTCGAGGACAACAGTTAGACACCTCACACATCGTCGTTAGTGGCTGTCACCGTAGTATGTCGAGGCCTTCATGCAGATGCCCCGTGTGCCATCGCAAGAATGTTGCACCCACGTCACGCTTTAACATAAATCCAGCAGGCTAGTAGCCCATCAAATCATCGCCAATTGGGTGACGCAACCTCCTACTTAATTATGTTGCGTACAATATACTATTTCCAACATACCCAGGCTATTTACAGTGTGATGTGTTGGGATCAACCCCAAATCATGGGCAGTGTTCTATGCTTGCATCACCGAAAGCTACAATATGCCACTATAGAGAGGCACCCCCAGCACAAATAGGGTAGTTTGTAAGTACTTTGGGTGTCGTTGCCATCATGATGGCAGCCCATGCCTTATAATTAGCATATAGGCACCAACGTACTCTATAGCAAGCTACAAGTAGGCTGGCACCCTATCAAGTCGTATGCGATAAACTGGTATGGCATAGCACCCAACTGTGTTTTGGGTAGTTTGTTGACACCTAACACATTATCACCAGTAACTTGGCACCTTATTATGTTCGGGTTAACCTGCTAACACCTTAAGCATTTGCGAATGCATGCCAACACACATGCATCGTCTTTAGTGGCTTAGCACCCTAGTACGTTGTTGACAGTTGTTTGAGATAGGCGGGTAACTGAGCATGTTGAGGAAAGTGTGTGAATACGTGAGGCCCACGTGTTGTCACAACATTGTTGGTAGCAAAACCGTGCTACAATATAATGCCAAGGGCTGACAGCCTATCAAATCTTTATTGGCAGAGTGATGTGACTTCTCATAGCCATTTGCCGTATGCAACATGTAATATGCAACATACCTAGGTCATTGTAGCAAGATCTGCTGGGGGGTTAACCCCAAGATTATTAACAGTATTTTGTGCTTGTATCACCGAACGACGCAACGTGCTATTGCAGGGGGGAGCCTCAGCACATTGGTGGGTGTGTGCATATGATTTAGGCGTCATTGACAGTGTGCTAGCAACCCATGTTTCGTAGCCAACATATTGGCATTCACATGCTCTACAGCAAGCTGCAAGAAGGCTGGTACCCCATCTAGTCGATTGCGACAAACTGATGCAGCCTAGTACCCAATTGTGTCGTGGGAACGTATTGAAATCTCACTCATCGTCGTAAGCAAGCTAGCACCTCAACATGTCTACGGTAGTTGCCTATGGCAATTGGACCCCCCAACACGTTTGGGTCAACATGTCAAAACTATAAGCATTTGGAATTGCATACTAACACATGTGCATCGTCTCCAGTAAGCTAGCACCCAAATACGTCATTGGCAATTGGCTGAGAAGAGATAGTAATTAAGCGCGTCGGGAATAGCGTGTAGACAATGCACTCATTATTGCTGGTGGTTAGCACCTTAGCACATTAGGGGCTTCGTGCAGACACCCTGCGTATTGTCGTCAGCATACTGGCAACTCGCATGTCATCGCAAGAGTGTCGACACCCAAGCCGCACTACAACATAAACCGAGCAAGTTAGCAGCCCATCAAATCTTCCTTAGTAAGGTGATGAGGCCTCGCACTCCATTGTGTTGTGCGCAACATGTTATTTGCAACATATCCAGTCCATTTGCAACATGATGTGCTGGGATCAACTGCCAATCATGGATAGCATTCTGTGCTTTTTTTACCAAACATTGTAGCATACTGTTGCAGGGAGGCACTCCAGCACATGGGTAGCTGTGTGAGCATGGTCTGGGCGTTGTTGTCAGCGTGCTAGCACCCACATGCTCTATAGCAAGTTGCAAGCGGACTAGCACCCATCAAGTCACCTGCGGCAAACTGGCGCAGCCTGACACCCAATTCTATCGTGGGAAATGTGTTGACACCTTGCGCATCATCAACAACGAGCTAACACCTCAGCATGTCCTTTGCAGCTACCTCCTGCAGATTGGACCCTCAACACATTTGGGTCCACAAGTTGACACCTAGAACATTTTGGATTACATGCCAATACATGTGCATTGTCTCCAATGGGCTACTACCCTAGTACATTGTCGACAGTAGGTTGATATGGCCTAGTAATCGAGAAAATCAAAGATAGCATGCAAACACCCCACACATCGTTGCTAAAGATGTGTTGTGTACAGTGTGACATTTGCATCATACCTAAGCCATATGCAGCATGAAGTCCAGGGCCAACCCCCAAATCGTGAGCAGTGTTCCGTGCATGCATCACTAGACATTGCAGCGTACTATTACAGGGAGGCACTCCAGCAAAACAGAGGTAGTGTGGGCATGCTCTGAGCATCCTTGCTAGCGTGATGGCAGCCATGCATCGTAGCCAATGTATTGGTCCCCACATTCTCTGTAGCAAGCTCCAAGTAGGCTAGCACCCCAACAAGTCATCTACGACGAACTAACGCTGTCTGGCACCCAATTGTGTCGTTGACAATATGTTCACACCTCGCGTATCATCACTCGTGGGTTGGCACCTCAGTATATCCCCGGCTGTTGCCTCCTGCAAGCTAGACCCTCATGCAGGCTAGACCCTCAACACGTTAGGGTCAGCTTGATAACCTAAATTTCGAGGATGAAATTTCTAAAGGGAAGGGGGAAACTGTAACACCTAATTTTATCCCTATTAGGACCACCGGATTTTTCTGAGCACGTGCATATACTTGTTGTGCATGTGATGTATAGAGGTCAATTTAGGAATGAAAATGCGAAGTGGCATACATAATTGTACTTAAAGTAGGTTTAATTACCCTTAAGCATGTAAGCATGATCAGATTAACTTAAACTAAGCTTAAACATAAATTAAGCTTAAGAGTGATTAACTTAGACTAAGCATGATTAGCACTGATTAATCATGATTAATTAGTACCAATCAAGATTAATTAATTCCTAAGCATGATTAGTCGGCAACTAATCGCAAATAATTATTGTTAATTGTGATTGATTAAACCTAACCGTGGACCTAGATTAATCTTATGTAACCTAAAATTAAGGTTAATTAAGCTTAAATTTTTGTTAATTGAAATTAGGATGAACTAGTTGTGGTTGAGCTTAATTACTTAAGCTTAGTCAACCTTAATTGAGCTTAATTAAGCTAATTAAACTAGGATTAGACGACCATGACATGACGATAAATGCTTGGATGGTAATTTAAACAAAAACAGAGATAAAAGGAGGAAGAACCTAAAGGGACCAAGAGAGAGAGAGAGAGAGAGATAGAGAGAGTGTGCATGGGAGGAGAAAGAGAAAAAAGAAAAAAACGAAAAATTGGAAATTAGACCAAAGGTACCTATGCGAAGAGCATATTTTTCTACACATGTTTACATATCTAGTGAGCAACTACCCAACTGTTATCACAAGTTTTTCTTTTTTGAATGATTATTTGGTTATTAATTATTTCTTGATGAAAATTTGATGTTTGAATGTGTTTCTGTGGTTTAGAGGTTAGATGTAGATGTTGTAAAGCTTGTTATTTGTTTGTTTTCTTATTTTGCAAGTTAAAATTGATGGAAAGATGGATTTAAGGGAGAGGGAAAGAGGGAGAATTCGGCCAAGAGAGAGGGAGAGAGAAAGTTGCATATGATGTAAAAACTTAGTGATTTAGGGCTTAAGATGTGTTTGAAGTGTATATGAGTTAAGTTAATGTTTAGGCTTTACTTCTGTAAGCTAGACTAGGTCAAAAACAATTGAAAAATAAAAGAAAGAGGGTGCAGTTTGGAGAAAGAAAGAGAGAGAGAGAGAGACAGAGAGAGAGAGAGGAAGGACTGATGTTTTCTAGCTTAATCTAGCTTAATTGTATGTTCATTACTTCATCAGGTGCTAATTGGCACTTAATTAGGAAGTTTGCACTTGATTGGATGGGTTTAAGTAATTATAGACTGATTTGATAAAAATTAGGAATTTTTAGACTAAAATGAAAGTTTTGATAAGTTTGAGTAATTGTGGACTAGTTTGATAAACATTAAGAAGAGAAGAACTATAATGTAATTTTTATAAATTTAGGTGAATGCGGACTGTTTTGATTAATATTAAGAGTTGAGGGACTAAGATACAAATAATGATAAATTTAAGTCAATTTGGACTAATATCATAAATATTAGGAATTGCGGTACTAAAATGTAAACAGTGATAAGTTTAGGCAAATGTGGTTTGATATGATCAATATTAAGCATTGAGTAACCAAAAAATATCATCTTGATGACTACAAATAAAAGTGGATGGATTTGATTAAGAATTAAGACTGAGGGACTACAATGTAATTTTCGATAAATATGGAGAACAGTAGACGAGTTAGAAAAAGTTGGAAATGGGATATTCAATTGTAATTTTGAAGAAAACGAGACACAAAAATAAATGAAAGGTTGTGGTTGCTTGCCTCGTAAAGCAAGTCACGGCTAAACGAACCCTGAAAGACAAGTACGGCGACGTTTGGGCCGGAAAGAGAATAATAAAAAAGTATGTGGCTACATAAAAATTTTATGTTACCACGTGTTTTTGAATTGCATGTATATTTGATGAAGCATGATCATGCATGCACGCCATTCATTTGCATTGTTTACTAATGCTACATAAAAGATTAACGAAAACTATTTTGAGCACGAAATGTTTTCATCGGGACTAGGCACGTGATACGATGCTTTGGAATTTATTATTACTAGCTAGTTGGGAGCAGATGTGAGATTCCTATACAATTGAGTCAATTTTGGCTCCACTATGACAATCGATGCGACATTTCAGTGCCACCATGTAAGAGTCATACGGCCTATGAGAAATAAACACCAAGTGAAAGGATGATTACATCCTGTTGGTCCCTTGGGTGAAGCTTAGAGGGGGGGTGAATAGGCTTTATCAATGAAATTCTCAAATAAAAATTTCTGCAAATGAATGTAAACAAGAAATTGAAAGAAATACAATACCGATTTTTACAAATTTCACCAAATGGCTACGTCATTGGTCTTCTCAACAATCCCTCACTTGGAGATTCTTGAGAGTTCAACTATGGGGTGCCTTTGGGCACACCAATCACCACCGTACAATTTACAAGAAAATTCTGCAAACACCCTTGCGTTCGCCTTCAAATTAGTTGTTACACAAGTCCCACTTGATAACACCACTTTTCCTTTTCTTTTAGGTTTTCCTTCTTGGAGTTCAACCCTAACTCCTTACAAGATGATCCTCACAAGTCCCACTTGAGAGCTCTCACCTATTCTCACAATGTATTACAGTACAAATGAAACTTACTAGCTTGAATGCTAGTTTTACAATGAAAGCACTTAGAGTAAAGAAAGCATTTTTTCCTTGAGAGAGATTGTACAGTACTTGAATATAACTTTCTTCACATATAAAATATCTTCAAGTGACGTTTAAGTAGCTGCAAGATAGGTTAGCAACTTGTCAGAGTCGTTGCCATGGGTTGCACATGCATACTTTGTTGTTTTCCTTTTGACAACTTTGCATTGATTCTCTTATCTAACACCTTCTGGTTGAACGGCTATAACTTGGTACACACAGTTTGAAAAATTGCAATTCCTTTTTTGTTATTCAGTAGACTGTCAAAGCTCTCTACCCACCAAATTTGACTATTTTTGAATGAGCATAGCATAGTCAAATAAATGTTAGAATACAGACGTTAAAGTTCCGTTAAACAGTCTACACACTTTTAGTAGAACGATAACATATTGCAGATGGCTTTGAATTTTGATGTGATTCTTTTTGCATTGATTAATAGACAGACAGAGAATCTACACACAAAAGTTCGCATTCAAATTCGTCGTGTGCTCGTCTAAGCAACCGTTGCAATTCACTCCATGTGCAGCTTGCACCCTCTTGGTATAAAATTCATAATTTTTTCTATAGGGCTCCAAAAATTGCACGACCAAGCTCATTTGAAACTAGACTTATAGTCCTGTCAAAATATATATAATTTTAAGCCCAAAATATATCTCAAGTGAGTAAGTTTGGTACCTGAAATCTGCCCAAACAGATTTACTCTTGTGCTGCCTTTCTAAGATAGTAGCTTAATAAGGCTCAATGTGATCTTTCTCTTCAATGCACGTGTAAAATGACATATGTATACCTCTTTGAACTTGAATTGTATACTTCAAGAACATACAAATGAAATTCACTTGTACCTATATGAGATTAGTTCATAGCTCATTATCAAAACATTCATCATCAAAACATGAATTTACACTTAGTAACAATTTCCTAATGTATGCATAGGGTGTGAATTTTTCAACACATCCACGTGCCTCGATCCAAGAGTTGGCCAGCATCTATAAATGTTATTTTCATTCATGAGAAATAAAAGGAAAGATCTTTTCCGAAAATGTTATAGGGATAATTTACAAATGCATGCAAAAAAAAAAACTCATAGAAAGAAGGAAAAAGAAGAGCTTAAGAGAATGAGCTTCTTAGACAAGTAAGTAAGTAAAGGAAACAAAGAAAGAAATGTATGTTACTTTTATACACTATTAGTTGTGATATGACATGAGCATTTCATTACATGCATGACATTACTCATTGAGTATTATTGTACTTACTTGCCTTGTGATGATAGGCGATAGACTTGACAATGTCTATATCGCACCGAGACTAGAGATTTCAAATCATAGTACTTCACACTGAGATTGAGATAGTCTTTTGTTTACTGGATGTGTTATGGGAGTTGGTCGGGGGAGTTCCCGATGTGCTAGTTGTTTTAGGAAGGGTCCAGCATTCAAGGGATCCCCTAGCCTCTAGACTGTCACGAGATTGTTGTAGATATATACAATGACCCGTGATAGGGATGAATCGTGTACAATACGGGGGACTACCACTTTATGCCATTAAGGTCGAGCAGTGCAACCTACAATAGAGTGTGGTTGAGTGTGATGTGTGAGCCCAATGTCCTCCAGTCAGATACGACCTGTAGTTACTAAGAGACTTTATCCCTGTTTCTCTGGTTTTTGTAGATTCTAATGTGAGGATGTTTAATAAATAAAAGTATCATATACTTATTTCTCGAGGTTTGTCATAAAACGGACTAACTTTGGAAAGTTAAATTCTAAAAAGGATAAAGAAAAGGAAAAAAAAAATTATCTATGTGTGTGACATGTAATCTAAGCATCGACTAGGGCTTTTTCTTCCATTGCATTTATGTCTACCGGACATGAGAAAAGAGGAACGGTGATATCTGCAGTATCGTCTGACTAAGGCATTGGAGTCAATAGGTAATTAGAGGATTGCATAAAGGGATATATTCATAGTTACAGCGCCTCGGATTGGGTCTATATATATTTATTTGCAACTTTCAAAATACCCTAAAATAACCTTTAAAATGTGAAGTTCGAAAGAATTTCAAAAAAACGCAAATTTCCCACACAAACTAGACTAACACCGAATAGGAACCGAACTAGGACTAGTCCGTCATCCCGAAAGCAACAGCCCCTTGACTAGGGTTGGACCCAAGGTGATTCAGAGCCAAACCGACACACGACCTGCGCATAAATGGCTATAACTCACTTATAGGACTCAGGTTGACATGTCGTTTGTTGCATATGAAATTAGACATCCATAACTTTTGTATATATATATATCAATTTCTCATATCCAGAGAGTGAGTTACACCTCTTCAAATTCAATACAACGAATCTCCTCTTCAAGAAATCCAATTTTTGAGCTGGATTGAGGACACCAATTCAAAGCCCTATTTTATTTTGATTTCCACAAATAAAACCATTCTATAATGCTCAAGATATTTACTTTAATTCTTATAAAGGCCCCAATCAATCCAACAACATTTAGATTGTAAAATTTCCAAAATGCCCTTCAGAGGTCAGATTTACTCAAAATTGCATCTTTAAGCTTCCAAATTGCTTCAATCTGTTTAATCTTCTCCAATGCATAAAATCAACTCCAATAATCACATTTAGGAAGAAAATACACTAAAACAGTAAAGAGAATAAATATAATGCCTATAGTATACTTATCACCTATCAATTGTAAACAACATGAATATTGTCTCAAGATTGGTGTCATCAATGTCATGCCCATCTTATGAAAGCATGATAAGGTGACAACTAATTGGCTAAAACCTCTCCACAATAAAAGCAAAACATGCATTGGCAAACATTTTAACATAAAGACAAAATTTTAATTAAAAAAAAAAACAGAGATCTATATTAATAACATTAATACTAACTAAATAGTCCTGACAAAAATTTTAAATTTCCTAGGAAAACAAAGGAAACAAAAAAAAACGTCAAATAACGCGATCAATTAATATACTGAAGAAAATAAAAAAAAAGGCAACAATTCATATCATCTACGCAAATATGCCTTGACAGTAGAAGGATCTAATTCAATTGCTTTGTTAGTATCAGAAACAGCTTATGCTGAATTAAATATAAAAAATTTACTGTTATTTAAAATTTTCTCAGCGCAAAAAGGAGTAAAAAAATCCTCAAAACTCTAATGCTCTGTTTGGGAACTTTCCAATTGAAAAAGAAAGGAAATTATTTTTTATTCATTTTTTTGTCAATCCAAACAACTAACTTTTACTTTTTCTCTCACAAATTATTATTTATTTTCTTTCTCACAACTTTTTAATTATTACTTTTTATCAATTATAATATCGTTATTACTGTACTATTTTCTGTTTATTTTTTTTTTCATTCACTTTCTTGCAATCCAAACACAGCATAAGGGACTTCAATTTCTCAAAATAGGATCCAAGATTTTTGATCACTCAAATATGCTAATGATCTCAACAGATGTCAATAGGTGCAATTTAAGGATGATTAACAAGAAAAAAATTAAAGCAAAATCTAGGGAGTTCGATGAGCTTGTCAGAGTGGATCCCAGCACCTATCGACGTCTTCAGAGGAAGAACACGTAGCAGAGACATATGAGAAACTTACAAATTTGTATATCTAGTAAATAGCTATTAGGTGTTAAAGGAAAGGCAAGGTAGAAGTGATCAGGGAGCACAAGTGGATAAGGTGTGGAGGAAGTGTAAAACTGGAGAGTTGTGAATTCTTTAAAATTCTAGTTAGTTTCGAGTGCTTTTTAAGAGTTCAAAACAAAAAGAAAATTATTGTTCGAATCAGCTGATTATATCTATAAAAGAATAGATTAAATCAACTGAGATATCTATATAGTATCAAAGAATAAATTAGATTAGATTTTAGCAATTGTGGTTAAATAAAATTAAAATTGACTGGTGAGTGAGCAAAGCTAAACTTTTCTCCGTATAAATGTATCTTGCAGTCAAATGAATGATATTCAGCCTTTTCCACACACTACACTGCTCTAACAGTACCGAGATTCACACGGAACTTAAAACAGGAAGATACATAACTCCATTTGAATAGTGGGCTTTGCATAAAAGATCATGCCGAGAACTACTTTTAAACTTACTTCAGGACGGCCTAAGAAGAATTAGCTAGCATCACAAATTACATAGCTAATCCAACATATAATGGGTACAAATGTCTTGAGACTTTCATACCAAAGCAAAAAATTTCTTTAGGTATTTTCCGAGCATTGATCCAACACATACCTTGTGAAACATATTAGACGATAGTGGATTGAAAGGTAGAGAAGATTATACATTGCGATCATTCTCCAAGGTCTCAGAAAATGGCAGAATACTGTTCCGTCACATCACAGCTACAGAATATTCTTTGAAGAGTTCCAAAATCTGTTGGTCAACCATATAGAATCAGCTTCTATGGATGTTCCATCTTGATTACGATGCCAACTGAAATGGGCATGGGTCCTGTTCCTTATGTCAAGGATACCATGGCCAAAGCTAGGTTCTCGATACGCCGAGTAACTTGGCTTTGGCTCTATCTTGCTGCATGATCAAGAGAAACCATTTATTATAGATCCTGATCAAAATTGCCAGCTGATCAACAATAAAGCACAAAAGTCAAATTTACTCTTTCACCAATCCTTCAAGATTTCCTCCATCTCCAATGGTTATGTATACTGGAGCAGATTGGTCACTTATGGGCGCACACAACCCATTTACAATGTTGTATGCAATATTTGATATACGCTCTTGTGATGAAAGGATACTTAAGTGTCATTAACTGGGGATGTCTGGGAGAACAAAAATTGGCATACGAAAACCAATAAACTTCAATACATGGTTTGTGCTTTCCAGGGAACCTGAACATCAACCATTCTACGAGTAGTGAAAATAACACGAGAGAGAAGATTGGATGCTGAGGTTCAATGGGTAAAATTCTGTCCAAAGGTTCTAAGAAGTTAAAGAAACATTGTGAAAGAAAGCTTGCACTTAGAACACTTACAGATCGTTCATATGCGTGGACATGGCCAGCAAAAATTATATCAACTTTGTAGTCCACAAACCATTTCTCGTACATGACTCTCATGGTTTCGCCTTCCAGATAATGGTGTACATAACTACTATACAGCGGACAATGCATAAGAACAATCAGCCATGGCGTCTCAGTCCTGTTCACCTTCGGCAACTCCATTTCTAGCCATTGATATTGAGGAGTGTACTTCCCTGCAGAAAAAAAATTGATGTTTAATGTCGAGAATCTCCACAAGTTTATGTTCTAGCAAGCAGAAGCATTTATATCAACTGTGAAGATGGTTTTCAATATGGGTTGTGCACCCTCAAGCTCCCGGCAGAAATGGATGCTCAAGTGAACAAGGGCAAAATTGCCTTCAGTTTCTGAGGATGACAACCGTTGCATTGATAGAATGGTGTCCATAGTTGGGGAAGTGGAAAAATATGAGCTCTCTCCATGAAAATTGTTATGGTGCATAGCATCTTTTATAAGATACACAAATATTGCAACAAAATCTTAGAGTGAACTATCATACCAAAAGCTGAGTAGCTCGCCAGGACAATTATGTATGCTGAAGCTCTCTTAATTGAGTATCAGAAGGGAGATGAACTATCTGATGCTTTATATGGAACATTGTAGCGATGAACATAAGGCTTAAACAGTACAGCCTCACCCTGATACAATATTATTATAGTCAAATATCTAGAAAGAAATGTAGCCAAGGCAAGCACAAGAATCCTAAACTGCTGGCGATAGTATGAAGAAACTGCCAATAAACTGCATTGGCATAGATGTAGGGTTGGTAATAGAAGCATACAAGTTCATGATCAAAATCAATTTCATGGTTCCCTGCAGTCCAAATCCAAGGCTGATAAGCAGCATTTCTCTCAATGAACCTTCCCCATGTATCCCATCTTATGTTATTACGGCATGGATAAGCATCAGCGTAAGAGAGGTCCCCAACGTATAGCAATGTCTGCCCCTTTATCGGGTTTAATTCATAGTGCGTAAGCGTCATATTTGAATCATGAGTTTGGCCAAGATCCCCTGCTCAAATTTTCAGATATTGTGAGATGAAGACAGCACATTAGAGGAACACAATATCAGTATCAAAAGAGTTGACTTGGACAAATACAATACATAACAACGACAGTACCTATAAGGCCAAAAGTATAGGGGACATCTGGACCAGGTTTAGGAGGAGTTATGAACCAAAATCTTCGTGTGCTGTTACCAAACCCAACCTCAGTTGTGTTTAGTATCAAACTGCATCCATAACAAATTGACATTCAAAATCCGACCTTTGATTAATATATATATTTCATGTAAACATTTTGCAAGGTCATAAAATCCAAAGTCCACTGAACAGAAATAATGGGTGATTGGTGAAGCAAACCTCCAGATTAGTAATAGTGCAGTGATGAATGTAGCCAGAAGTGTAATTGTAGTACTTGTTCTTGGTGACAAAACCATCAGCCCGATTAATTATCTCAATGTTTTCAGCCCAGTAAAGCACCGTACTCGAACCAGGCTCATCAGGGGTCACCCAAGAGACAATCACACCTTGTCCCTCGTGGTCTCCTTGAGTTATGTGGACCTTTAATCATTGAATTTGCACTTAATAATAAAACAAAGAGCACAAAGTAGACTAGACAGCAATGAATTTGTTAAACGAGGAGCAAACTCAGGTTTCCCAAGCTTGAAATCTGACGAATGATTAATTAGTTGTGGAAACGTCACAAAACATTCCAAGGTCAGCAAAAACGAAGCCCAAAAGTATAACCATATAATTCTCAAAGTATAATACAGTACAGATAAAGAAATAACAAATCCAAAAGAGAAGAGGCCATCAAGAGAGAACAAAGCATACTATTACATATGTATATAGAGGAAAGGAGAGTGACCCAACAGAAACGCACCTGCTGGGGAGCATTATAGCCAGGCGGTACTCTTAACACATCACTGTCCTCTGGCATATCATGGGACAAATCATCGTTCCTTGCATAACTGCATGTTACTCCACCACTGCAAATCTCTGCAACACTCAATATCAGTCCCACAACAAGAGCAACAGCAAAACCAAAGTCCCTCCCCGGCTGCATCATCTTTCATCATTATCATTATTCTCTGTTCTTTTTTTTTTTTTTTTTCTCTCTCTCTCTCTCTTTAACTTTCAAATTATCCAATTTTTCAGCCACTCCATCAAGGCTTTTATTGCACGTGTATAATATAGTTTTTTTCATTTTTTTTTCCTTTTTCAATTTGGGTTTTCACAAACCAGTTCTGGCAGGGAAGAGGATTAAGGGATAGTTAAATCATTTTATAACATTCATGTGTTTAATTAGTTGTGATTTTTTTTTTATCTTAAAAAGAATGGTAATGTATATATATAATAGTGTTTAAATCGTGTCTGTATTTTAATTTTTAGAAGATCAATGTGTCACAGTATTTACATTGTATTGTATCGTTACCTGCGTATATGTGTCCATACTTCACAGACATAAATCAACAAATATAATATTATTTTTAAAAATTTATAATTTAAACTTTGTAAGTTATAAATTTACCACATCGTAGAGTTTAATAGTTATTTTTGCATATGACATGAATTATAGTTATATTTTTATATTACATATATGCATTTAATTTTATATTATCACAACATATTATTACTTTTAACAAATTTATTTATTAAATTGAATAAAATGATAAATTTATTGAAAAAATTCTTTTTTTTTTTAACTTTTCTAAATCTAAATCAATTAGTTGGAGGAAAGACCGACAGTTGGAGAGATTGAGAGTTCGAATCCTTGATCTCACACTTATTGGAATACTGTCAATACTATTTGAACTAAAAACTCACGGCTTATTAAAAAAATTCTTATATAAGTTAAATTGTAAATTTTTAAAAATAATATTGTATAACTTTTTTAAATTGATATAATTATAATTCTCAAAAGCTCACATTGTTTTACGACATGGGCTGGACTAAAGAGCTAAGACTCTCTTGAATTTATAGTTAGGTTGGACTTGGGCTTAACCTGTCCAAATGTAGCTCAACCTACACTGTGAAGAAGTTTATCCTTCTTGAGCTCCTTGGGCCAAATGACCAAAAAAAAAAAAAAAAAAAGAAGAAGTTTATCCTTTGATACACAGATTTCTCACATTTTACTTCCACATAAATAGATCTATGTACTGTAATTTCATCTGACCCTCTCTTTAATGGATACTACGTTTATTTTGCTGCAAGAGTGCTCATTCCTCATGTTTAAATTTTATTTATGCTATAACATGCCTATCATTAGGATTGTAAGTAAGTCGATATATTCGTTAATAGCTCAATAGCTCTACTCAATACGAGCTCAACTTAAACTCGTTTATTTAGTTAAACGAGCGATATACGAATATAAATCTAAAGTTCATTTAATAAATGAGCGAGTCTGAGTAAAAACAAACTCAATTTGATTATGTTCATGAACAGTACATTTAAAAATTCTTCTATATAAATTCATTTATTATATTATAAGAGTAATCTCATTATACTTATTTTTAAAATTATATATGTTACATATATTTATTTTTATAGATTGAAATTTAATTATTTATATTTAAATAATTAGTTTTATTTAAATAAACATTTAATGTCCTTTTGTTTTATGTACAATAATAGAAACTTTTAATTTTAATTATTTTGTTATTATTATAAAATTAAATGAGAATAGCAATCTCGGTTCGAGCTCGTCTTATTAACAAATGATACTGTACACCGAGCGTTAATTTTAGATTCATTTTATAAATAAACCGACATTTGAACCTGACAAAATTCGACTCGACTCAGCTCATTTGTAATCCTAGATATCATATCTCTTGAGTTCAAACGAAAAATAGAAAAGATATCATTGTGGGTAAAATATGTCACTGTTAGAAACGTACAATTATTTATTTAGATTGTTATTATTGATATTAGTCTTGTGACATAGTAATTTTTAAGAATTATGTGTGGATATCAATTTGGAGAAAAATTTAAGGAACCAGGTATTAAAGATATATGCAGTAGATTATGCAAGCTAGGCCTTTCTATTAAAATCAGTTTCCGAAAGAATGAAGTGAAGGAGAAAGAAAAAAAAAATCCAACATTTTTTCAAATTGACAAGAACTTTTGAGTTATCAACAAATATATGTATTAATAAGGAGAATGTGTAGTAACAAGAATATACACCAGGAATCTGAAAACAAGGAGAAAGCTACCAAAGGATGATATAGATGCCATTCATATCATTAAAAAGGAGATGTATATTCTCCTCCTTACATTGAAAGAGCTTCTTTTCTAAAAGTTACTAAAGTGATAATCATTTATGCCTTTTTTCTTCTTTATTTTCATAACTCTAATCTATGTTGTTATTAAAATAATGTCATCTTTGGATCCTTTTTAACTCAAACTTTGATATAGCTAACTAGTAGTTACGTAGCATTATGTCAGTTTAACCGATAATTTATATCTCAACTAGCAATGAAATCGTTGTAAAATTAAAGGGTTTGAATTCAAATATAGAATTAATTAAAAAAATAAAAAAAAAATTAATTATGTCAACTTACTGCTGCTGTTGGCATCAATTACATCGAATCGCTTCTATGCACGCGACATAAATAGGACCTCCAAAGCTTGGAGTAGCTTTTGCCTTGTATCATTTTTTTTAATGTAGGGCGGAACTAACATGTGGGGCCCCTTCAACATATATGTAGTTTATATAGATCCTTTAAATTATCTTTATAAATTATCTTATTCCTACTTTCTTCTAAAGTTATCATACCAAAATTTTTTGTTGCCAAATTTTCGTTTAAACAAAACTATCCTTATAATTTCTTATAGAAAAAGATATATTCGATGGTATATAAATTGAAAATATCATTTAAAAATTTCAAAATGTGAAAACTAGTAGAAAATAATTGCGATGTTCATTGTTTGGAAAATTTAATATTATTTTTAATTTTTTATTTATGTATTATATATCTGAGTTGTTATATTTGAATATGATCTAAATTTATCCATCTGAAAATTTTCTCAAGATTTTTGTTCTTATATACGTAGTTAAAGTTTATATTTAATAGCAGCTGCTAGTCTTGTTGATTAAGACTAATGAGTTCCCATCCAAATCTCATGGCACAAACCTTTTCTTTTTTTCCTTTTAGTGGTCAGTTTGAAAGATAGTTTTCGTGTTTGAAGTAGTTCGAAATAATTTTGCGTGATTATCAATCTCCTCGTAACCCTATTTGATGAAGGCATCCATATAGGGCTGGATATGGCCAATCAACATTTGGTCAAAGAATTCTGATCACCGAAATGCTAGTTGAAGGTTGCTCTGCCTGATGCACCATGCAGCTAGATTGTTGCTTTCATAATCACCCAAAAATAAAAGGGAGAATTCGCCAGCTTATGGGTTTGAGTCTTATTGAATTTCATCAACATTAAGCTTTTGGACACAGAAATACAATTGATGACATCCCACCTGAAAAAACTCAGGAGTACTAATTGTCATGCCAGATGTTGAAATATCTTTCATATTGTCTAGTGTGTAATGTAAATGTGACTAACATGATCATCACACTAGAGGGGCTTCCAGTTAATAACTTAATTTAAAGGAAAGTGCTCGATATTGTACATACATCATCATTATCAAATAAAAACACTTGCCGACCAAAATCATTAAAAACCGGCAAATCCATAAAAGCAATATGGAAATCAGCGTGCTTGGCCAGGTGTATATATACATTTCTGATACATCTTTCATCAAATGAAAGTAGGAGATCATGACTAGCAAACTTTTGGTCTATTCGCTTCAAGCCATATAATATAATGACCATCAAGCATTAGATTCATGATTACGATGATGCGCATATATGTTTTTGTTTCTTTTTATGTTTTTTTTTTATAATTTTTTTCGGGTTTGGGGTAAAACAAACCATAATATATATGTATATATTATATGGCACATAAAGATGGGGCCACATTGTTCACAATGATTTCAGACTCATCCCTTCAAAATCTCCCCTTTCTCCTTAGCTCCAACTAGTAGAAAGCGACTGAACCAAAATAGAAAGGAAAAAAGAAAAGAAAGAAAAAGAAAAAGGAAGGACTACATTAAAAGAACATCTTCGTGCACACAAAAGCCTTGTTGATAGAATATATCATCATAGATATCCTCTTTTACCCCTTCCCAAATGTGCAATTAAAGAGCAGTCAAGATAATATTGGGGCTGGTCAAACACTTTCCGTCGAGGGAGGGAGCAATGGCTGAGTGAGGGACGTCTTCATGTGGGTTTGTGACCTGTTGTTGTTTGCCTGATCCGCAGAGGACTGTATTGCAACCGTTTCCTTTGATGATGCGAGCTTTTTCTCTTCATTTTTGCCCCAGAGGACCAGATACAATCCAATTACGATCAAAGCTGCCCCAATTATCCTGTACAATTAATAATATTCAGAACCACAATTGATGATTGTGAGCAAAAACGGACAATTAGAAAAGTTTCCAAAATACTACTGTCCACTGACTAACAAGTAATAACTGCCTCCATAGTCCAGACCATTATTATCCCAGTACCCTCGTGGCCTTGTCCTCTTTGTTAAGCATTATAACAAACAAATAAAAACAACAGAAAATAGACGACGAATGAATGAATACTTACGACGCACACTCAAAGCAGCATGGCCATTTAGGTCATTTGGGCCTCTCAAAAACGCTAGTCAAACAGTCCAATTTCTATTTGTTTTAATCCTACGGCTCTTAATGCACGGGTAGGCACTGGAACACAAGAGCGAACCATGATTGATTGAATTGATTTATAAGGGAAACTGTTGTTCCGACAGCCGAATTGGGATTGCAAAACAAAAGAACTAGAGGAATAACTAAATAATTAAAGATGTCTCTAAAAAACTTAAATAATTAAAGAGAATTTTTAATTTAATTTATATTTTTTTAGTGAATATAATTTATTCATAATTTTATATTATATAATAAATAAAATTTATTTAAAATAAATAATAATAATAATTTTATATAATAAAAAATTATGAATAAATTTTACTTATAAAAAAATAAATAAAATTCACGAGTGAAAAAAAAATAAAAAGAAAAAACCCACGTACCCTCCCAAATAGAACTCTTCTCCTAAGGCAAGAGTGGCCATAATGGCGACAATAAGAGTCTGAACTGGTTGATAAACGGCCACAAAGACAGGGCCACCTCTGTCGATGCACCATATCTGTACAGCGAAGGCAATCCCCGATGCAACCACTCCCTGCAATTTTACATTCCACCAAACAAACCGTCAAAAAAGAAGCTTCTTGCATATCCCACTTTCATGCACACCCCACCGTTCCCGCATTATTGCATAACCACTTTTTTTATCATATCATACCATATCAAATAACAGCTAAAAATGAAGCTTAGAAAGATAAGAAAACAAAAAATCCTTTGATTGAAAGTAGTGGATGCATCACCAATTCAGAAGATATTAAATTTAGTTGGATCCAGTCGACCAAAAAAAAAAAATTACATACAAAGCCCTTTATTTCCATAAATAAGAAGCCTAGACAGATTTTTAGATAGATATTAAGCTACTTTATAAATTAATTGTCCCATAAGAACATCACTAGAGTATTACCTAAGATTTTCACTAGAGTAGGTCTAAGCTCTTTTCTTTGCTTTTTTTTTTTGTTTTGTCGTTTTGTAAAATAAACTCGAACTAATTAAGCTAGTAGCCTATGAATAGCTGAGCTATCACCCTAGTAACAAAGTGCTCGAAGTGATTATTTGACTTGTTTTGGTTGTCTTTTTCTTTTCGTTTTTTTTTTTTTTTCAGCGCAGGACTAACTAGACTTGCTGAATAGTTAACCTTGACGAGGGAAACCAACTTGACTTGAAAGTTGAAACATGGACACTGCAAATATAAATTTGTAATTAAGCGTAAGAACTTTTGTATATAAATAAGAAGGACCGAGTTACGCACTGCGTAGAAGACGGCAAAAATCTCAGTGCCGGTTTTAAAAACCCAGGCATGGGCATCCCTCTCGGCAAAGGCAGCAATGATCAAGAACTGCATCAGCCCGAAGAAACAAGTGTAAGAGGTGACGGAGAGGCGGGCAGGGTATTTCTTGAGAAGGGGTGCCTGCAACACGAGCCAGCCGGACCAGGACAGGCAATGGCCGACGAGAAATAGACAGCCCAGGGTCCAGTTCTTCCCCTTTGCGTCTCCAAGTGAAAGAAACATGGTCGGTGATGAGGGTCCATCGTTGTTTAGCCGTTTAGTTGGGCCGTATATTGTTGGACCTTTGTATAAAGTGATCACTGATGCCCCTGCCACGCAGCAGAGAGTTCCCATTACTTTTGCGATTCCGTCTTTTCTGTTCAGTCTCACTTTCTCAATCCTGCACAATACAAAGAATAAAAAAGAAAAAAATAATAAAAAGAGAGTTCAATATGCATGTTTGGCTGAGACAGAACAAAAGAAAGAAATCCGTGGGGGAGGTTGGGCGGCCGGGGGCTTGCCGGAGCATGGCTGCCATGAGAAAGGTAATTGCCGGAACAGAGTTTTGAATTGCTGATGCGAAGGTGGGCGAGGTGTTGTCTAAGCCCAGCATGTAGAATGCTTGATTCGCCGTTATTCTGTTCACGTACTCAAACAGTAAGAATTACAAAGAAATATGATATTTTAAGGGTTAAAATGTTCTAAATATTATTTCTTTTTGTTTTTCTTTTTTTGGTTTTACTGTTTTATCTTTTGAATATTTTTTTTCACAAATCTTATTCATACCCAACAAGAGCCAAGAGGAAGAACTGAACGGACAAACTAAGAGTGAGTGGTGGCCTCTCCTTCCTGAACAGAGAAGAACTTGCATCAACGTTTGCATATAAAAAATATTATTAAGTAAAGACTGTTTAGATGAACGAAAAATGAGAACGAGGGTGAAATTAATGGAATGCGATTCGTTTACTTTTCCAGAAAGTATGCAAAAGGACAGAGCAGAAGCAAAGCGATGATGTTCCTATAAATTATGAACACCAGTTTGCTAATGCCCATGTTAAGAGCAGCCCTGGAGACCACATGGAAGCCAGCATAACCAAACTGCAAGGCCAACATGGCCAGGTGCAGCTGGACCCTTTCGGGGACCGAACACCACATTCTCCTTGCGGAGACTGAGCCGCCAGCATCAGCCATTGATTCACAAAGCACAAGTGAAAGTGCTTCTACTACTTGCAATAAGAAAAGACTGAGCTAAGGGCATTAAGTAAAGAGAGAAGTTGTGCAGAGCAATGGGCGTCAAGGATGGTATATATAAATAAATATAAGTTGAAAGGAGTCAAGAGGGAAAAAGGAGAGGAGTGCAATGTGGAGAACGTATGACCCACAAGAGGGCCCCAGTTTTTCTGGAAGGGGCCCCACAGTGGCCCTTCACCAAAAGATTTTATGTCAACTGTTAAGTTAATGAGCCTTGAACGTTTTCGGTTGTCTCCCACATTCTTCTCTATTTTGCACCTTCGCCTCGGCTGACATGACAACCCAATTGCATCCCACTAACATACTGAAGAGAGAGAGAGAGTGCGTATGTGTGTGTTGTGTGTGTGCGTGTGAAAGTGAAAGTGAGAGAGAGAGAGAGAGAGAGAGAGTGAAAGTGAAAGTGAAAGTGGGAGAGAGACTACGCATAATATTAGCTAGGTTTCGTGTGTTGAACAAATTGGAAAAAGATAATTCCACACACTTTATATTTATACATATATGTGTATATATATAAATATATATAAATATAATAATTAATTTTTATTGTATTAGTAAACAAAAGCTTTTTCAAAAAAATTTTTTTTTTTAAATTTAATATACTATTTACATTTTATATTTTCAAATAGCACTCATTTAAATTTAAATTTTAATTTCTTATAAAAAAATGTTTTACAAAAAATAATTAGTATATTTATATATATACATATGTGTGTATGAAGGTATGTATACCTATTTAGTCAAGAGCAAATTAGCGAAGAATAGTTACAAATGAGTTGGTATCCAGTTATTATACATTAAAATTTTTAAAAAAATTTGTTAAATTTTTTGTAAAAAATTTTCTGTCAAACAATACTATTTTTTTAAAAAAATAATTTTTTTGTTTTGTAAATTTCATTAATCAACTTATTTTGACTCTTTGGTAGTAGAATTTTCTTGTCTATCATTTTTTATTTTTTGCGTGCATGTAGGATAGACAGAAAGACTTTTTCCTTATTAATAATGATAATAATAATATTGGATCTAACAGGGTCTCTGTTTTGGCACCATGCCATTAATGATGGTAATTGGAGGGAGGAGATGAGCCGCCATTGATAGATAGCGCGCACGAGGGGAGGTGGGTACTCCATGCGTTCTCATCCCCCCATGCGAGGTTAGCTGTTTACCCCACCTTTGCCTCCCACCCTGCTCACATTACTCATCACTTTTACCTTTCTTTATCTTCCTCCCTATGTACTTATACATTACATATACATACCCCTCATTAATTTGTATAAGGAATTATATGTTAGACATTAAATTTTTATTTGTCTGTATGTTTTTCTATTTTTTTTCTTAGAATGTATAGTAAATCTTTGTAAACTTTTGACAAGAACGAAAAAGAATGATAATTAAGAGCCTGTTGTTTTAAGGATTTTTTGTTTGCATCCAATCAGTTCGAGAGATTAGTGATCATGCAATTATGAGTGTATTTCTCTATCCAGTATATATATACTATTATAATTCTTAAATAAATCAGATCCACCTAAAAATATTTTGTGGAAGCATATTAAGGAGTAAACTCATTCATTTTCTGGTAAACGATCTGTCTTTTTCTATTGTTTCCACTGCAATGATGCAAATTATAGCTCTTCAATTTAAATTGAAAAGCCCTTTGGCAGCAAATTATGAGTCATTGGTATTTTTGATTTTGCTTCAATATTATTAGTGAGGTTTTCCTTTTTTTTTTTTTCATTTTTCATTAGTAATTACTGGTGTCACAGGTTTTCGATTTTCAAATAAAAAAAAAATCGGTGTCATATGCCAACTTGCATTACCATTTTAAGTTTATGTTTCTAGTTTAATCAAAGGCAAAAGGCTGTTTAGTTAAAACAATTAAATTATTCATCCTAATCTACGTATCAAAAATATTTCACACTAATTTACTTGAATATTGAGTCTAAATCAACATATTAGAGTATAATATATTATCCATATTCTGACTACATCCAACAACTTAAACTTTTAAATAAATTGATTTATTGACATGATATTTAAATTTTATTACGAAGTGATCTTGTTTTTTAATTGCATTATCCTCACATTAATTGTGAATTTTTTTAACTAATTAGGAACTGTCTTTTATTCTCCTATGCTTACTTTTAGTCTAATAGGCTTTTGCATAAGAAAACATATTGAAATATAATATATAATTCATATCCTCTACCTCATCCAACAACATACTCTTTAGACTAGATTGATATAGCAAATGGGACATACATGTATTTTGTCAAGATAATTGTTATCGATATAAGAATTTTGGAATGAAATATTTTTGTGATTTCATAGAAGGAGTAAATTCTACAATTAAAAGGCAGGTGCCTCATTTCGCCATTTTCTATGGCCCTCAAAAACTGAAATCCTTGGGAAGTGAAGGTTTACTTGGAATCCCGAGAAAAATGCGGCTTTTTTGCCAATTTCTTCTAAGAGCTATACCTAACAAAATCAAGAAAATTGGATTAGTTAAGTCTTAAATATTTTTTTTTCATTTTAGTCTTCAACCTAAAAGATCTGTTACAATTAAATTCTTCTATCAATAAAATTATGATTATTTTTATTAGGTCAATATACGGTATTAAACTGTTTGATCTAATTTCATCGATAAAAAAATTTGATTGTATGAGATTGTATACGTGTTTTTTAATTAAAAAAAAAAAACAAGAAGAAGAAGAAAGAGTCAATGTCAAATGGTCAGCATTGCCAAATTCAAAATTGGCAACGCCGACCCAAAGAAAAAGAAAAAAAAAATATTCCTTTTTTATGTAATGTTCACATGGGAAATGAGTCTTATAAATAGACTCTCGCCCCTCAGTTCAAAATATATTCAGCAAATCTGTAAACAGAAAAATACAGAGAATTTGAGAGAAAAAGAATATTTTGAAAATCTCTCAAGAAAATTTCTCTTTTTCTTACGTGTTTTACTCTACAGTATACTCTTCTAACTTCTTTTTTAGAGATATTTCAGGTGTAAGCCCCAAAAAATTTGCTGTTTCCATTTCTAAGTTTATTTTTGGATTTATATTTTACGATCGCTCTAAATCTGAATTTATGTGAATATAAATCTAAAAATATCAAATTATTACAAATTCGGCTGAAATCAAACCTCATATTACCCTCAGCAAAGTTCAGGCAACTCATCCGAGAATAAGTCCCTTCGACCCTTGGTGAAATTAAGTCAGATCAAGTTTCTGTGAGTCTGCACTGTAGTCTAAACGTCTACATCAGATCCAGTTTCAGTCTATCCAGTTCAAGATAAAGCTGTGAAATTTACTGCTGTTAAGATCAAGTTCGAGCAGCCCTTGACAGGAGTCACAAAAGAACACTAATCGGAGGAATCACGAAGAGCGACCCCACGTAAATTTTCTTTTATTTTAAATTTTTATTTGTAATTTATTTTTTTATTTTCAAGTCTAACTGTTACCGGCTCGAAATTTACTCGTTACAAATTTTTAACACGCTCAGTGGGACCTCTTCACGTCCCATCTCTTGTTCCTTAAAAAAAAAAATAAAAAAAAAAGCAAAAAAAGAAGCAGCAAAAAATAAAAAAAGAAAAAAAGGCAAAAAAAGAAAAGAGCTGAAAAAGAGAAAAAAAAAAAAAAAAAAGACAAAAAGACAAAAAAAGTAAAAAAAAGGTAAAAAAAATTTTTAAAACAGATATCCAGCACATCAAATGGTACAAAAAATGAGTACAACCACTGCCACAAAAAAAAGGCAACTGTTTCACTACCTCCATCAACTACCCTACTTGAGTACGCAGGTCCAGAAACCCGCGGACGGACACAATTTCTTGCCGTCCAAACCCGACAAAATATCGAAACGGAGACTCCACAGCTCGCACAACAACAGGATCTCTCCCCTGACTCTCTTGCTGCATGGAGGAGTCGATCACCCACCCCGATCGAAGTTGGGGCAACACGACGAAACCCGCTCAACAGAATCCAACTCATTCTGTAGAGATCCACACAAAGGAATTAGAAGAGCTCTCTCCCCCAGTCTTTCGCGGAGCCTCATTTGTTGCTGTCATGATGACTAACACAACTAGCATAGAAGAAAGGATTTCAGAATTGGAGAATAAGATTTTGCAGCTGATCAGAGTCGTAGAGGAAAAAGATCAATAGATCGCCGCTCTTAAAGGAAAAGTCTCAATCCAAGTTGATCCCGAAATCCGCGAGGAGCAACCATATCCACCCGGTTTCACTCCAAAAGCCACACTAGCCGACGTCTTCACTGCAGAAAAGCAACCAGGTAGTTCTACACAGTTGTCACCCTCAAATTTTGTAACTTTGCTATCTGTTCAATAATTGCAGGAAATGATAGCTAATACGATCCGCCTGCAACAAGCTATATCCTTCCAAGGATTATAGATGTACGTCAAACCGTATACCAAACGGATCGAAAGTCTCAACATGCCTTTGGGCTACCAGCCGCCCAAATTTCAACAATTCGATGGACGATGCGATCCCAAACAGCACTTCGCCCACTTCGTTGAAACCTGCAACAACGCAGGGACTTACGGAGATCTTTTGGTGAAGCAGTTTGTTCGTTTACTCAAGGAGACCGCTTTCACCTGGTTCATAAATCTTGAACCAGAATCGATCGACAGTTGGGAACAGTTGCAACGAGAGTTTCTCAACAGATTTTTCAGAACTCGAAGGACGGTAAGTATGATGGAGCTTACCAGCACTAAACAAAGGAAATGAGAGCCCGTTGTCGAATATATCAATAGATGGCGTGCCCTCAGTTTGGACTACAAAGATCATTTGATAGAGACTTCTGCCGTAGAGATGTGCATCTAGGGAATGTATTGGGAGCTGTTATACATCTTGCAGGGTATTAAACCCCGAACCTTCGAAGAACTGGTGACCCGCGCACATGATATGGAGATAAGCATCCAGACATCCAGAGGTACAGTTCTCATCCAATTGGACCAGTAAGAAGGCAGAAGGGAGATTAAGAAACTCAACAGTTCAGGAAAAGGAAAAGAAGTGATGACTGTTGAAGCTGCACTAGTAAAAGTGGGAGCCAAAGTTAAGGTAAATCCTCCGACCCAAATAACTCAGCCAAAATAACAGGAAAGGCGGAAAGTGACATTGCGAGAGTTGGAGCAAAAGCAGTAAATTCCCTGACTCAGACGTTCCCGATATCCTTGACAACTCTTGGAAGCGAAGCTGATCGAACTCCCAAAGTGCAAGCGGCCCAATAAAAAGGATCGAGTCAGCGATCTAAGATTATGCAAATATTACCGCATAGTAAGTCATCCAGTCGAGAAGTGTTTCGTCCTGAATGAGCTAATCATGAAGCTTAAGAGCCAGAATAAAATCATTATGGACCAAGAAGGCGTAACCTCGGCAAACTAGACCACCATCACATCAAATCCATCAAAAGAGGCGACATACCACAAGAAGGAGCCACTCGGTGATAAAAAGTTGACAATAGAGAAAGTATATGAAGCTGTTCAAACTCTCCTCGCTAACCCTCAGTTGTTTGCAACTTTGCAATCAAAAGAAATATGGCAGAACCAAGTTAGTAACACTCTCCATACCTCAGCTGAACCTCTGTCGTCAAGTGATTCCAGCTCGACGGAGCAACAAACGGCCCAAAATCACGTCGGATGTTACTCCGCTATCTCATTTTTAGATGAGGATCTCCTGCTGGGGTTCAAACCCTACAATCGGCTGCTGTATGTATCAGGCTATGTGAGAGAATAGAAGGTCCGACGTATTCTGATCGACGATGGCTCGACAGTCAATATTATCCCAAAATCCACCATAAAAGAGCTCGGCATCGGTATTGATGAGTTATCAGACAGCCGCTTGATGATTCATTGCTTTAATCAAGGAGGACAGAAAGTAATTGAGATGATTCACTTAGAGCTAACTATTGGTAATCTCACTTTTAGCACTCTATTTCATGTGATTGATGCACGTACCACGTATAAGATGTTGTCAGAACGACCGTGGATTCATCGAAATGGAGTTGTGCTCTCAAGCCTGCATCAATGCTTCAAATACTACGATGGTGGCATTCAAAAGGTCAATGCCGACTTAAAGTCGTTCGATGATGTTGAATCACATTTGACAGATGCAGTCTTCTACACCGACGCAGACAATCCGGAGATCATTCCATCAAAAGCTACTTAGACTGGGAGCATCCACAAAAAGAGAAAAACTGTCGAAGACCCTGCCAATGCTCAACCTCAGGCTCCGACAAATGAAAAGCTGTCACAGCTTGCTGAATTTCGTCCGAAGGATGTTACATCTTCAAGCTCCACTTCAGTCCTACGTTATGTGCCGAAGTCACGACGCCAAGAAGGTCAACCCCCTTTTTCTTATTGTATTGATCCTAAACAGGAGTAAGGACACAGCCAACTCAAGACAAAAGAACTACACAACATAAAGGAGCCGGTTTTGTCCTCAAAACCATTAAAAGGCTTTGTCAGACCACACACGGGGGTAGTCGAAGGTGGCTCACTTCTAGAAAGAAGAACACACGAAGGATTTGATCCTAATGCATATAAGCTTTTGGCCAAGGCGGGCTATGACTTCTCAAACCCAAGCACAATGGGTACACTATCATCTGCAAGTGACGCCATTGCTCAAACTTCAACGTCCTGACCTGGCTTAGGCTATCAGAAGAAGTCACCTGTGCGGATCTCGCTAAAGAGCCGAAGCAGAGCAACTGATGTACGTGCTATCACCACCAAATAAAACAGGCTTATCCAGTCAAACAAAGAAGATGAAGTCAGGGGCTCTACATTTCATGTCACAATCAGCGGGGAGGCTGAGTCCGACTCATCAGACGGTGAAGTAAAGGAGGCTCCCCCGGAACTTGAAGATGGTGGCCAAGCAACTGTTGATGAACTCAAGGAGGTCAATCTTGGCTCTCTGAAGATCCTTGACCTACATTTGTAAGTGCTTTACTTACTGTAGAAGAAAAGTAAGAATATGTTCAGGTATTAGGTCAATACAATGATGTGTTCGCATGGAGTTACAAAGAAATGCCTGGACTTGACCCGAAGATTGCGGTGCATCGTCTAGCAGTAAAGAAGGGTGTTCGTTCTGTCAAGCAGCCACAACGACGGTTCCACTCTGAACTCATTTCACAAATCGAGGATGAGGTTAATAAGCTGATCAATGTTTCTTCATCCGAGAGGTTACCTATCCAACGTGGATTGCCAACATAGTCCCAGTAAGAAAGAAAAATGGACAGTTAAGGGTATGTGTTGATTTTCGAGATCTTAACAAGGCCTGTCTGAAAGATGACTTTCCGTTGCCCATAACGGAGATCACAGTCGATCCAACAACGGGTCACGAAGCATTGTCATTCATGAATGGCTCTTTAGGCTATAACCAAATCAGAATGACGCCAAAAGATGAGGAGTTGACAGCATTCCGTACCCCAAAAGATATATACTGCTACAAAGTTATGCCATTTGGATTAAAAAATGCTGGCGCCACTTATCAACGTGCTATGCAAAAATTTTTTGATGACATGCTGCTGAAGATTGTAGAATGTTATGTTGATGACTTAGTAGTAAAGACCATCTCGAGGATCTCAAAACGGTGTTTGAAAGACTTCGCAAACATCAACTCAAAATGAATCCTCTCAAGTGCGCATTCGGTGTCACATTAGGGAAGTTTCTTGGGTTCATGGTGCGTCATTGTGGAATCGAAGTTAATCAATCAAAAGTTGAGACAATTCAAAAGATGCCTGAACCTAAAAACCTGCACGAACTACGAAGTCTATAAGGAAAGCTAGCCTACATTCGCCGTTTCATCTCCAACTTAGTTAGGAGGTGTCAACCTTTCGATCGGCTGATGAAGAAAGATGTTAACTTCGAGTGGGACGAAGCTGGCAGCAAAGCCTTCGAGAGCATAAAGAAGTACTTTTCCAATCCACCAGTCCTGGGTGCTCCAATTCAAGGAAAGTTATTGATTCTCTATATTGTAGCGCAGGAAATGTCTTTGGGAGCCCTGCTTGCACAAGAAAATGAGTAGGAAAAGGAAGTCGCTCTGTATTACTTGAGTAGAACACTAACATTGAAAAGACATGTCTAGCACTGTTCTTCGTAATTGATAAGCTGAGGCACTACATGCAAGCTCACACGGTACGTCTCATTGTCAGAGCTGATCCTATCAAATATATTTTATCTAGACCAATATTGTCAGTACGACTTGCCAAGTGGACAGTAATCCTACAAAGCTATGACATTGTTTACGTGCCTCAAAAGGCAGTAAAGGAACAAGCCCTAGCATATTTCTTGGCATATCACCCTGTCCCATCAGATTGGGAGTTCACAGATGAGCTTCCGGATGAAGAGGTCTTTTACATTGAGACACTGCCACCATGGACGATATTCTTTGATGGTGCAGCAAGACGTGATGGTGCTGATGCCGGCATAATATTTGTCACTCCTCAACGACAAATACTACCATATGCTATCATTCTCAGTGAGTTATATTCAATTAATGTTGCTGAATACC
The DNA here is from genome assembly GCA_037832335.1 of Carallia pectinifolia. Lineage (NCBI taxonomy): Eukaryota > Viridiplantae > Streptophyta > Magnoliopsida > Malpighiales > Rhizophoraceae > Carallia > Carallia pectinifolia. Next base: position 8,782,955 of record CM075446.1, on the reverse strand, counting down.
AGGCTTTGATCATTGGTCTTCAAATTACTGTCGATATGAAGATTTCAACTATAGAAGTCCATGGAGATTCCCTGCTCGTCATCAACCAACTTACGGGGTTATATGATGTGAAGAAAGAGGACCTTGCGTCTTACCATCAACGTGCTTGACAGCTAATGGATGAATTTGAAAGCATCACCTTGGAGCATGTGCCTCGACGAGAAAACACTCAGGCAGACGCGTTGGCTAACTTGGCCACCTCTCTTGCAAAGTCAGAAATCTAGCCTACAGTTGTTGCCTTATGTCAGAAATGGATAGTGCCACAGAAGGATGATAAAGAAACTACAGCAGTCAACGCTGTATCTGTACGTCTCGCGGAGGATGAAGATTGGCGCCAACCAATCATTGACTACCTACAGCACGGGAAGCTGCCCGAAGATAGTCATCATAAGGCAGAAATTTAACGACGAGCTCCTCGCTTCATATATCTCAAGGATGCTCTGTATCGAAGATCTTTTGATGGAGTTTTACTTCGCTGCTTAGACAATGAAGAGGAAAAACAAGCTCTCGCTGAAGCACATTTTGGTGTGTGTGGCGGACATTAATCAGGGCCTAAGTTGCACTTTCAACTCAGAAGGATGGGACACTACTGGCCAACTATGGTACATGATTCAATTGAGTTTGATAAAACCTGTCAAACTTGTCAATTTGATGCGAATTACATACATCAACCACTAGAGCCACTGCATCCAACTGTCTCGTCCTGGCCCTTTGAAGTTTGGGTTCTCGACTTAGTGGGGCCCTTGCCAAAGTCATCTCTGGGTCACTTTTACATCCTCGCAGCAACAGACTACTTCTCAAAATGGGCCGTAACTATTCCACTTAGAGAGGTAAAGAAGGAGCATGTTGCCAATTTCATCCGGACTCAGCTGATCTATCGCTGTGGAGTCCCTTTATTCATCATCACTAATAATGGCAAGTAGTTCTACAACAGCTTGATCGACAAGCTCTACGAGAAATTCAAGTTCAAACAGTACAAGTCATCCATGTACAATGTCCCGGCTAACGGCTTGGCCGAAATATTCAACAAGACTTTATGCAACCTATTACCGAAGGTAGTCTCTAAATCAAAATGAGATTGGTATGACATAATTTTGGAGGCATTATGGGCGTATCGTACAACTTACCGGACTTCAACACAAGCGACGCCATACTCACTTGTCTACGATGTCGAAGTAATACTGCTGTTGAAAACTCAGATTCCATCTCTGCGTATGGCCTTTCTGGAAGAACTCACATAGGAGGAGAATGCTCGCCTACGTCTGGATGAGTTGGAAACCCTTGATGAAAGGAGACTCGAAGCACAACAGCAACTCGAATGCTACCAAACTCGGCTCACCAACACGTTCAACCGCAAGGTCTACCCTCGATCTTTTCAAGTTGTAAACCTTGTTCTTACAGTACGACGACCCATCAACATGAAGTATCGGCTTGGTGACAAACTTACTTCCAAATGGGATGGGTCATACTTAGTGCAGGAGGCCTATACTCACAACGCTTACATGCTGTCAGACCAAGAAAGCGTCCAAATTGGTCCGATTAATGGTAAATTTCTAAAATAGTATTATGTGTAAATATTTTTAAAAAAATCAAAAAAAGAAAAAGAATCAAAAAAGAGAAAAAAATCAAAAAAATAAGAAAAAAAATAAATAAAAAGTTCAGAAGTCCCGATTTGAAAGTTCAAGCGAAAATCCAAACCCAAAAATCCAAGCCCAAACACTTGAGCCCAAATAAAAAAAACTCAAGCCTAACTCAAAAGCCTGAAAATTAAGTTCATATCCAAAACTCAAACACTCGACCCAAATCCAAAAAGTCCAAGTCCAGAAGTCCAAACACTCTACCCAAATCCAAAAGCTCAAATCAAGAAAGCCCAAAAACTCAAGTCCAATTTAAAACCCAAACACAAAACCTAAGCCCACAAACCCAAATCCAATCCAAAACCCGAAGCCCAAAAATCTCAAGTTCAAAACACAAATCCAGAACCCAAGTTCAAAATCCAATCCAACTCCTGGCCCGCATAAGTATAAACTGTGAACGGCCCAAAAATATAAAAGTGACAGAGGGTTTGAGTCTCAAACCCAGCCTCAATCTCAACCAATCTTCACCACATACCAGAACTTTACTCCTCTACTACAAGAAAGATGGAACCAGTTGTAGAACCTCAAGAAAAGGGAGAAGAAAGGTCACCCCGCATAAGGTGGCAACCAACCATAGCACAACTGCAAATTTTGGAGGAAGTCTTCCACAACAATGGAGGTATTATTCCTAATACATATCAAATTTACCAACTTGTCTCACGACTGCGTCCGCTCAGGACGATCGAAGGAAAAAATGTGTTTTATTGGTTCCAGAATCAGAGAAACAGGAAGAAACTAGCACTGAGAACTGCTTTTTCCAAAGCACAGTCTGCTGTTTCGATAGTATATCCCACCGGTACAGCTTCGCCCTCAAATGAAGTAGGTCCGAGTTCTACCACTGTAATGGTCTCTTCAGGCTATAACAATCAAAGCCGTAGCTTGTGGGAACATGCGTACTCGTCCTGGTGGTTTTACGGAGTCAGTCAAGGATTCATCCCTCCTAAGTACTTAAGTTCAGGAGGGACTTTTCTAGCAGAAAGAAGTCATTCCTGTGAAACATTGCCTCTTTTTCCAGAATATTCCAGCAGCAACAACCAGCCGGAAGGCTCCAGAGACGTAACATCATCGGGCCACCAGACGAGGCCGAGCTTGACTTGGAGTTGCGCCTCGGGCCCCGTCAGGACGGCTGACAAGATAAGGTGCAACGACTTTGACGGCATACGGCAACGAGTTTTGCAGCACACGGCAACGACCTCTGCAGCACACGGTAACGACTTCTGCAGCACGCGTCAGTCGCTGTCTCTTTTGTCTCTTATGCAGGAAAGGGGCATGAAGGACCCTACTCGATTCTGCGTACTTTCTTTTTGACTTTTCAAAAAAAAAAAACTATTTATTGTAGGTATATATATCCTGCATATCCGAGTTGTGATATTCACCCCTCAGCTTTTCTTTTTCTCAAAAAGAAAATGACTAATCTTTACACTTGTCTCATAAAGTTCTTTGATCAAGAAGTTGGAGGCGCACGAGCTAAAAAAAAAAAGAAGTAGTCCTCCTCGAGGGATCCCTAAAAGCCCTCGAAATTCAGTCTCCAACGCCATCAGTGTCATGGAGTTCCAACTACTCTCCTTAATTCACATCTACCATAGAGGGATGAGAAGCTGTAATCATCCTAATCCTCCTTTAGATGCGGCGACGTACAGGGAAGTTCCAACTACTCTCCTTACGTCGGAGCAGACTCGGGAATCATCACTACAGTCAATCTCTTTGTGTGCTGGTCTTGAAGTTTCGTAGTGCTGGGTCTTCCTCATGGAAAGGTTCAAGTTCTTTACCTACCGGATCATCCTCACTAGAGCTATAGAACTTTAAAACATATAAGAAATCTTTTTGCGAGTTATGGAAGCTCGACCTCACTTGGAGCCATAACGTCAATTTTTATATTGGCTGGGCTGCTAACTTTCTCAAGATCGTATCTATTTCTTATTGAGATCCAACGACAGTTGGGCTAGCCAGAGATAGAAGATTTTAACATTCAATGTTCATCAATGCGTTTCAAGCTTCAAACTAGACTTCAAGACTCGAATCGGATCACGACCGCAAAGTTCTTCCTTACCAACCCTTGAAGTGGAGGTATTTGTAAACGCGTTTTTTAATTTTAAAAAAAGAAGAAGAAGAAGAAAGAGTCAATGCCAAATGGTCGGCGTTGCCAAATTCAAAATTGGCAACGCCAACCCAAAGAAAAAGAAAAAAAAAAGATTCCTTTCCCATGTGATGTTCATATGGGAAAGGAGCCCTATAAATAGGCCCTCGCCCCCCCGTTCGAAGCATATTCAGCAAATCTGTAAACAGAAAAATATAGAGAATTTGAGAGCGAAAGAAAATTTTGAAAATTTCTCAAACAAATTTCTCCTTTTCTTACGTGTTTTATTCTGTAGTATACTCTCCTAACTCCTTTTTTAGAGATATTTCAGGTGTAAACCCTAAAAAATTTGCTGTTTTCATTTCTAAGTTTATTTTTGGATTTATATTCTCCGATTGCTCTAGATCTGAATTTATGAGAATATAGATATAAAAATATTAAATTATTACAAATCCAGTTGGGATCAAATCTCATACGGCCCTCAGCAAAGTCCAGGCAACTCATCCGAGAATAAGTCCATTCGACCCTCGGTGAAATTAAGTCAGATCGATTCAGATCATGTTTCTGTGGTTCTGAACCGTAGTCTAAACGTCTACATCAGATCCAGTATAAAACTGTAGAATTTATTGCTGTCAAGATCAAACTCGAGCAGCCCTTAACAGGAGTTACAAATGAACACTAATCGGAGGAATCACGAAAAAGCGACCCTATGTTAATTTTCTTTTATTTTAAATTTTTATTTATAATTTATTTTTATATTTTTAAATCTAACTGTTACAGGTTCGAAATTTACCCGTTACAGAGATTTTGAAAGTTTAAGATTAAAATAAAAAACTAAAAAAGTTTATGTTTCAATTATAAATATTTATAAATATTTAAAATTAACTTTTCTTTTATCCCTAAACTAGCTTAAGGAAAAAAGTATTAAGAAAATTGAACTTTCTAGTCTAATCAAGCAAGTAAAATATGGCAAAATATTGGTACCACTTTCCAAATTTCAGAATAAATAAAAATGCGATCAAAATCTCTTAAAAGAAATTGTGCCATTCTTAACCGGAGGACCCACAACATATATAATAATGAGAAAATAAAGTGGCAGCCAACAGAAGGAATCCATCTTTTCCTGGGCCTTTTTTTTTTCTTTTGGTTTGGTCAAAAGGAGACTATCAACTTAAAAAAACAATAACTACAATTCGTGGTAAATTAACACTACATATATCTTCAATAAAAATTTGACCCAGATTTTGTGAAGGTCTCACTAAAGGCAAGAGACCAATTTCACGCGAAACAGCAATGTTAACAAGTCAGTCCGCCACCCTATTCTTTTGGGTCATTTTATCCCGCAATACACGATAAAATGGAAACACCCTCTCATATGTACGGGCTAAAGTTAATTAGTTAAAGTAAAACGTATTTTGGTGACCTTTGTTTTAAAAGGGGTTGATTAATCCTCCCATTAGGAGCCTAATTAATGAAGCGTTTCCTCTAAGTTTCCCACTCTCCAAAAGATTGCTCAAATGAAGTGTTTGCTTTAAGAGACATGCTGCCCCCCAATCAATTGACACCACCATCTTTCCAAAATTCAAAAAAAAAAAAAAAAAAAAAGCCTTCCCAAGAAGAATATTTTCTCAGCCTTTTCATCTTTAGAAAGTGCTTCAATCGGACACCAATGCCTTTTTATAAAGTTGATCTGTTAATATAATTGTATAACATTAATAATATCCCCAACGATAATAAAAGATAGCCCTTGTATTGTAAGAGGAGAGATAGTCTGACCCGGCCTGCATCAACCGGTCGGGCACCACCCTGACCAGTCCAGTTGTGATCTTAATTGCATTCGCTGAGCTTCGCTCCCTTTCGGACACAGCTGCCTGACAGCTATGTAAATTTTGTTCGCACGAGAGAATCTTCAAAGCCTGTCTGGAGGAGGTTTTGAATCCACTCATTTGACCCCCATGTAATATCCTCTTTTGCCTTGTTTCTCTCCCCCTCCTCCTTTTATTTTGTTTTTCACCGAAGAATGAAGGGAAAAAAAAAAGAAGCATTAATTAATCGATTAAATTCAATTTTCATTCTGTATTTAGCTTGGTGGTTCTTTGGTACGTAGATACACACAAGATTAATAAAATTATCATTTTGTTTGTCCTTCAATAAAAGTCATCACCAACAAACATTCAGATTGATTGTACAAAGTAACTAGCTTAGCTGATGAAGTTTCTTAGTAGCTAGCTTAGCTGATTATACATGGGAGAACATATGCTGTGTAGCTCAAGACTTATTAAAGCCAATGATGGGTCCAAAACACAGAAGAAAATTCACAAAAATTTGTTTATTTTACTATGAATTAATGGATTAGATCCGAAAGATCATAAACTGAGAAATTTAAGTTGTTAATGACAAAGATGATCTACAATTACTTAATGCTTTGATTTTTTTAACTAACAAAACTGTCAACTTTAGCTTTAATTGTTAGTGCCATTGAAATTTTCTTTAGTAAATTTGAGTGGTTTCTAAGAGTAAACCAGTCCCTTATTGTTAATTAGTTATAAACTATTGCACAAACTAAACCAGTTTGGCAGTTTTTAGTCAAAGAAGCTCCGGAGCACGGGAATTACTTCTCTTTATTTGGATTTCGAGGCAAGCATGAGATCCCAATTTCCAAGTGGTTGATGACAAAGAGTGAATTTCCTATGGTACCAGGATTCTGCCTGTACATGGAAAAAGTAGAAGATACCACGTTAAACTAGATGTGTTACCTTCCTAGTTCATCGTTATTTATATTACTTATCTATTAAAATTTAATTAGGAAGCAAAATAAAAAAATTAAATTTCAATAAAATTGTTCAGATATTTTACATTTCCAACCTTATCCTATTAGTCTAATTAAACAATTTCTTAGTTCATTTCACCTTATTTTTGCATTCAATTTCTTCAAATATTTCAGCTTTTTTAGAATAAAACTTAGTCCAACCTTGACTTAGTGCAAGCAACGCCTCATATCTCAGTGTTTGCAGCCATAACTTGGTCCGGGCTTTTAACCAACATACATCGATATGAAATCTTAGTCATTTTTTTTAATTAATTTTGTAAATTATTCTTTATTTTTAATTTAAAGTTTAATTTATTTAAAAGTCTTTTCTTTTATATAATTTACATAATTTGAAGGCAATACTTAATCACGATTATTAGGGAAAATACCAACACAATCTTTATAAGGCCCAATAACTAAGCCCAATAAGGAAACAACCCTGCTTCCATGTTGCAAACCTTCTTAAGAATATCTCAGAACCACTATGATGTCAGTACTATACTAACTATAAATACTCACACGAGGCTACAGTTTTAAGATATGCATTTGTGACCCATTTATTGTATTGCCCATTGTCCTTACGATCTGAAAACTAATTTAGGCATCAGAGTGCTAATGTTAGGCCCACCCTTAGCACCCTTAGTCTTCCTGTTTTGCAGGTATCCAGCCACTCCCCCCAAAGGCTCACCTAGGTTAGTTCAAATCTCCATCCTCGAGTTTTCCCAATTGAGTGGTGCCATTTGAGGGGAAATGATTATTAGAAACTTTCTGAGGTTCCGAGCGACTTGTTGGAGCAATGGGTGATAAAAACCCTCACACTGGATACGCGTTTGTTTTTTTTCTAACATAACACGCTCCAGTATGGCATTTCGGCAGAATAGTTCTAGGCGTTGTAGGAACATGTTTGATCGTTCGCTGCTTCTCTGGTAGCATGGGAGAAGCGACTCCCTTGTATGCAAAAATCTGACCACAAGCGCATGATGTCAAGTTTTATAATATAGCAGTAAGAGGGTTGTTGTCACTACAGGAAACAGTAAATCCTAAAATCACTAACTACTCTAATTAATAATCCTAATTTGATTTGGAAATCAAATAAAAGAATAAGAACAAGAAAAATATAATTCAAAATTTGAAGATGAAATACTTGGAAGAAGTGTTGAAGGGAATAAAGTTTTAGATGTTTAACTTCACTTATGTCAACAATATGAGTTCTTTTACAAGCTAATGACTAATTAATCTATCAATTTATGAATTAAGAATCCTAACTCATTCAATTACCTCTTTTGAGTGCTGAATGAAATATATATCCTAAAAAATTTCTAATTTTGGTATCTCTATAAAAACTAGAAAATTAAGGACTCATTAGGTGTTTTGATTCTCTTAAACATCATGGCTGCGGTGCTGTAATCATTGTTTATGGCCAGACTACCAGGGTCGTGATGCTCCAATCCATAGCTGCAACGCTGATTACTCTATCTTCCTCGTCCATAGGTGCTCTCTAGCATTGTGGCTCTCAATCACATGGCCGCGGCATTAACCGATCTGTCAAGTAACTTCAAATTCCTGTCATTTGTGTGCTATTTTTTCCATCTTCACCTAAAACACCTCAAGGACACATTATAAAATCAAAACAACCTAAAAACACAAAGATTACACATTAAACTAGGTATAAAAGTACGACTATAACTCTATTTTGATAGAGTTATTATACTCCTAAACTTAGATTTTTTCTAGTTCTCATGCAAAACCAAGAAAAATTTAGATGCATGCAATAATCTCCTTGCAAAAGCTCCCATGCAATCATAACTCACACTTCAAAGAATAATAACAATTTTGGTAAAGTGTTTAAACTAACCATGTGCCAATAACTAACTCTGATCAACCCAATCCGTATGTGTGTGCTAGAAATCATATCTCCTAAAATCATGTATATCTTTGATAGACTTATGGAAACCTACAAAAGAAATTAGAATCTCTAAAATGAATATATAACTTTGTCCCATAAGTCTGTTTTTCACTCATCTCTCCACTAATGTAGACCATTAACCCTCCTTATGATCAATAGGACTTTATTTGACTTGTAATATCAACCCAGGTTAAGATAGGATAAGGATATTGAATGTGGTTTAAACACTTTCTCAACACACTGATATTCCAAGACATAAACGGGCTTTTGTTTTTTGGTTTGTTTCTTTTTTCTTTTTGGTTCGCTTTTCCTTTTTTTTTTTCAACAAAACAATTGCTAAATATGTCATCTCCCCCCCTCCCCACACTTGCAATGTTCATTATTTTTGTGGTGTTTATGACTTCAACTCCAAACAAATATTTCACCTCATCCTTTACCCACATAACAACATCAACAATTAATTAACCTCAAATGAATATCAGTGTGTCTTAAAAGTGTGGGACAAAGGAACTTATTAAAAGGCTTAGGTTCTAGTACATATGGGTGTCAAAGAAATCATTCAGTTAATAAGGCTCAAAGGGGACAACTAGGGATATAAATAACACAGGTTGGTTTGAACAGGCTCAAACGGTCCAAAGATGGCCTCAATCATTTTCCTAATTAGGTATATCCTAGAATTTTGCCTCGAGAGTTGTTCAAACAAATTTTAGAAATAAGGTAATATTCCAACAGTTCACAAAATTGCCACAAATGTTCTCTAAACATACGCAACTCAGGGATCAAGTTTCACGTGCTCAGAATGGTGGAATGAATCAATCATCAATCTTATGAGTAGCAAAAATACTTCACCAAAATTGTATTTTCTTTTTTATAGCTCAAGAACCAATCATAGACAAATCATTATCATTGCATATGAATAATTTCAGATTCAAGCAACAAGGATCTAACAAACCTAAAGTATAACATGAAAGCTGGCATTTAAAAATTAAAAGCACACAACTAAAGTTACAAAACAAGCAAGAAAAAATACAAACACAATGTCCCCCCCCCCCCCAAACTTAAAACACACATAGTCCCCAACATGAGTAAAAAAAAAAAAAAAGCAAAAATGAGGGGGGGGTCAAATGCTTCCCTGTTGAGGAGGACAGCCATCCTCCTCATCTTCTGTAGCTGTCAGTGATGGAGGGTACTGTTGAGGCATAGCATATCGGCTGGAGGCTATGAAAAAGATTTATTAGATTATCCCAAGTAGGTATTCATCATTGTTCACCCAGATGAACCACACTAACACCCATAGCAGACGTTGGATGAAATTTATAATGTGGGTTCCACAACTTTGCTTAATGGGGAAAAAGAAAGTGTGGTTGTGATGAAGATTGAGGAAAGAATGGGTGTGGGGTAAAACGAGGTTAGTTTAGGTGAAAGAAAAAAAAAAAATGAGGGGGTCTTTAAATTGGTCCCGTGTTGCCAGCAACACGACTCCAGGTTTTGATAGTCGCGACCGTCACCGTGCTGTGAAGATCCTTTAGAGGTCAGTTCTCTAGGGCCGCGGCTCTAGCCATCCAACACTGCGATACTAGGTGCTCGAGAATTAATCATAGTTTGCAACGCTTCCAAACCACAGCTTTGGTTTCCATGGCTGCAACCTGACCGTTTTGTCTTGAAGTTGGCCTGCACCCAAAAAATAAACAAACATATAAGACTTCCTAAAATATAAAGTGAAAATGCAAGAAATTCAAAATAAAAAACATAAAAGTAAATTCTCAAATAATAAATCGAAAATTAAAAATATCTAGTTGCCTCCCAAAAGGCGCCTGTTTTATAATCTTAGCTTGACTATCAACTTCTCTATCGTCCATGTACGAGGTAGATGGTCTCATAATCCTTTCTTTCATATCCCAAATAGTGCTTGATCTATTGTCCATTCACTCAAAACATGCCTCCATCTTTAGCCCACAATTCCACTGCTCTACGGAGAAGCACTCTCTCAATAACGAAGGATCCTGATCATCTAGATTTGTGCTTCTCAGGGAATAACTTCAAGCATGACTTAAAAAAAAAAAATTGTTGGCCCAACTTAAAATTGTGCTGTATTACATTCTTGTCGTGCTATGACTTGGTGTGTTCCTTGGCCCAAACCACTTCTTTCATCGTGGGGTTTAGCCACCTTTGATGTTTTTTGAGTGGCTTGTGAAAATCCTCTCTACCTATCAGAGAAGAGGAAATAAACACTGAAAATGTAAAGTCATTACCCAAAAATGCATACCTTAAGTAGGGTAGTTGTTTCAATTCTAGAGTTAGTTTAGACTCCTCTTTTGATACTTCCTCCACAAGAGTTTCTATGGCTACAACACCAGCTTCAATTGGCGATGAAGCTTCTAGTGCCAATACTTGTTCCTTGATTATGCATTCTCTTGATCTATCCTAGCTTAAACAATTTACAACACAAAATTCTAGGGGATCTCTGATGTTGTCCTCTTTAGATGCCCTAGTGACAATTTTCCAAAACATCAATTCTCAAGCAAGTGCTATATTCAACTGGAGATATTAAAGAATGATATGTGTTAAATTTTACCTCATCTTCATTTATCCTTAAAGTTAACTCACTGCATTGGGCATCTATTAATGCACCTCTAGTTCCCAAGAAGGGTTTTTCTAAGATTAGGGGCATCTTATAATTTTTTCCATGTCTAAAATTATAAATTCTACTGGAAAGATAAACTTATCTACCTTGACTAAAACATTTTCAATCACTCCCCATAGGTATGTTAATGACCTATCAGCAAGCTGCAAAGTGATGTTGGTTGGTTTAATCTCCCCAAGACCTAGGTTATTAAACACATATAAAGGCATTAGATTACTAGATGCGTTAAGACCACACAATGATTTATCAAAAGTAGAGCCATCAATTGTGCACGAAATAGTAAAAATCCCTGGATCTCTTAATTTCTGAGGAAGTTTTCGCTGCAATATGGCACTGCATCATTCAGTTAGCTTTATTGTCTCAAAATCTTCAAGTTTCCTCTTTTTGGACATAACCTCTTTTATGAATTTTGCAAAATTGGGCATCTGTTCCCAAGCTTATGAAAAACAAATGTTAATGTGAATCTTCTTAAAGATTTCGAGAAACTTACTGAATTGCTCATCTATCTTCTTTTTAGAAAGCGTTGTGGGAAGGGAAGTGCAGGCTTCAAAATGGGCAAGCTATCCAGAAACCTAATAGTCCATGAATTGGTTACTTTCTGCTTCGATTTTCCTTATTCCTTTTTGCCTTCTTCCGTCTCTTCAATGAGCTCTTGATCATTTGGTTTAGAGGGCAATTGTGACTCTACTTGCCTTGGAGACTCCAACTTTTTGCCACTTCAAAGTGTAATTGCATAACATTGCCCTTGTGGATTCTTCTTAATATTGCTTGGAAGAATTCCCTTATTCAGGTTATTGATGATACTTGCAAGCTGCCAATTTGAGTTTCCAATGCCTTGATTGATCCACTCATATTCCTTATGTATGTTTGAAACTTGTCCGTCCTTTCATCTATCTTCGTGAATCTGGATTGAGTTTCCAAAACAAATGTACTTAAAATGTCCTCTAAAAATGGCTTATTCTCTTTTTGTTGAGCTTGAAAACCAAAGGGCGGGTTCAACACATTCCTTGAATTTTCATAGAAAAGATCTTATGATTGTGCACACCTGGATGATTGTGCACACCTGGATGATAGTTGTTGGGTAAGTTATTGGCCCAATAATTATTGAAGCCCTTATTATTTATATAGCTTGCCTCTTCCATGCGTTTTTATCTAGCTAAATATGATCCAATAGTATTTGATGAAGACTCTCTAGCAATAGAACCTATTTATTTGTCAAATTGCCAATGTGGTTTGTGAGAGAGAACATATGTACATTAAAGCAACAATTGGATCAAGCTCACGGAACCAACCACCTTTCTCACCATATTTCTTTCATTAGGCCATTGAAAATTGTTTGAAGCCATGTCTTCAAGTAATGTAAATGCCTTTAGCTGTTTTGCTCATTAATGATCCTCCGGCAGACGCATCCACAATGGTCATCGTATGACCAGTTAAATAAAACATCTGAATTTGAAGCCAATTCTCAAAACCATGTTGGGGGCATAATCTGAGCAAGTCTTTGTATCTCTCGCAACAATCATATAAAGGCTCAAAATCTATCTGTTTGAACTGACCAATCTCACCCTAAAGTTGAGCAGTTTCAGCTGGTGGAAAAAACTTTTCAAAAAACTTCTCAGCCATACCATCTCATGTGGTTACACTCTTAGGTAGTAAACTTTGAAACCAAGCTCTTGCTTTGTCCCGTAGAGAGAAAGGAAATAATTTTAACTTGATGGCATGATCAAAAGCACATTCATCTTGATATTATCACTGATCACCCTTATTATGGCAGGATTAATATTAGGATCTTCCATAGGAAACCCGCCAACTGATTCTGTTGTACTATGCTGATGAGAGCCGACTTAAGCTCAAAGTTATTTGCACTAATTGTGGGCCGTATGATTCCAGAATTTTCATTCACCATTGGCTTGAAGTAATCCCGAATTGCTATCTATTGGTTATTTTGGTTGGCCATTGGACTAGCTTGCTTTTGCTTAAAATTTCTAATCCCTTAAAGTGTTCTTTACATCTCTTGGTCAATAGGAATCAAATCAAGTGTCTTAGCACTTCACATACACTGGCAAAACCACGAAAATAAAGAGAAAATTATATAAGGACAGAGAGAGAAAAATTAAATAAAGTGAAAAGAAAAGCCCAAATTAAAAATAGAATTATCTACTAACAATATTAGCAAAAATTGAAATTCAAATGCCCCCCGGCAATGGTGCCAAAAACTTGTATGCGAAAATCTGACCGCAAGCTCTTGGTGTCAAGTTTTATAATATAGTGGTACGAGGGTTGTCGTCCTCACAGGGAACAGTAAATTCTAAATTCACTAACTACTATAATTAATAATCCTAATTTTATTTGGTAATCAAATAAGAGAATAAGAACAAGTAAAATATAGCGCAAAATTTAAAGATAAAATACTTGGAAGAAGAATTCAATGGAATAAGGTTATAAAGGTTTAGTTTCACTTATGTCTAGATTATGAGTTCCTTTACAAGTTAATGACTAATTAATCTCTCAGTTTATGAATTAAAAATCCTAATTCATTCAATTCCCTCTCTCAAGTGCCAAATCAAATACGTATCCGACCAAAGCTCCAATTTTGATATCTCTACAAAAACAGGAAAATTGAGGACTCATTAGGAGTTGTGATTCTCTTTTACAATTCCACAAACCTACATATTCTCTCGAGTCATTTGGAATTTCATGTTATAATATCCATATCCTATTTAGAATTACATCTCTCGAGTGTCAAATCCCAAATATATATGATCATTGAATAGATTATCAGTAAATTGAAAACATTCAGCGTAGGATAACACAATTAAACTGAAAATATTATCAAATCATTATGATGTGAGTCTGGCTAGCACTCTCGCTACATGATTTGGTGTGATTTTATGGCTCGGTGGACTTTCCTTGGAGAGTAAGAAACGTGCTTTACTTGTGGAGCAAGCAATGAAGATTGGAGGTCTTACAAGTCTACATCAATGTGATCCAAGTGCAAGAAGAGGAGTGTTAACCAAATTGAGGAAGATTGGGCCAACAATAATTATTTGGGCCTAATGCATACAAGCCTATTTGTGGACTGATTTGGATTGTTTAGCTTAGAGTTTTAATTGTTGTTTTGGGCCAAACAATGTTTTATTTAAGCCCAATCCGTTTGCAAGTAGGAATTAAATTTAATTTTTAAGTTTCTAGTTGAATTAGGTTTTCCTTATTCGTGTATGAACTTGGTATTTTAGTCTTAATAGGTTTTCTAGTCCTAGTAGGTTTCAAACCCTAACTATTTGGGTTTGCCTATAAAAGGCTTGTAAGACTTTTATTTTAAGAATTGAATAATTTTGATGAATTGAAAATTAGAACAATCGTTCTTTGGAGTTTCAGAACTCTTTTACCGAACTTATCAAGGACACCTCCTTGTGGCGTTCAACCCAAGTCTTATCACCCTCCTTCTTCCTTTTCTAGGGTGTGGCGACTATATCCTTCTTTTATACCTTTGGTTCGCGTCTCTTTATAGACATTGGGTCAAGATTCCTTCAAACCTGACTTGGCTTTCCTTGGGTTGTGATTTCAATCTCGTTCATGGGTCTTTCGGTGTATCCGTGGGGTTCGCGTCTCCCTATAGGCATTGGGTCTTCCGGTGCTATCCGCGGGGTTCGCATCAGTTGGTATCAGAGCTTAGGCTCTAGGTCAGGTTTGCGTATCCAAAGTTTTATTTTTGTGTGTTTTCCATCGTGTTCTTAACCCTAGATTTTTGTCTGTTCGTCTTTGTCTTCTTTGTTTCATTGTTTAGTGTCTATTCCAGAAAAAGAAAAAGAAAAAGAAAAAAAACCAAAACCCTATTGTGTTCTTTGTCTTTTGTTCGTGTGTTCTTTGCTGAAAATTATAACAAAAAAAAAAAAAAAAGAAAAAAACAAAAACCCTAAGTCTTTGTGTTTCCGCGCGTCTGTCCGCCAGATTTGACATCTGTTCAGTATTTTCATGATAACTTCCTCTATACAACTCGAAATTGAGTGATTCCAGTTGTGTTTGAAAGAGAATACATAGGGCTACAACGTTTGTGTTTTGAGCAAAGCCCAGTTCGGTTGGAATCTTTGTCAAAATCGAGTTCGAATTCAGTGCTCAATATCTGTCCTGATTGGGAAAAAGTGAGAAACCCTAGTCCGCCCTATCTAAACCTTTTTTTTTTCTTTCCTAGTGGTTATTTGAGTCAGTTTTGTTACTTTCCAGCAGGTTTAACAAAAAAAAAAAAAAAAAAAAAGAGTTCTGGCCATATTAAAAAAAAAGAAAAAAGAAAAAAAAACTATTTGGCCAAATTACTTGTGTGGATAGCAGCTTACCCTTTCCCTTGTTGTTTTTTCCTTCAGTCTCTAGTTCTAGTTGTTGCAAGGAGTTTGAAAACTGATTTTTATTGGTTCTTGGCTCCAAAGAACTTAGAGTGAGGAACAATTGAGTGGAAAAAGCAAAATTGATTTGTGTGCAAACACGAGAGATTGAGTGTCATACGTGAGGAGTGGAGTGCAAACACGTGAGGGAGTGTTTGTGAGAGATCCTTTCTAACGTTATTTTGCAGATTTAAAACATGTCTACAGACCGTGGCAAGGGTGCTTCAAAGGAAAGATCAACTAATGAATCAATTGTGATTAGCACAATGCAACAACAATTTGATCGAGTGTTTGCGTGTTTTGATGAAATGCGAGATAGCATGGATAGACAAGAAGCTGCCATAACCAATTTGCAGTGAGGGCAGCACCAAAGAGTTCCCAATGCACGTGGGAATGGTGAAGAACGTTATGAAGCTCATTTTGAGGATGACTTTGTCGAAGATGATCAAGGCTCCAATTATAGTGTGGGCAGAATGGCACGTGGTAGAGAAGGAAGAAGTGGATGTGAAGTAGGCCGTGGAGGTAGAGGAGAGAGGAACATTGGGAGATGGGAGAATAGACAAGATCGCAACCTTGGAAGCATCAAAATGAAGATTCCTCCATTCCAAGGCAAAAGTGATCCTGACGCTTACTTGGAGTGGGAAAAAAAGGTAGAGCTTGTGTTCAACTGCCATGATTACTCTGAGGAGAAGAAGGTGAAGTTAGCAGCCGTGGAGTTTATCGATTATGCCATAGTTTGGTGGGACCAGTTGGTGCTCAATCGTCGAAGAAATCGTGAGAGACCAATTGACACTTGGGATTAGATGAAGGCAATTATGAGGAAACGATTTGTTCCTAACCATTATTATCGTGAGCTTTATCGCAGGTTGCAAGGGCTTACTCAAGGTACCAAGAGCGTGGAAGAGTACCATAAGGAGATGGAGATAGCTATGATCCGTGCCAACGTTGAGGAAGATAGAGAAGCTACAATGGCTAGATTTCTACAAGGGCTAAACAAGAACATAGCCGATATAGTAAAGATGCAACATTATGTGGAGTTGGAGGACATGGTTCACATGGCTATGAAGGTTGAAAGGCAGCTCAAAGGAAGGTGTACAACATCACGATGTAGTTCAAATTTGACTTCTTCCTTAGCATGGAAGCCGAATTGGAACAAAAAAGAGGATAAAGCATCAAATAAATTCAAGTCTGATCCAAACAAAAGCAAGGAAGTTGGGAGTAGCCAAGAGAAGGGTAAGATGAATGTGTCAATGAAGGAAAGGATTTTTGATGAAGATTTTCTCAAAATGTTTAGTCAATATATCAAGCAAGTGGAGAGTTCTAAATCAAAGCATGTGAGTTCTGAATCTTGTGTTGATGTGGTCCAAGAAGTTGCACAAGAACATAAGGTTGAAGATGAGGTTGCTGATCATACATCTGACTATGGGTGTGTGGTATCAAGCATGAGAGTTGATTTAGAGGTTGAAACTGAAGTTGTTGAGCTTGGTTGTGTATCACATGAGAAAGTTGTTCGTGATGGTGAAGTGGAGACTTTGGTTGATGTTGTAGAATGTGAATTTAAAGGCCATAAGCTTCAACTTGTGGAAGATTGTGAATTGGATGTGGAATCCGTGCATGAAGTTGAATTGGTAGGTGGTGGAGAGTTAGCAAAATGCCCTACTATAGAGCTACCATTCAGTTCAACTACACCACAACCAATGGATTTTGTTGATTCTATACTTAATGTGTCTACTCATGTTGATTTTGTCATTGTAGATCAAGTGCTGAACCACCTTAGCTCATATTCATTGTTTGATCGCTTGATGGTAATTCAAAAGAAGAGATTTTGCTTTGCGGTGAAGGCATCAAAATACTCTAAGTATCTATTTCTTTGGCATGAGAGACATCAATTCCTTATAGCTCAAGACATTCCTCCAGGTTTTGAAGTAGAACGACAGCAAGATTTGAGGACAAATCTTTTTGAAGAAAGGGGGAATGATGTGAGTCTGGCTAGCACTCTCGCTACATGATTTGGTGTGATTTTATGGCTCGGTGGACTTTCTTTAGAGAGTAAGAAACGTGCTTTACTTGTGGAGCAAGCAATGAAGATTGGAGGTCTTACAAGTCTACATCAATGTGATCCAAGTGCAAGAAGAGGAGTGTTAAACAAATTGAGGAAGATTGGGCCAACAAGAATTATTTGGGCCTAATGCATACAAGCTTATTTGTGGACTGATTTGGATTGTTTAGCTTAGAGTTTTAATTGTTGTTTTGGGCCAAACAATGTTTTATTTAAGCCCAATCCGTTTGCAAGTAGGAATTAAATTTAATTTTTAAGTTTCTAGTTGAATTAGATTTTCCTTATTCGTGTAGGAACTTGGTATTTTAGTCTTAATAGGTTTTCTAGTCCTAGTAGGTTTAAAACCCTAACTATTTGGGTTTGCTTATAAAAGGCTTGTAAGACTTTTATTTTAAGAATTGAATAATTTTGATGAATTGAAAATTAGAACAATCGTTCTTTGGAGTTTCAGAACTCTTTTACCGAACTTATCAAGGACACCTCCTTGTGGCGTTTAACCCAAGTCTTATCACCCTCCTTCTTCCTTTTCTAGGGTGTGGCGACTATATCCTTCTTTTATACCTTTGGTTCGTGTCTCTTTATAGACGTTGGGTCAAGATTCCTTCAAACCTGACTTGGCTTTCCTTGGGTTGTGATTTCAATCTCGTTCGTGGGTCTTTCGGTGTATCCGTGGGGTTCGCGTCTCCCTATAGGCGTTGGGTCTTCCGGTGCTATCCGCGGGGTTCACATTAACTTGCAAAACTAGAAACTTAAAAATTAAATTTAATTCCTACTTGCAAACGGATTGGGCTTAAATAAAACATTGTTTGGCCCAAAACAACAATTAAAACTCTAAGCTAAACAATCCAAATCAGTCCACAAATAGGCTTGTATGCAGTAGGCCCAAATAATTCTTGTTGGCCCAATCTTCCTCAATTTGGTTAACACTCCTCTTCTTGCACTTGGATCACATTGATGTAGACTTGTAAGACCTCCAATCTTCATTGCTTGCTCCACAAGTAAAGCACGTTTCTTACTCTCCAAGGAAAGTCCACCGAGCCATAAAATCACACCAAATCATGTAGCGAGAGTGCTAGCCAGACTCACATCACATTAACTTGCAAAACTAAACCATAAACATCAACATAAAATCCATCTTCCTTCTAGGGGAAGGAGTTAGCTCAATATAAATATAATCAAAATATCATAAAGTATTAAAAATAAAGAGTTCATGATCAAACAAAGAGAAAAGAAAACAAATAGATGATTTAAACAAAAAAATCCCTTGTATTTCAATTCTCCTCTAAGTTGCTTCCTCTTGTTCCAAAGCCTCTCCAATGTTTTCCAAGCCTTCTCTTTTTGTTTCGAAGCCTCTCCCTTTATATTCCTTTCAAAATAGGGTTTTTAGAGTTTTAAGAGCAACCCAATCCTTAATTTCCGCATCAGCCACGTAATAAATAAAAACTTCTCAAATAGCTAGGGCTGCAACCCCAAATCTTAGCGCTGCGATGCCACTAACTTTAGAAATTTTCAAACTCTCAAGGTCGCAACGTTGAACATTATGGCTGTGCCGCTACAATCACTAATGATGGCTGGATTGCCAGGGCTGCAGTGCTCCAATCCATAACTGCAACCCTTACTACTCTGTCTTCGTCGTCCATAGGTGCTCTTTGGTGCCACAGCTCTGAATCACACAGCTGTGGCACTAACTGATCTGTCTATAAACTCCAAATTTCTCTCATTTATGTGTTATTTCTTTCATCTTTACCTAAAACACCACAAGGACACATTATAAGATCAAAACAACCTAAAAACACAAAAATTCCATATTAAATCACGTATAAAAGCACGACTATAGCATTATTTCCATAGAGTTATCATCCCTCCTGTCCTGCCACACAACCCTCAGGATCCCCTGCTCACTAACTGAAAGGAAACACTAAATAACCATCACTCCCATGCCTCCACTGACAACCCCAATCTCATCTGGATCCTAAGGTTCGGGAGAACGTTACCCCACCACATCCCGAAAAAAAAAAAAGCCACTTCTCAAAAGAGGCTTTGTTATAGGTGCCTCTCCTTCTCTCCTTCTCTCCAACTTGGTGTAGAAGACACCACTCTTTAGCTGCCTCTCAATATAGAGAAACTCGTAGCCCTTCACCACCCAAAGACCATTCAGTTGGAAAATCTGTGGATATATGCCCGCATAAAAAAAAAGTAGAAAGAGAACTCAAGCAGCCATATGTCTAGTGGTTGGTTTGAAGAAGGGTAGCCCCCTCTCAGTCACCCCAATGTTGGGTTTAGCACTAGCCCAAATATCAAAATAGCCCAACGTAGGAAAAGTTCAATGTGTCGAACCTTCGTTCATTGATGGAACAACTGACCTAGATGATCATTGGGGACACTTTGGGACCCCCATGTCGCTCTATGGAGCTTCTCAAGTGCCCAACGATGGTACTTAGAAAAGCCCCTCCCCACTTTATTTACGAGGTTAGAATGTTTGGGCCGCTCATTTCTGCTCAATTTGTCACTAGTCAGAAGTAGAAAAGGCATCTGTGACCTTGATGGTAGTTAAGCAATTACTAAATTAGTCTTTGGGAGAGTATGTCACTCGCTTCAATTAAAAGATGCTAGAGGTGCAGGGCTTAAACAGACTTCACATTCGCTACCTTCTGTGCAGGGCTAAAATAGTCCAAGTTTGTAATGACCCTGATGGTCTTTGTGGAGGTTATGGTTAGGGTGGAGAAATACATACTAGCTGAAGATGCCAACAAGGCAAGGGGCGAAGTAGGGAAGTGAAACTAGGAACTTGATCAGGATTCTCAGTCAAAGAAGAAGTCTAAATGAAAGAGGCGAAGCTGCTCTCCATTACGACGACCACCATTTATCGGAAGAAGAGGGTTCAAGCCAGGCTTACCATAAGGTAATAGCAGCTTCACGCCGCTTAATACTTAGAGGTCTGAAATTCTCATGGAGATCCAAGATAAGGGTATAGTCAACTGACCACTTAAGCTTTTTCTGATCCCAATACTAGGGATCAGAGCAAGTTTTGCCATTTTTGCAACGACCACAACCACCATACAAAGGACTGCAACCACTTGAAGCAAGTGATCAACAATCTCATCAAAAGGGGAATGCTTTAAAGACTTGTCCGTATGGATCGTCAGTAGTATGAGTCATAGAAAGGAAAAAACCCAGTGAGAGAGAAAGCAAATCGAAGTTTGCAAACTCCGGAGCCCCAACTAACAAGCAACAATGGGACATGGGGGCCTTCTACCCAAACTCGGGGAATCATTAACGTTATTATTGGGGGACCTATATTTAGAATCTCTAATATTTCAAGAAAATCATATGTACGAAGGGTCTTGAATGTACAAGGGAAGAGTCCTAGGGAATTTTACGCCTTGATAACCTTTACTGATGATGATCTGGAAGGGATAAAATACCCCCATGATGACCCGCTCGTGATTGAGGCAGTGGTAAATGAATTTGAAGTACAAAGAATACTGGTTGTCGCAGCAAGTTCAGTAGATATCTTGCTCATCGAAGCCTTTGAGAAGATGGGATAGAAGAAGAAAATGTCGAAGCCAATATTCTGCCTACTATTTGGATTTTTTGAAAAGCCCATAACTCTAGAAGGGTCCATTAAGCTCCCAGTCATTTTAGAAAGACTACCATAGACGACGGAGGTTAAGCTCGAATTTCTAATTGTCAGATCATCTTCGCCATATAATGTCATTTTGGGCAGCTGACCCTCAGGGCTTTTGATGCCATATTGTCAATCAAGCACTCGAAGCTCCCAACCTAGCAAGGAGTGGGTGAGGTCTAGCATAATCAAAAGTAAGCTGGGGAGCTCTAAGTGGCATGGATTAAGGGAAAGTGGAAGCTCAATATTGAAGTATCGACTTGGGGGCCCATAGTAGAGGAGCAATAAAAGCGCGGAGTCCTAGTAGATGGCTTGGTCAAAGTTCTATTAGATCTAACATATCCAAAAAAAAAAAAACTCTTCAGGTTGGAGAGAAATTAGGTCTGCAGCTGAGGCAGGAGATTATTAATTTCCTGTGGAAGAATGTTGACGTCATTCTATGGGTACTAGGGGATATGCTAGGTGTCAACGTAGAAGTCATATCCCACAGACTCGAGGTCAATCTTAATTTTTCCCCTGTCAAATTGGAGAAGAGAAGCTTTCCTATTTAGCAAGCCGCGATAGAGGTCGAAGTCGAGAAACTACTAAAATGGCAAGTTTATTAGGGTAGTCACGTATCCAACATGGCTAGCCAACGTTGTGATGCTTTAAAAGGCGAACAGGAAATGGAGGATGTGAGTAGATTACACAGACTTAAACAAAGTATGCCCCAAAGATAGCTATTCGCTTCCTCGAATTGGTCTGCTAGTCGATGAGACGTCCGGGCACGATTTGTTAATATTATGGATGCTTTTTCAGGATACAACCAGATCCCCATGTTTGAACAAGACTAAAAAAAGACAGTGTTCACCGAAAGGACACCTGTTGCTACAAGGTTATGCCTTTTCACTTGAAGAATGTGGGGGTGACTAATAATTGGTGAATAAGATGTTCAAACACCAGATAAATAGACATATGAAAGTATATGTGGACAATATGCTGGTAAAAAGAAAAACATCTCCAAATCACGTTCAGATCTCCAAAAAAACATTTCACTCCTTGAATAAGTACAACATGAAGCTAAACCTTACTAAGTGCGCTTTTGGGGTATAGTCATGAAAGTTTTTAGGCTTTTTGGTACCAAACCTTGGAATTGAAGCAAATTTGGAGAAAATGTCAGTTGTTTTCAACTTCCTTGCTCCCACAAACATCCGGGAAGTGCAGGTCTTGAACAACATGTTGGCTCATCTTAGTTGATTTATCTCTAAGGCAAGAAATAAGCAACAACCTTTGCTTTAGGTTCTAAAGCAAGCACTTCCATTTTTATGGATAAAAGACTGTGATCAGGCATTCCAACAGTTAAAAACTTACATAGCAACATCCTCTCTTCTCAACAAACCAGTAACAAGGGAAGAGTTACATGTATACTTAGCCGTCAGTGAAAAAGTTATCAACTCGATCATAGTTTGGGAAGAAGACTTTGTATAGAAGCTATTGTACTATGCGAGGAAGGTATTGCAAGGAGTCTAGCTCAGATACTCGAGAATTGATAAAGTGCCATAAGCCCTTATCACGATGGCTAGGAAGCTCTGACTTTGCTTCCAAGCTCACAAGATCGTTGTTCTTACTGACCAGCCCTTGAGTTTGATATTACAGCAACCAGACGTGGCTGGGCGCATGCTCCAATAAGCAGTGGAACTAGAAGGCGATTAAGGATCAGGTCATGATGGATTTCGTAAGTGAATGCTGAGGTTGTCAAGCATTACAATAAATCCTGTTGCTACCTCCCTAATGGTCCATGTTTGTTGATGGATCATCTAGGAAGGAAGGCAGTGGGCGAGAATAGTCATCTAAGGTATCGAGGAGATGATGTTGGAATACACCTTGAAGTTTGAGTTCATCGCTTCTAACAACAAGGCAGAATACGAAGCATTGCTGATAGACTTGGACATCTAAGTTCTAAATCTTAGTGTTGGTTTTACCCAGGCAATCAACTCTCCCAAGCTGGAAATTAACTTTCTTATGCTTATAAATTGAACTAGCAGTAGCCAACCTATTAAAGCCTGCCCAATCTTGGAGGGATGGATAATAGGCTACTCCAAAATGATATATGACTTTAAAACTAATTTTTTTGCCACTGTGATTGTTCAAGTTGGACTAGGCAAACACAGCTAACACATTTGTTGCCCTATGATTATTCCTATGCCTCCTATTTAGAATATTAGAAGTTGATATAATCATAAAAGCAAGAAATGAGCAAGTTGTTTTGCAGTCATAGATCAAAGTAAAAGACTTGCAAAGAATAGAGTATCTACTTGAAAAGCACAATACAATCCAATTTTGAAAACAATCTTTTGTTCTTAGATATAGAATAAAAAGAGAGAGCAATAATTATTTGAATAATTGAGCAAGATAAAAAAAGAAGGCATCAAACTGGTTATATTTATGCCAATGAAAAACCGACAACTCATGTAAATGTGGCTAGTGTATTTGGATCACAAATCTCCTAAAAAAAAACAATATGAGCATTTTGATCATCATTAGATGACCCACCAAATTAAACTGAAGTTTGAATCATCAGAATGATTGCTGACTTGATTTCAAAATTATTTGCTTCTATAGTCGGCTTCCTAATGCTTGAAGTCTAAATCATCGATGGCCAAAGGCTTTGTATAATATAATAAGGACTAATTAGTCTCATCACTTTCTTCATTTTTCGTTTGTGCTCTTTTGCTTTTTATTTAAATTGTAAACTATTCATTATTTTCAGGATCAAATGACATAAGATATTCTACACTAGATCGTGTAATATACCAAGTAAGAACCTTGCAAAACAAAAATAAATGGAGTTAGAATTTTCAAATTAAAATCAAGATAAAAGGGTTTTAATAATTTTTAGATTTACAATCATCGACAATGGTGCCAAAAACTTGATGTTTGCGAATAACTATTTGCAAGTATACTAGTCATTCAAGTTATATAAAGAGTCAATAGAGTATATTCTGATAAAGATTGTGATCAAACAATAACCAAATAGTTATTGTTCTTAAATTTTATTTAAACAACCAACTTGAAAGATTAGAAAACTAACTAAAATAGACAAAATAAAAAAAAAAATCTGAAACAATAAGATTGACCTCTTTCTCTTTTTCGCCCATGTTGCTTTTTATTTTTGTACAAGTCTCCTCCATTTTTGTCTTTTTTTCGTGTCCGTTTATGTTGTGACAACCCTTCTTGCTAATTAACATCTCTTACCTCTAACCAATCTCAAAAAAAATTTTGACCCGTAAATTGTGGGTCAAATATCTCATATAAAAATTGAATTAGACTTTTGTGTAATGTAGAAATATATAGATTTTATTTAGCTTTCTTGTACTGAAAGAATCACCTGATTGAAATATCTATGAGAATGTTTGCCCAAAATATCAAATAGTGCTCAGTCCATCATATAACAAATTTCTTATTAATGTTTGTTTCCAAATTAGGATAGGATGTCTTATAAAATTAAACTCCAAATCTAAAAGTGACACATCATTTTAATTCCCTTATTTTCTTTTTTCTCTCTTGTTGATATTTCTTCTTTTTAATGGATCCAAATTTGATTATAAATATTCAGTCAGTTTTTTCCTTATAAAACATAAAAAATAAAAATATATAAAATCTGCATAAAAAAAAATCTAAGTAGGAATAATAAATGTTTGAGACAAAATTAAATGAAAATAAATATTAAATTAAACAAATTTGAGTCACTCGCCAGCCAATGTTGGCTAGTCATTTCTTCTTCCAAATTCTTCTTTAGATCCTCAACTTTAGTGTTGGCAATACATATGCAAGATGCTAAGCCCTCTGATTTTTCCTTCCCCGTTTTGAATTTCTGTTTTATACCATCTGACTTTTTACCAGTTGCAGAATGATAGCCTTTGAATGACTTTCCACCTAACCAATAATGTGATCATATTGTCCAAATAGGACAACTTAGAGACTACAACATCCATTTTTATCTGCAATTATTGCATCTTGTTCAGAGTGGTATCCTAGTGCCTCAAATAACTGACGACATCCTTAAGATCCGACTCGATGTGATGAAAGCTTCCACCACTCAGGAAATAAAGGATAGAGTTTGCCTATGGGAAGCAACTCCTTCTTATTATGATTATTATTGCCAAAAAGGCCCTTGGAAATAGAGGATACAAAAACAAGTTACTTATCCTTACGTAAAGCATGAGGAAGTATAGTCAAGATGAACTCTCCAAAGAGTTTTTTCGAATCAAGCCTCCTTCCTCTTAAAACATATCTCCCAACCAAATCATGGTACTTTCCAGGTTCTTCATTTGCAAAGTCCTAAAGATTTAAGGTTACAGGAACTCTCCGGCCCTTAACATGAAGGACTTGGTCTGTTTTCACAAGAGCGAGTTCATCAATAACGATTGGCTAGTACTCCTTACCCTTGGTTGACAAGGAAGGATGCTTTCCCACACATGTATGCTTGGAAGATGAGGCTGTGAGAGTTTCCGTCAAAGAATAATTTAAAACTCGTATTTTGCGAGTATCTAGCACTAGCGCTTACAACAATCCCTTACTCTTTATTTGGAAAAAAAATTTTGGGGGAGGGGAAAGGAGGAATGAGAAGAATGAAAGTGTGAGGAATAAATACTAAAAGAAAGGAAAATTTTTTATCACTAATGTATTTGGGAAAATGTAATGAGATGAAAGAAAGTTAAAAATATTTTATTTAGGAATGACTAAAAAGTAAGATAAAAGAAACTAATATGTGTTAAAATATTAATTTTAAAAAGTGAAAAAAAATAAAAATAATGACAAAAAAACAATTTCGTACTAAAAAAAATATAAAGAAAAGAGTTGGGAGATGGTAATCCCCTTTCTGCCCAATTTCCCTCAATTTTTGGGGGAATTGGGGAGCCTAGGAAAATAAGCTCTAATACAAGGACACAGACGACACAAATGCTGATGTGCACATTTTTTAGAACTCAATTTCATAAAGTTTTTGATAGCATGCATACCATAAGCAAAATAATAATAATAATAATAAAACACTCATAACATTTGCGACAAACAATAATGTATAATAGACCTAACAACTATGTGCATATGGGCAATTACTTTGCACCTTACCCGCGACCCTCTAACTTTACTGAGGGAAAACACCCTAGGCACTGGCCAATTTTTTTTTTTATTTTCTCCCCTCTCCCAAACACACTATTTCCTTCATTTCTACCCTTATTCCTTCCTTCTACCCTCAATTTCACTTTCACAAACAAAGAACTGCATGCGCTCATATGCAATCTTTACCCTTTTTGTAAAGTCCAAGTTGTATTAAGATGATGTACTTACAAAATGATGACAAGCTCTTACACACAGCCCCAAGAGCATCTCAAGCTTCCATATTTTCTTCAAGGCCCAATCTGAGGCAATATCCCTCTAAGGTCTAATCTTTGTAGATAACCTTCTCTAACCTAAGCTTTGCCTCCTACTCTAAAGGCCCTATCCCTCCAATAATCTAACTATTTTCTCAGCTTGTTGCAATATTCTTCCATCCTTGCTAACATATTTTAGAAACCTTCTAGGTTTAATATCTTAGGAAACCAATCTCCATGCCACTTTTCCCTGTTAATTGATGATGATATGGGGCTTGTATAGTTTCTTATGTGAAGAATTCTCTATTAGGAATTAAATGGTCATGCATAGAATAAAATCATTGTGGAATAGATATTTAAAAATTTGATTCTCAAAAGTAACTTAGTGACCTGTTAAATATAATTACAAACTAATAAGAACCTAACATAATAAAATGTGGGATAGAAGATGAACTACATCTAAGTGTCCTCGCACTATAATACGGTGTTCTCCTAAATAACCAAAGCTTGCTCTTGACTACCTTGGGCCCTTTCAAAATCCAACATGTTTGAAGACTTAACCGTGGTCTGGCTCCAACTTCTAAATCCTCTCCACACCTTGCCACTTAGTGGTAGAAAAGGCCGAGAGTTCCTTGCTGTTGGATCTTGGAACCTTAGCTAAAGAATATATAGGCATGCCGAGACGTGGGTATGAATGAATATGGCATGGTACTCCATCTTGCTAACAAACGCTCCTAATTTTATTTTGACACCAATATGATGAGGAGTGTTGGACAGAACAAAACTATTTTCAACCCTAAGGGCCTTAAAGTCATCTAAGTAGAGGAAAACGCTCAAGATGAGGAGCATGTAGTTTCCCTAACTTGCATTTGCAATAAGTATGAAGTTTCGCCAGCCATTAGTAGTGATTTGGATTAGAGCAACTTAGACCATATACTATTAAAAAACCTTTGGCATGGGCACTTAGTAGTGAAGTTTACCAATTAGTTCATGTAGAAGGTTGTGTATCCCGGAGGAGGCTAACGAGCCCTCTGATGTCACAGGGGAGGATGATGTCAACAAAGTTCTCATTAATTTTGTCCAAATAACTAGAGTAAGTTCAATTATAAACCTGTGGAATTTCTTTTTTTGTTTCACACTCAGGCATGTCATAAAGCAGAGTAAGCTCCCAAGAAAATGCCCATTGTGATGATCCTCTGTCGCTCACTCTCCCTTAGGCCTCTCTATATAGGTCGAGTTCTTTCCATCATCGTAAAGGATGTAGAAGAAGAGCAAACAGTTTGTTTTAGAGAGTTTAACTGTAGGAAGAATTCCAAGCATAGAAATTCGTCGAAGAGATGGGATAGAGATATTACCTCCACTCCTTTAAATGTATTAAAATATGGATAAAAGGTCACAAATTGAAAAGATACCGATTGAAGGCATTAAAAGGGAATAATCCTAGCCGTCAACAATAGATATTGGGCGTTGTGCGTAGCGACCCGTGTAGTGCTGTATTTAACGCGTTAAGTATCCTGCCTTGGGAGTACGTTCACAAGAATGAAACTCATCTCGTTGCCGAATGGCCTGTTCCCCTCGATCGGAATAGGCGAGTAATTGAATTTCCTTCCCTTAGAACCATACTTAAGAGTTTCCTGCCTCATATAGCTCCGCAGTTAGTTCTTTGGATGCCCCATTTTTTCTCGAGTTAACCAAATAATATGCAAAAAATACAAAGAAATAAAAAAAAAGGTCAAATTCAATTTGTACTGTATCTGAGATTCCGTATATAAGTTTATTCATTTCTGAAGTATCTATTTTTTTTTTATTATACTCATTTGCTTTCTTTTTATTCTATCGCACTATGTATCATTTATTTAATAATAAAAAACTCCAAAATCCTCTATCTTTGCTTCAAAGATCAAAAATAGCGGAAGACTAAGCAATAGCTGAGGAGGTTGGAAACAGTGGCCTTAAATTGAGAGATTTGGAGTTTAAATCCCCGATCCCTCTCTTATTATCCCTCAGCCCCTAATTGTTGGGCTACCAGCTCCAAAGGACAAAAAAAAAGATCGAAAATAGCAATCATTTTTATTTTTTAAATGGATTGAGAATATAAAATAGATATGTAGTTCTGCCTTTAAAATTGTAGCTAAAACTATAAGGAAAGCAAGTGATAAGGACATTATCTTACTAGGCCTCCAATCCATTCTAGCCTTTTAGAGTCACTACAACTTAGAAGGCCTCTAGCTCGTAGCACTATAATCTATGGTTGTAAAAACTGGACTAGACTGGCTGTCCGACTGATTCAATCTATGACCGGCCAGGTTTCTGATCCAGTTCATGACTAGATTATGGTCTATTTTTGAATCGGTGAAAACCAGTAAAAATTGCCAAAAAATGTCAAAAATTATAATTTTATACCAAATTATATTTAAAAAGGTATATTAATCAACATATAGGCTCACTCAATCAATATAAACAAAGATATATTCTATATAGGCTCAATCAAGCATTCAATTAATTAGCAAGCACAAAAATGGAAGTGTAATAAGCTCAAATAATCATCAATCAATTAATGGGGTCAAACATCAACACTAATCCTCAACAAATTTTAACATTTTCAATATACTCCTAAATGTGATCAAAACTTTTAATTTAATCCTTAAAACTAAAAAATTAATATCCAATCACTATTTATAAATATTATTTTTTATTCACTTTTATGAAATATATTTATTATTAAATGCTGGTTCTGTCGTTTTAAATATTGGTCAAATCGGTTGAATTTTAAGTAACTAATTTTTTTGGTTTGATAAACGATCAAATTTTGACAACATTGCTATAACTTGGAAATTGGTGAAGCTCGACCTATCCAATGATCTCTCTCCTGTAAAATCACCACAGGCTAAATATACGGAAACGTATGAGCATCATCCTCGCGTTGGTACAAGGGCAAACCCCTTCGGCAGCTACTGTAATATAGACTTGACGTAGCGCCGCTCCACTAACGAAAGGAAGTGTAAGAGGTGTAAGCCAGCACTAGTCGCCAAAGGTACGTAGTTGGGATGCCAGCCTTGCTCATACTCTACCCATCAGCTAATGGGAGACTTTCAATTGTCCTCTAAATTGCCCATAACCCCACCCGCTCAAGATAATGCATAACCCTAATTATTACTCAATGTACATTCTCCTTTAATCTTCATTGACTTAGGTATTAGAATGCTAAGGTTGGGCCACAATCCACCATCTCTAGCATTTTTCTTGTTTTGCAGATGCTCAGATCCTCGACTGAAAACTCCGAACCGCTAATCTTAAATAATGTTAACTTAATTATGTTGGCCTGGCGTCTCGCTCGTAACAAGCATGTAGCATCGCCTTTACCAATGGTTGGTACACAACAATTATAATGTTTATCGAGGTTATTAACGTTTTTGTCTTGTGACTGTGGATTCCAAATTTCAACGCATGCACTCAAGTTAACGATAGATAAACAATGTTGTAATTGTTTCAGTATCACTTTAAAATGTATGATTAAGATTTCATAAACCTTAAACGTCAATGAAAACTATAATTAACAAGAAAAATTGTTTGTATGCCCATTTTTTATATGTTGATTGATGTGCTAATAGGTTTTAAAACAAGACTGGTAATATTTATATCAAAAAATAACTGTTTTTAATTTATGTTGTAAAAACTATCCGTTTTATTGCATTCATCATACTAAACAGCATATTAAAAATCAGCACGTGTGTTGGTGCTCAATTAACAAATGAAATGATCTAATTTCTCATGCCATATAACAAGATGTTGTGCACTTTGTAGACAACTTAAAGCTTGTGTTCCCTTAACATTTGCGTGCGCTGGTTTGATGACTTGTTCCATGGATCTAATAGAATAGACTGAATCATCCATTAACATTGTTTTAATAAATCAGATTAATTTAATTAAGGAAATATAAGAGGAGAAAAGTGCAATACAATAAAAGAAGCTAGTTGTAATAAAAATAAAAATAAAAAAAGAAAAAGAGCCTTACAATGAGATTATTTGTGTTTCAGTGTCGTGTTTCTCTAAAACTTCCGCGATGAAATTGATTAGGTTCAAAAGTTCTCAAAATTGGTTTCTCTGCCTCATGGAGCTTCTAAGCAGAGCTATTGTTTAAGATAAGATTCATTTCTCAGACTCTTTGAGGTTGCCCCATTTCAATGGTGGGTGGGGTCGATTGCTGATTGCAACATTACATAGGATATCATCACTTCCCCAGTGTAGCAATGTCAAGGGATAGTAGAATATTATGCAAGGACAAGGACGACCTAACTTTTGTGAGACCACTTGTGGGGTATGTGATATATTGATCTTGATATAACAATAAATTCCACCTCCTCCACGATTCCATCATATGCATCTACATGTTTTTAATTGTTGTATTTTATGTTGTTTCTTTTTCTTAAGAGGGACATAAGCCTGAAATACAGTAGAAATTTACCAGTTCTAAATGCCTCGGTTAGCACACAAGCTGTGTAAATGCCTTATTTCGTGTCGTTATGTTACACGTTGTACATATGTAAATTCTTCAAGAATAGTATGACATGCAACAATATAAGTTGGTGAATTTTGTCTAGGGTAAAAGTTGGAAAAATTATTTGGCTGAGTTGAGATTTAAGTCATCCCATTTGCACATAATTTAGTAGTTTGGATCGATGTATACAACGTTAACCCATGAATTACTCGTTCATAAATAAAATTCGACGAGGGTACTGTACGTGAAACTTCAGATTTGGGCATCCCTGTCATTACAATTTATGTGGGAGCAGTGTTATGCATAACAAAATTAATAGAAGGACGAGAAATTAGTTTATAGGGTGGACGGAGCATAACTGAATTTATAATTGTAATTAATGGTCTAGATCTTGTTACGTCCACCAATCTTTTTTTTTTTTTTTGGGTCCATTAGGAAGCCTGTTGGGTCGTGATAGAGGCAGTTCTCCCTTTTAATAAATCTCACCCCTCCCCTCCCAAGATTTAAACCCAAGACTTCTATAATAAAAATTCTGAACTCTAACTATTGGGTATCTCCTGAGAGACGCTACGTCCACCAATCTTGCGTGCTTTTGTTGGAACTCTATGCACAAATAGATGGAAAGAACGAGTGAGTTTGCTTCTGTAGTAAACTTTATTTATTCTGAAAACGATATATAGCGAGAGAAGAGGTGGAGATTTTTCATTAGCAAACTGTTAAAGAAATGATGAATGGCTAAATTAGCAAATGTGCCACTAAATGAGTAAAATAGGTGTTTGTCTCAAAAAAAAAAAAAAAAAAGAGTAAGATCCGTACGACCTTATGTAAAATTCTATATATATATGTCTCCAAAAGTAGGTAGAGTTAAAACGACCCTTTCGCTGAAAAATCATACGTTTTTTGGACAAAACAATCGTACTGCTATGGAGTTCCATCTCTATGCTGTGATAAATTGAGTGAAATCTCATGCAAGAAACAAAGGAATGTGATGATCTCTTTTGGTTTGGAAAGATCTATCCAGCTTTATTTGGGTTGGCTCTATTCAGGGTGTTACTCTCTAGCAAGTGAACGCATTAGGCATAGTACTCGTGTATGGCTTTTTTGGCACATAAAGTGCTTACACCCATCAATTTTCACTATACTGGAGGTTAACACAAAGATATTTGGTGAAAATTGTTTCGCACGCTTTTCTCAAGATTCGCAACTTGATTAGATTGGCCCATGTAATTTCGCCACTTGCATGTACTATGGACCATCAATATTAAAGGTGCACAATAAATGAAATTGTCTAAAGAGATGAGTTGTGGTCTGATTAGCTAGTAGGTGAGGCAATCTATATATTATGCATGGAGGCCTTATCAGTTTTCACCCTTTTTGACTGAAGACTTTATCTTGATGATCATTATCTAATATTTTACGAGTCATCAAATTTGACTAACTTTATCATTTTACATGCTCTTCATGCTTTACGGCTTCTGCTCAAACTTTACTTTTCTACAAAGTATATCATAAGACAAGTATATGTAACAGCAATTTAATAGTGAATCCATATTTATATATGTAACCTATGTGTGCAGGAGTATTATACAAAAGATTGCAGCTGTATTCTAACTTTATAATAATAATAATAATAATAATAATAATCTCAGGATGAATTGACTCGTGGACCAAACTTAGAATTATTATTACTATTATTATTGTCATCATCATTGCAAAATCCGTTAGTCCTTGCACAATAATGAATTACATTTTGCAACATGTAATATTGCCCAACCAAATAGAGTTCAACTTTAGTTTAGTGGCGAAAGTTTTTAAACTCGTGACATTGACGTCTAAAGATTACGGGGCAGACGTTTACTCTTGAAAAGCAAAATAAATAAATAAATAAAAATAAAACTCGAATGTGGAAAAAAAATAATAATAAAAATATTTTGGTATGCGGATTCCTCCACTTGAATTATGTTTCAGCGTTAACTTTAATTTTACTATAATGGCTTATTATTTTTTTCACTCATAATCCGAAGTTTTATATATACTTGTAAATTCTACACTTATATATTTTTTGGTTCACTTAAATATGTAATACAGCACCATAATTGTGTTAACTTAACTGCACAAATTTCCATTTTCTTTTGTTTTGTGTTTATAAATTGGCTTTGACTCCTGTGAGTTAAAATTCATAAACAATTTTCCTTTTCTTAGAACGTATTAATTAATTGATATATCACCGAGAGTCATCGAGTAGTTCTCAGTTACTCCATATGTCGGTCACAAGGAAATCACTTAGGGGGTGTTTGGATAAGTTTGTAAAGAGATATATTTACATTTTATTTTTAAAAAAGTAGAAAAATAAGTATTTAGTAAACTTTTTGTACTATTATTTGATTTCACTTATTTTTTTATACAATTTCTTAACTGCAACTGATTGAAAATGAGATTAAAGCTACTTTTTATTACTTTTCACTTTTTAAATTTATATGAATTAAATTACCTTTAAAGAATATTTATATAATTTTATTATTTTTACTTGTTACATGAATTAGATATGTTAATTTATTTCATTAAAATTTATATAAATACAATATTTTCTTTTTCAATAATTTTTAAATAATATTTTTTACTTCAATTTTTTTTAATATTGACACTTATAAAAAAATTTCAAACATTATATTTTTTTTCTCATCTAGTAAAAATGAATATTTTTATCTTAAAAAGTTGAAATTAAGTGAAAATTTCTCCATATTATCTATAGAATATTATTCTAAAAATAAAAAAAATAAAAAAATAAAAATAAATTTTTAATATGATATATTTATAAAAATTAGATGTCTAAATTAAATATTTCATTATTCAACAGTAACAGCAAGTATTAAATTAATCAAAAACTTTATTAGTTTTATCAAAAATAGCAACAAGAAGTAAGAATCAGTAATCATTAATTAGTAATAGTAATTAGTAATAACAACCAGCAATAACAACATTCAACAAGTAAACCAAACAAGCCTTTAAAAGGAAATTAGTCTCAATTGACAATAATGTTATCCTAACAATATGATTTAGAAGACACTTTAATAATTAAAATTTAGAGTATTCCAAAAGTTTAAGGTTTTAATCATGAAAAGGAATTGTGAAATATATATATATAGGAAAAACTATTTTTTCCTGTAATTTATGACCTAAGGAATTTTTTAATAGATAAAAAAGTTACTAACAATATCTTAGTCTAAGTCAATGCAGATGTTATATCTACAGTGGTTTCGCCATAACAAAAAAAAAGAAAAGAAAAAAACACCACCAGTTTGCAAAAATCTGCCGCGAGAATAATAAATGCACGAAATGAATTGGTCATGTTGATCTCGCAGGAAGCGTAGGTGTTTGATGCAGGTGTATGGATGTTGCTGGATCAGTGGTTACATTCTATAATCAAAACAAGCTCTCACTCTCTTTCTACCTCTCCTATTTTTTATTGGGTATTTATTATTTTTATTCTTTTTTTAATACAATTAACTCATAATTTTATTATATATAAATTTATTTTTTTTATTTTAAATAAATTTTACTTATTATTTAATATAAAATCGTAAATTAGTTCCACTTATTAAAAAAATATCAAATTAGAAACACTTTAGTTTTTTTTGTCCTTTGCTATGCCACTTTCGCAATCCACGTTCAAGGGGTGGATGGGAATGACAAAGTGCCCATTACCATTCTCCTTTAAATTGCACCATCCACACAGAGAAAAAGAGATAGAGAGAGAAGAAAGAAAAAGGGGTCCCTTGGCGCGGGGTACACACACCAATACCATAGAAAAGTATAGCTCGAGTTGATTGCCTTAATTTCTATCATCAA
Source organism: Carallia pectinifolia (assembly GCA_037832335.1). Lineage (NCBI taxonomy): Eukaryota > Viridiplantae > Streptophyta > Magnoliopsida > Malpighiales > Rhizophoraceae > Carallia > Carallia pectinifolia. The sequence goes on along the minus strand of CM075446.1, from coordinate 8,748,079 downwards.
ATGCTCGTTTTATATTTCAGAAGATAGTATTGTAATCTTTGGGGCAAAAGATGATAGGAAAATCTTTCCAAAGCTGACAACGAAGATTCCTAGTTGGTCACTTTCAAGATCCTCGCAGCGGGTGGGCCTGCCTTAGCAGGTTCAGTGGGCGACATTCCCAGTGGGCATTCACACTGGACAGGGTCTCGTTTCAGGCTCTATCTCCCAGAAATAAACGATAGAAAACAGCTAGGATTCTATTTCTTCATCCCACTCAATTAGGCAAGCACTTCCTTATTATATTCTTCGCGCGATTAATTGATATGATTCCAACTTAATGTCATTCGTACTCAAGTTGCTAGAAATGTGCAGTAAGCTAACATGATGTCAATGGAAAACATTCGTGCAAGTCATTCAATATTATTCATGTAAATACCGTTGCATATGAATATGATTATCTCATCCAAAGTTCACAAGTTTTACTTGAAGTAAAAGCATTACCTTGACATAAAAGAGGATTAGCTAGTTGCTAATAGATAACAATGACTTCAATTTAACCCAACACCTTACGGCACGAGCTGACGACACCCATGCACCACTTGTGTCCACATTCCTGAAGGCACCCCTCTCTTTCAAGAGAATTCATGGCATGTCAAGCCCTAGCAAGGTTTTTCACTTTGCATCAAATTAAACCACATGCTCTACCACTTGTGTAGACATCTGTCAATTCTTTTGCAGTTCATTCTTGCGAATGCACTCCTCAAGTGGGATACTTAATGCGTTAGCTACAGCACCACACCGGTCGATACGCACAGCACCCAGTATCCATCGTTTACAGCTAGGACTACTGGGGTATCTAATCCCATTTGCTCCCCTAACTTTCGTCTCTCAGTGTCAATGTAAGTGTCCCTGTCAAAAATCTTGCACACTTATTTTGTTATTCACACAAACAAATCCTCTAGGATGCATTAGACATACGGACTGGATAGTATAGGATCGAACGGTATAAGATATTATAACATAGGATAAGCTCACTTAATAATATAAAATAATTAGGTAGTATAGTGTGTTAAAATAAATTTTATAAGGTGATTAACTTATTTTTACTATTTATTTTAACTGTTTTTACAACAATAATTAAAATTAAACATTAACATCATTTTATTTTGCTTGTCAGTAATTTTATAATCTTTATAAATTGTTTAAATTTTTGTTAATTATACAAAATACTTATTAGATAAATTTTTAATGGTAATCTAAATATGCCTACATATATTAACTGAGCATCAAAATTGGGAGGGAGAAAAAGAGGGAGAGAGATGGGACAGGAAGATAAGGAGACAGGAGAGAAGGAGAGAGATGAGAGAGTTGGAGAGAGACTGGAAAGATAGGGAGACGGGAGAGAAGGAGAGAGATGAGAGAGTTGGAGAGAGACTGGAAAGATAGGGAGAGAGATGTGAGAGAACAGGAGAGAGATGGGAGACAGGGAAAGACAAGAGACAAAGGGAGAGAGAGAGCGGGGTCGACAGCGATGATTGTGGTAGTCGTAAATAGGAACAATAGTAAAAATGAGATAACAGTTTATGACTATTATTATAATTTTTTTATACAAAAGATATTATGAGAAATATGTTTAACCCATGTCATGGAATAGTCTAACCCATAAAAATTTATGACATACCATTAGCCTATAAAGATAAACATAAACACAGAATAGTAATCTTATACTATTCTATTTAAATGGTTTACCAAATATAAGATATTATAGGATAAGATTAACCAATCTTATATTATCATATAATATACCATGTACTAAATGTACCTAACTCTCTTTTTCCCTAGTGAAGATACAAGGTTACAACCTTTCAATGTCAAGGTATAATTGCTGGTTGCTTAACCTTTTTTTTCTTTTTCATTATAGTATTTGAAACAAATTAGTCAGAGACAACGATGCTCTATATTGAGGATCTACTTTAGTTGAAATGATTGAAGATATGTGTTTTTAACTTAAAGATCTGGAGTTCAAACATGAGCCCTTACCTACCCCGAGTGATAACCTTGATTTTACAGTGCAATCTTATCTCTTGCCTATAACAAGCTCTTCTTTAAAGAGATAAAACCGTGAGGTTACACTTCAAAGTTCATATGGACATGGCACCTGTGCCTCCCTGACCATTTCTCCCCAATTCACTGGGAAACTATCATGAGAAAAACACATGGCACCTACTGAGGAATTGCAGGGTGGCCACAGAACTATGGGGCCAGGCCAGGAAGGCATGAGTTTTCCATTGTGAAACAGGGAGAGGCTTGAGAACAATCTACAAGGCTAGTTTGGCAGGTAGGAACGAGAAGATTGGCCAATTGTCTTCGCAAGGAAAACCAGACCATCATTGGAAAACAAAATATCATGTATTTAACAAAGGTGATCAAACACTCCTGTCTAGAAATTGGGAAGATGGGGATAAATGCCTAAGTGGCAAACAAGCAAGCTAGTGAATTATTGGGATGGTTGGATGGAGACCCCCATTGACCAATGGGTGGAGAGCACAAATGGGACCTCCAGAGGTAATAATCCCGTGTCTGCAACAGCTGCAGGGAGAATGATGCGTGGTCATTGTGGTGTGTGGATTAGAGGGTTTGCCCGTCACATTGGCAGGTGTACATCTCTATCTTGTTACCACACTATGGAGAATTGTTCAAGGATTACAACTGTCATGGCAGAAATAAATAAGCTACAGAAAAGTACGGATTGAAGTGGACTCAAAAGTAGGAATAAAATATATAATTAAGAAACAAGATTCAAAAAACACATCTTCATACCAATATTATTCAATGCTATAGGGACCTAAGTAATAGTGAATGACAAGTATGAGCTTCTAAATAATGTCTATAGGGAAGAATAACAAGGTGGTAGATTGGCTCTCTCACTTAGCTTATCTCTCCTTAGTAGGGATATGCACAAATTCCAGCAACCTCGATCGGCCGGGGTGATGGCAGTGATGGCACAAGGTATGGTAATGGTCGTCGGCCATCATGGAACCTCATTCGAGATTTTTTGCCCGAGGCCCTCTAGCTGACTAAAAGAACTGTCCCCTACCGAGAGTTGCACAAGCAACCGATTTCCCGTACCACAGAAAGGCAAGATGAGTCTGAATGCATGAGCCTCTTGATCAAAGCACCTCTTCCATCTCTCAAGAATCAAGATCGAGTTTCCAAATAAATAGTACCATGCACCAATCTATCCTCCCAACTTTTTCCAGAATTCTGTTTTAGTACCTTCTATCCGCCCCGAAATAAAGGGTTTTCTATTAGTTATTGTTTTTACATCATTCCAAAATCGTGTGGGAGAATTTAATCTCATGACAAAACACAGTAATTAATCTGCACCTATATATTTTTTTGTATTTTGGCTTAAGTTTGTAAGTTCCTGATTTGTTCCCACTTGTTGTAAATGCAGACGCGCTCGCTGAGTATCTCCTTCAAGAAATGCTGCACGCAAATGAAGCACTCAAATTCTGAACATACATTTAAGACAGTCAACCATAATTTCCATGGCTATAAATCAAAAGTTAAGATTATGAAACATATGATTCAAGGTCAACTAGCCAGAATCTACAATTAGAAGAATTGAACAACAGTGTAATACCCAGTCAATTATAATTCATATTAATATAGATTCATCCTTTGTTTGAATTTAAGATGAGGTCCAAAAAAAAAAATTTTTGAGACCAAAACTCCAAAAGTTGTGAGAAAAAATAATTTTTTTATCTCTTGTAAAAAAAAAAAAAAAAAAAAAAAGAACAATGCATAGAAAAAACACTTGATATTTATAAAATGACAATTATGCTCTTATGAAAAAAAATAAATTGTGAAAAATCATGTGGAAATTTTTCGAACGTCCATCTATGGTTATTTAAAAAGAAAATAAAAAAAATAAAAAATGAAACCCATGATCTCGATCTCAAGTCCATGATGCGTCGATGACATATTGTTGAGGTTATCATTTACACTACCCATAAGACAATTACAAAACTAGAACGTATTTGAATTTGTGTCAAAATAGTTTTACTTAACTACTACAAATAATTTTTGAGGGAAAAACGTTAACTATTTTACAATTTATATTAGTTTAACTATTTTGAGTTTGGCACATGGCAGTAGTTGGGGTCATTGGATCTCGTTGTGAAGAGAGAGGAATGGAGGTTATGGGCTAGCCGATGGTAAATTAAAAAATTTAATCCCAAACCAACCATCAATTTGGTTGAATAATCATAACTACCATGAAAATCTTATTATTAAACATTCTGATGATTAAGTGCATGACTTATAATTTTTTTTTTTTCTTTTTTGATTTAATGGTGTTAAATAAGTTAATTAACTATTTGAATGGCAATAGTTGATATATTTTATGATATGAATTTCACAATATGCATCATTATTCTTTGAATTTTTCTTGGTTTTCACACTGCAAAGGTAAGAAAATTTTGGGATGGATCCCACAAAAAATTTTCATCTCATTTTCTCACTACTTTCTTTCCTCTTCTCAAACAAAGAATTGTTTTCTTCTCCTGTCAATCTCTTTTCCACTACTTTTTTTTTTTAATTCTTTTCTAATAATGTTATACCAAGTTTAAAGAAAAAAAAAAAAAGAAAGGAAAAGATAGGAGTAATAAAGGCAAAAATCAAACCAACCAAAAATTCAAAATATTAAAACTTTCTTTTTTTTTTTTTTAATCAACAAAACTTTTTCTTGATGAAGCAAGATATAGAGTATATTATTATTACAAAGGCAGTTGACTCTATGTAATTCTTCGAGTTAAATACTCGTACGTGACAGTCTTTTCTTAATTTTAGGATTTTCTTACTAAACTCTTATAATTTGAAATATTTTTTGATATTAACTTAATAGTTGTTTTGTATTAGACTATTTTATATTAGCTAAGTCTAAACCAGACACACACCTATCAAACGCATATTCTAGTTCAAATGTTCTACATACTTTTGTAGCCTTGCTCCCATATCTGCCACTGTTAACAGCCGGATCTTGGACTTTAAGCATCAAAGTAATTTGGTGGACTCGTGATTTAGTAGAGGAAACATTTTAGACCACTTAAACAAGACAAAGTTTGAGGAATATTTGAATGTAATGAGTTTTAGGTAGGGTTGTTAAAAAATCGACTAACTTGTCTCAAACCGATCAAACTGATTTACACACGAACTTGCATTTGCCAAAACTATAAGAATCTGGATTGGTTATAGTTTTAAAATTTTAAAATTTGTTAGGGAAGGATTGGATACGGATTAAAATTTCTAAAACCCACCTTTATCCAATCTGATTCATCCTTTTTATTAAAATAAATAAGAAATATATATTTACAAAAAAAAACATAAACACAACAATATTATATATATTAAAATTCTTTCGTGCTTTTCATGATCTTATGTTTAATGAACTTTTCTTTTTATTATATAATACTTGAAATTATTGAGGCAACATCTGTAAAACTGAAGAACAATAACTAGACAATTTTACCCAGAACTCTTGCAGATGTGAGGAGTAGAGCAGAACTATCATCCTTACAAAAATCTTAAGCAATGTCACAAGTGACTACACATGAGAATGACACCATTTACTATGTTATTAACATATAAGTCCTTGTCCATTTGTTACTAGTATTTTCTCAATTATACGAAACCATGTATTCAAGAGATATATTTGTTATAGTCAAGAAAAATGCAAATTGTCGAAGGAACAATGATGAAGTTAAATATATTGTGCAGCGAATGGTGAAAAACGTTATGCGTACACATCATATAGATCAAAACTTAGACTCGGACATTGTGCTCAATTCATGTACTTACACTTTTGGATTCAAATATTTGGGCAAGAGCTACTTTTTAAAATTGTTCCACAAGATAGAGTTGACAAGTTTGTGTATATAGCTGAATTATTTGCTATGAAAAAAAATTTCTTTTATTGCATACAATCTGTCAAACCAATTTAATCTAATTTGCAAGTGATAGATTAGATTAGGCGAATTAGATAAGATCGTAGATAGGGTGTGGATGAAGAATCATTCAGTCCACAATAAATTGAATGCGAATATACCCTCAAAACCAATCAATCTAACGTACGAACACTCCTAGTTTCAAGGACAATAAATTTAGATTTTGAAGAAGTGAACTAAAAAAAATTAACAAATCATATTCTATGATATTCATATTTTAAATATTTAGATATATATGCTGAAACTGAGAGAAAATATCACATTTCTCTTATGCGACAATTTCTCATAAATTTACAAATTAAGGATATTAGAATATTTTATAATTATGAAATTTTGATTATAATTAAAATATGACGAATAAATCAATATTAATTTAATGGTAATCAAATAAAAATTCTGTTAATTCATAAAATAGTAAGAATACTACTTTATTGTAATTAAATCTCCTTTAACAAAAGAAAATGATAGACAAAAAGGAAGAAAAAAAAATAATCATAAATTCTCCATTACAAGAAAGAAAAAAAGAAAAGGTAAATCTATCAAATTGACTTAGGCTTTTTTATAAAGAAAAAAAAACTAATCTCAAGTTTTTTTAAACGAGAAGAAAATAAAAAGAATTACTACCAAATCCACCCCTTTAAAAAAAATAAAAAAAGAAAACAACTCATAAAATCAATTTAATTTAGCTAACTGTTTTCCTAATCTAATTAACTATACAAGAAAATATAATGTATCAATCAATATAAATTTAATTGTAATCAAATAAAGATTCTATTAATTCATAGAATATTAAGAATATTACTTTGATTGTAATTAAATCTCTATAAATATAAAATTTTCTAACAAAAAAAATGAAAGACAAAAAAGAAGAAAAAAAATTATTCTCACACCCTCCTTTTACAAGAAAGAAAAGAAAAAAAAATCAAAGTCAACTATTTCTTCTTGAAAAGGAAAAAAGAACTACTTGCCAATTTTCTCAAAAAGGAAGAAAATAAGAAGAACTACTCCCAAATCTTTTTTTTTTTTGTTTTGTTTTTTAAAAAGAAAATAAAAATTTAAGAAAAAGGAAAAAATTTCATAATATCAATTTAATTTAGCTGATTTTATGAATTTTTTTCTCAAAAAAATTTGTATAATCAATTTAAAGCAAGCAGAAGGGGGGAAGGAGGAGAGAGAAAGGGAAGGGAGGGAAGAGGAAAGAGAAAGGAAGAGGTAGGAGAATGAAATGAGGTTTTTTATTTTTGTAATTTTAATAAAAATTTATTAAATTTTATTATAATTTTGTCAATAATTAAAAAAATTAATTTTCAAAAATGCCACGTCATTATCAATTTACGATGTAGCATGTTGATATGACGAGTTTTGTATGAAGTGGCAGCTGGTTATCACCACATCAGCAAACTTAGAGGCAAATTTGATGACTAGATCGATTTAGTTTAATGGAAGTAATGTGACGGACTGATTTAAAAAAAAAAAGTTCTGAGCGTGAAAAAAAAAACACAAAAAATGTTTTAGGTAAAATAGATTTTTTTTTTTAACAATTAAAAGGCCCATTAGACTCATGGTTATATAAGAATAAAAGTTGGTGTTCCGGTGATTTTTATCCTGGAATTTATCCTGGTTAAAATGACAATTGATATTTTTGAAATGAATATTAATATATTTTGAAACACTTGTTATTTTTATATTTTAAAAATATCAGCCGCTGTTTAAAAAATAATAATTGTAATTTCACCTAGGATATTTTCGAAGACAAAAACATGGGGACATATAATGACACTCGTTATATAAGAGTAACTCTCCATTTCTATAATTTTACTCATCCCTTCTTAAAATTTAAACTAAGACCTCTAATATAAAAATTTAAACTCAAACCACTTGGTATCCAGTAAAATGATCATCAAGCCTTCAAAAAATAAGTAAACGTTAACTAAATTATGCTTTTTACCAAAAGAATTCATTTGCCGCATTTTGCAGTTTTATCGTTTTTTGTTATTTTTTTAGATAACAGTGTCATTACGCTTGTTAGTCAAAATTCACTCCTCAAATCATTTTCGCGTTAAATTGCCCTCGTGAATGGTGCAAGATATATAAGCTAACATACAGGCATTTAGACGAGCATTGAACATAATTCTCGGTATAAAGCAACCTGTTATCCAGTAATATGCAGCATTAATTCATTGAGAACAATGATATCCATTACCACTCAATCTCTCAACTTTTTCCAACTATGTATGGAAAACTAAAAGCCCCTGTAGAGTCTCTCCTCACCTCAATATGTCCGAGTTGTTTGCTGCATAAGAAAGTGAAAAGTCCAAAAATTCATTCGTTATTCGCCGATAGCCATGTTCCCTCCCGTATAGAAGTCTTTTTTTGAAAAAAAAAATTATTTATTAAGAATCCACTGTACAAAAGTTCAATAATACATAACGTAAACATTCTGTAACTAAAATATATCCCAACATTGTCCAACGCAAATCTGCCAAGCAAACAGATTGCATGAGTACGGCCGACTCGTTACTGCTATTTTGCTGGAGAATAAACAAAACTATAAAACCATGACAGTGGCAAATGCATGATACAACATATACAACAGATTGCATGGTTCACGTGCCAATAGAGTTTGCGAGACATCAACTTTTTAGTTGCGCTTGATCAGTGTAGAACTCAATAACTGACCTTAGATAATTTGCAAGACTCTGAATATCGTGAATCAGTTGGTATAATAGGTCGAAGGCAGTGTCTTCTTCCAAGCTTGCCAGCCACTTCCTCAAATTTCAAAGAATTGCTACCTCTTACGGTTCAAACATTTCACAAGTGATCGATTTCTCTTTCCTACCATATTCTATACTTTACTCGCCACTAAATGTGTTACTCATCGTCTTCACCAAGCAAAGCAAATGAAAATGGGCTAAATTTGTACCCAGCTCCCTCATAGAACTTGTTTTGAAACTCTACCCAGTGAAGCCGCAAAGCATGAAGAAATGCACTAAGGGTTTCCATCACTAGTAGCACTCCAACAGTTGCACAGATGAACACAATTATGCCAATAATAAGAATTATGATATTATTGAACCTGCATTCATCCACAAAACATTTATTATCCAGCAAGCTCAAGTAAAAACTCAGCTCACAGCGACTGCAGTGAAGAAATGCACAAAATAACTTACCCCCATGCTAGAAGTAGAACCTTATCATAGAATACACTCGACAGTTCCGAATGGGCTAGACTGAAAATTGGAAAAATAAGAGAAAAATCAGATTTCTTGCCGAATGTAAAGAAAGATATACTGTTCAAATTATGAGATGCATCTTGATGTCCAAAAGTCAGAATTGCAACCATTTGACTGGCTGAATTAATATTTGTGGAATCGTCAATTAAGGAAAGAAAAAAGGTCAACACTTTTTCCTTGTCAAAAACCAAGTTAATCAGAGAAGCTCTCTGTGCATCTGTGTTTTCTGCTTTATGTGCACATTGTTGTCTCATTCATACAGTGAATAATAGTTAATCTTAGTTTTAATGAACGAGCATCAATAATGATCATAAACAATATCAAGTGAGGTTGAAAGAGAGATTTCAATAAGAACTAACCTGAGGGCCCATAACCGCAAATATGAAGCTGTATTAGATACAGCACCAAGCACAAACTCTATGGTGTGTATAAGTTGGTGAACAAAGACCTCACTGAACTCAAATTCCTCATGACTCTGAGAATCATCATGTGGGTGAATTTCGAGGGGATCATCACCACTGTCAAGCAAGGTGTAGGATCGACCTCGGTGCCTCTGAAAGCAAAGAGAATGGCAGATGGTTCAAAAAATCAAAAAATGAGTGCCACTACTAGAATAAGGAACTGAAAAGGATTGCTACACACTTCCTGGTGTTGCTTCTTCAAGAGAAAAGGCTTGGGAAACAGCATCCAGGGTACAGCAACAAGGGCTGACAGTAATAACACAATCTGATAGCAGAACATGGGACATGAAGAATTAGCTTTTACATCTTATGATATAAGGAAACTAGAAGTTGCCACCATAACAGATATTAAACCTGAAGAAATCTCTGGCCAACAAAAAGCTGGTTGTCACCTAGATCATCAGTAGGACTCAAAAACATGTATATCATCACATGGTAGAGATCAACTTGTGAACCCGTGCACCATTTGACAACTATAAGAAGTGAAAGGTAGCCAAACAGGCTGTTTAAGAAAATCATCTGGGGAACAAATTGGTACCTACAAAGACTCATAACTGTAAGTCAAACATGCAAATATGCGTAAAAGCACATTCTTCGCAAATAAAGGGAACAACAATAAAACCCTAATCCCAAATTTGATTGGGATTTGCCGCATGAATCTTTTCTCAACATTCCGTTCTATTGTGAACTAAGTTTGGAGAGAGATCTGATTGTTCTTTAATCCTTCATGGCCAAAAATTTCCAAGTCAACTTAGTTTGTCCTCTCCCCCTCCTCTCGCCATCCGCCTAGATTTGGTTACCCCTCTTAAATTGAGCACTTGTGAGTCTACATCGGACATGTCCAAATCAATGCATATGTCTCCACACAATAACAGGTAAAAAAAACTTGAATGCTTAATCAAGGAAGACCACCTATTCCTAAGCATCTATGAATTTGTTCCTAAGCTGCCGGTTCTCTCATGGAAAGTAGAATTCTGAATCAATTTAAGATGCAAATGCACACAATATTGTGTATTCCCATTAATTATAGTGTATCCAAGTCTAATCGAAAAGGGTCAAACCAATTCAGTAATTGTTTTGAAAAGTGCATGAAGTAACTAAGAATATGGACGAGGCTCCCTTCTTTGCAGAAGTTGGGTGAGGTCCTCTACCATATGCAGTATTCTCCTTCAATTTACAGAAAGGAGGTCTTTGCAACTCAAAACTCCGACCTTCCAGTCACAATGGAGCAACCTCATTGTTGCGCCAAGGTTTTGTGCTCATATGAATGCTATCAGATTGGAGGAACATGGATTAACAGATATTGAGGTCATCTCCAAAGAACTTTGCATTGAAGTAACTCATTACAATTCCAAGATTCATTTGCGCCACTCCTAAAAGAATTGACATCTTCATCTTCAATGAGTTAAGAAAAGGTAGTTCACTCCGTGTACCGTGCCACTTAGGATCTACTCCAAATGGATAAGTGGCACGTACCTTGATCAGACCAGCCGTAGAAGCATCCCTGCAACCCAAGTTGGGTATATAGGTCATTCGTAAATTGTATATGTTGGCATCTGTGTATGATATTAGCATGCTGTCCTTAATACCTGCAAGAGGGTCCGCGACAACCATAGGCAGAGGGCCCAAATAATTCAAAAGGGACAGAAAAAAATTCATTGTATATCAATCCTGTATAGATAGAAAAGATCGCCATCATCATAATAACATAGCGACCACTGAAAGTCATTTCCATGATGTCTCCAAGCTTCTGCTATTACCAAGTCAAGTGAGCTGAAGCACAAAAATTAAACGGGCATATAGGATAACCCAATGAAAAGAGACAATCACCTGACTGGAAAGCTTTTTTTCCCTGATAATGAAGTACAAAGTTGCCAACAGCAAGCAAATACCGTGTCCCCAGTCACCAAACATCACAGCAAAAAGGAAAGGAAAAGTTACAACTGTATACACACTAGGATTTGCTTCCTGGTATTTGGCAACCCTGGAACAACATTATGTGGTTAACATCTTTGTAACATGATATATTTGCTGTAAGTTAAATTTAGTCAAACAAACTGATGTGTTAGTAGTGCTTATGTCTTCTAGATGGTTCTACGCCAACTTGTCTCTTGTTCTGGTCATGACATGGACAAAAGAAGACCAATTTACACAAATTTATACTCATGAATCTACATTGCAAATTTACCACCACTGGAAATTGGTTGGACTACTGCAACAACAAATGCTAGCAACCAAATACCCTTTTTCCCTGATAAGCTTTATATAACAAAATGCTATTGCCATCCTAATAGTTGTCCAGCTCATGCCAACAGTTACCTTTCATGCAGACAAATTAGATCATTCAAGCAATGGCCTTCCCTAGCTCCTTCTCTTAGCTACTTTATCCTATCTTCACTTGTGTCAAGGACCAACAAGGAAAGAAGAAATCAACTCTCTCTAGTCCAGCAATGGGGATATCAAGACTCATGTGGAAGGGAAACAATTTGGGATAAAATGCCTGGTGCGTCAATGAACAGCAAACAGGTTTATCTATCATGTAATATCAACCGGAATCATGAAATTATCGTTGGTGCAATTGTAGCTGATTTTCAGACCACAAAATTGCTCTTGGAAATCAAAAGGGCTATAAATTGCTCACCCATATGCATCTACAATTTCTTGAAAGGCAGAACTTAATTTGTTGGTACGGAAGTATGTCGGTGGAGACTCCTTTGTTTCCAAAACCTGGAATATGGTACCAACTTGTGAATTGGTGTCTAGAGTCGCCTGCTGCAACGCATTTTTCATCTGCAAAAATCAAGAGCCATATGCAGTTCAAGTCTTTTATGGTTTGAACAAGATTTGTGCAAAGCTTTTAATAAAGAATAAAAGTTCTTAGTTGAACGAACAAACCTGATCTCTTGCAAAAACAGGACACCAGCCTTCAGCGACAAGACACTTCCTAGTCACATCTATGCTAAGCATATTTAAAGTATGGTAAATAGCCTTTTCCTTCTTCACCTATAGAAGCCAAATTTGGTGAATTAAAATATTCAGCACTTGCATCCCTGTTGCAAAGAATCTTGAAGAGAGATTCAAATAAAAATATGTGTTAACATAATTACTCAAAAATACCAGAAGAATCCAGTCCTCAAACAGAAAGCTAATAGTCTGTAACAGATTTCTCCAGTGTGTCATGCCAACATCTATGGTAGACCTTAGCTCTGAAAGTCTTCCAGACACCTAGAAATCCATCAAAAAACAAAATTCCTGTCACACCAGGAACCAAACTATTGTATACAACTTTACAGAAAAGCTACTTCTGGATCCCACAAGATAGAGAAGGAAAGTCCAAATCTCGTTCTGATAATTGTGAAAAGTTACAGCAAATACCATTCCAAAATTCGGGATCCCATCAACATTACATCACTCGTAATAGATTATGATTACTGTCAATATACAATGTAGTGGTGGGTATGTAACTTTCTCATCTCCCAGGAATGCAATCAAAAGCCATAAAGTATACAAAGTGTACCTCTGTAATCGTCTGAAATTGTTTGCTGATGTCCTCACTAAATGGGTAGCGATTTGCTCCAAAAGCTTCACAAATCTTCACAATTTTGTTCTTTGCTCTATCACCCGAATAGAAGACAACAAATACAATTTTCTCAACCTGTGCCGTCACACCTTTTAGTTTCTCAAAGACAAAGATGGAGATCTACATTTAAATAGAAAAAAAAAAAAATGCAGGGATTGACCTTCTCCCCTGACACAGGATCGGAAACAGGGTTTTCAATTACGGATTGCTTCAAAAACACATTACCCCTAGTTGCACGAAACAAAATCCTTTCAAAAGCCACTGATTTTTCTCTTGGAACAAGGCCACTAACAAAGCCCAGCTTAACTTGCTTTGATGGATCTGTTGTCATTTCCTACACAAGATTATTTTCTAAAAATCATAAAAATGATGGCAATATATGTGTGATCGCACACACACAAAAAGAGGAGATATGAAGATTCTGTACTTGGTCCAACAATAATGGACTATCAATGGATCCTTCACTGCTGTTGTATCCTTCTAGTTCTCTCTGCTGAGCTGCAGCACTGCCTTGAGCAGAATAGAAAAATTCGCCAGCCTGAAATAAGGCAAAGAATAAATTGAAAGTCAATCAAAAGCTCAAGAATTCTAAAGATAATCTTCTGTAAAGGGGCTGACTTATTACAAAATCCCAGATTTGGCTGTCTACTTTCTACAATCTAAGAAATTGTAGCTTGAACATAATGCTAATTAATGAAATTCAGAAATAAATAATAAAAAGTTTTCTTAAGGCAGCAACCAATTGACAGAGCATCCATGTCTTGTGAGTTTCACATGGCTTCAGACACGGAGACACATTATCATCTCAAGCATCACCGGCTATACAAGCAGGACAGAAGCATGAAGACAAAAAGAAGCTGAAAATTTAGTCTCAAGAATGCGCCACATTCTTATTGCCTTACTCTGAAATGCTCTTACAATTCAGCACCTCGCAAGCAAGCCTTACCTTCTGCAAAACAAGCATGTACTCTGATAGTTCATTGTAAGTGCGCTGCAGCTTTTCATTATTTGCATTTATTTCAATCAGTTCTGCTTCAAGTTCCACAAGTTTCCCCTATCCGTCCAAGAAACAAATTGCTTCAATATATACCATAAGACATATTGGGCTGCTAGAGACACGTAAATGATTCTCTAATACCTCTAAATTATCCAAACATATATCATCACTTCTCGCAGACCTCCTCGTTGGGGGGAACAGGCCAGCCTTGGTCATTTGCTCCTTGAAGAAACGTAACTTACGAGCCATTTCCACACATCTCTTCATCTGCATGTTACAAAAATACCAGCCCACAAACAAACACACATCAACCGCCTTACGTAGCGAACATAAATAGATACATGAAATGCATCAATAGTTGATATAAGCCTAACCCAAAAATCTAAGGAAATCAATAACTAAAAATCTCCTCCCTCGATAAAATTATGGACATCTAAATGTTCTACGCACCTGAACAGCATAAGTTCGCTGAAAGGGGCTCTTTTCAGCATTGAGCTGGGAAGTCATGAAGATCAGACGGCATGTATCAGAATTGCTGAGGGCTTTTGGTACAAAATATATTGCAAGACACTAACTAAATCAACACGCTTGGTTCATAAGAAATAATGAAAAAAACGGATGGATCTGGAGAATCAAGCGGAAAACGTTAATCCTTCAGTGTATTTTCATCATTTCAAATCATAGCCACTCAACAAATCATGCACTAAGTTTTCATATCACAGCCACTCAAAATAACTATTCATCTGCATCATCCACATGCATAAATACATACATACATACATACATACATACATTATATGCATACAATCAATAAAATTAAACAAACTGAAAAAACAAAAAAAATCCTAAAATCTTGAAATCGTATGCTTCCGGGTACTACATTCTCGAAATCTTGAAAATTGCGAACATTTAGACACGATTTCGACGAAATGTAATAGAGAAGAATCTTCTAAAAAAAAGGAAAAAAAAAAAAAGAAAACAGAGAGAGAAAGAGAGAAGGCGGAAGGCCTGACGTCTATGAATTGAAAGAGGCCAATGTCGCCGAGATAGGAAATGGCACGGCGAGCAGATTCGATGGGAATGATGAGTTGGACTAATTGCATAGGCTCCGAGCGCAGCAGATCCATCGCCGCCGGGCAGCACCACCTCTCCTCCTTCCTTCTCTTCTAATCTACCACCCTAACCGTCTAAAATCTACGGATCTTTCTACGCATGCAACGCAAAAAAAAACGTGTGCTTTTTATGCGCTCGTAATAATAATAATAATAATAATAATATGAAATATGAAATCTCGCCGGGCGATCAATTTTCTCTAATCCTGGCCTCTGCTCATGAATGAAAATGAATGAAACGCACTCCTCCTGCCAACCAATCAAATTCTCTCCTGTTTTCTCTAATGTAGTTTGTATGCGTCACTTGCCGGTGGGCTGAAACAAGGTTGTTAGAATCGAGGTTTTATTTAAAATTGTTTTGGATATGTTAGGATCGAATCGTCAAATTAGATTGTAAAATCGTAAAATTTTACTAAAATTAAAAAAAAAAATTAAAATAACAATAGAAATATAATTTTAAATTTTTAAATATTTCATAAGTTTTATATATTAATATTCAAGTATGAACAAACTCATATATGTGTTTAAACAACAATTAAATCATCAATCACACATAAACCAGTTAAGATAATTTATATTCAAGACAAATTCATATCCAAGTTGCTTTGATCACTATTAATATCTAATAAAGTAATAATATGCAAACTAATACATCATCAAGTTAACAACTTAATTTTAATATTTTAAAATTAATGTCAATTTTACAAAACAATATATTAATGTCCATTTATAATAATTTTTTTATTAAAAGATAAAATATTTTAAAAATTAGATATAAAAATAAGAAAAATTTATTCATTTAATATATTTTTTAAATCAAAATTCAATTAATAATACAACAATATTTTTTTTCACATGCTATGAGTTCTAATGTTTAAATTTTTTTTATTCATAAATAAAATATATTTTTTACATAAATAATTATTCAATTGTTTAGTTATTTATCTTTCATGTGATTATATAATATTTTTTATGATATTTGTTGTTTAAAAAATATTTACTATAATTATTAAAACTGGTGAAATTGAAAATATTTTTTTCTTTTTTAATAACAAATATTACCAATGATTCGTTTCATTAAAAATTAAAAATATTTTTTAAAAAGAGTGTTAATATGAGTATAAGAAACTTTTATTGAAATAATTTTAAAAATAAATAAAAATAATTTTAATAAATACATTACATTGGCAAGAAAAAAAAACTAGTTATTTGAGATGGAAATTTAAAATGAAAAAGAAAAAGAAAAGCAAACTGCAGTTTCAATTTTCAAATAGAAGGGTGCAAAGTTTTGAGATAGAGTTTCGAACGCGGGACCGAAAGAAAAATAACGTGGATAGTAACCACTAGGCCAAAAGGTGAGGTTCTGAGGTTTTGTGTTGACAAAATATATATATAGTAAATTAAACAAAGCAGCCACATCCATACTAGGGTAGAATCGGTGGGATCGTACGATCCCACCGATCCTACGATCCGGATTGCGATTTTAATAACCATGGCTGGAAATAGACTGCTAAACACGTGGACGTCGTTAATAAAATGGGATTCGTAAATCCATACGAACGGTGTTGTTTGCTTGTATAGCAAGCGCTTTCATCTTCATCTGCCAGTTAGGCTCGTCCCCCCCTAAACGGGATTATAAGGGTAAATTATATTTTACATTATTTTTTTTAATGTAATAAATATTTCATATTGTTTATTTTTGAAAATTACAAAATAGTGCGATAACAACTTACACCATTTGTCAATAAGATGTTTAAAAAAGTTCAATTATATTACAAAAGTGTCATTAAACTAATATAAAGGCCTCAAAATGCCCTTACAAGTCATCTGTATGTCTACCCAAAAATATTATTGTTGGTTAGCTTCCCAATACACAATAGAGAATGTTCAAAAGAAATTGGGCAACCAACGGCTAGAACAAACACAAAACACCATAAAAAAGAGCTGAAATGTTCTATCAAACACAATTTCATCTTCACATAGAAGTTAACTCATCAATATTGCTCTCCAACTCAAAAACTAAAATTCTTACTGCAATCCTCCATAGCTTTAGTCATCCTTTTCCTTCTTCATCCTATCCTCATGTCTGAAGCAAGCTCAACATCTAGAAACTATGAAGGACCAAGATACAAAAATATTCAATGTAAGTCATGCAACAAAAGAGCATTTGTCAAAGTTTCAGAGTCTGAAAAAAATAAACACATGTTGTATTATATATGTGAGGATTGGAATTGCGCTTTAAGCTTTTTAGGATGGTGCATACCAACAAACTATGAAAGTGAAGAAAATGTTTTTAGTGGGATGCAAATGTCAGTAGAGATGAGAGAAAATATTCAGGCAAGTGATATCATGTCAGAAATGCAACTAATAAGGATAGAAAATAGAATAGCAATAGTTAAACTACACAACATAGAAAACAACACAAACTTAGTGAAGATGCTTGGAGTGCTTCTTATGTGTGGAACATTTTTATTATATGTGTTGGTGCTTGTAGTCATTTTCAGCAAATGAAAAAAAAAATTGTAGTTTTAACCTAAAAATTTTATTAGAAAGCTGAGAATTCAAAGGTTGTGATTGGGGTGTAAAAGTTTCTTGTGATCCTCGAGGATTAGCTTTCGTGTTTCCTTTTTGTTCCTAGATGAAAGTAGACGAAACAAAAAAACAATTGTCATAATTTCATTAATAAAATTTCAATTAAATGTAGTAGCCGAATGCACTTTTTTCTTAGGCATGGTTGATGCACTTCCTTGCTTCCTCTTCTTTGTCTAAAACAAATGAATGTTTGCATAAAATATATTAACAAATATAAAAATTAATTTTAGATTCATAATATTACTAATTTTGGATAAAAATTACCTTATTTATAGTTGGCGTTGGTTTGGTCATACCCCCCAAATTGTACTGACCAGTAACTGGGTGTGGGTTAACTTCTATTGGAGTGGTAGAAGATGCTGCTTCTGCTGATGGGTGGTCAACTTTCTGCATTCAAACACACAAGATAAATATTGTGAACAATCTATAAACTTGTGACTAGAAAGAAAAAACTACAAAATTATGAAATGAAGTGTAAAACCTCTTTGCAAGTTTTAAAATTATGTCCAAACTTACCACAATTGCCACATTTAACAGTGGAAAATCTCTTTCTATCTTGTTTCTCTTCTCCTTTCTCTCTTGTTATACTCTTTTTAGGTCTACTAGCTATTGTCTTCAATTTTGGTGGTACAAGAGCCTCTTTTCCTTTTGCTGGATCCAAATTAGTTTCATACAAATGATGTATGGTCTGTTTGTGTGCAGCCAAATATTTTTTAATAGTAAAATAATCATCACAACACTCTTCCAAACTCCCTCTAGTATAATCGAGCTTCCATAATGGTATTATGAGGGAAATAACAATACTTGAAAAGTGTGGTCAATAAGGAGGACCCATTTGTAAGGAGCCTCCAAGCTTGTTTCCCAAGCCTCACCAAATTAAATTCGTATATAGATTAGAACCCCATACCACCAACCTTTTTGGAGGACGTCATGTGTTGCCAAGCGGATCAATGAATTTTCCTATTTGCTTTTGTGCTCCCCCGCCAAATCTTATTAATCATTCTCTCAATTTCATCACATATCCCTTTGGGAAGGAGAAAACAGCTCATGATGTAAGTTAGTACGGCTTGAATAACTGCATTTATGAGAACCTCATTTCCAGTCCTTGATAGATGCTTCTCAGATAAACCATTTAACTTCTTTTGAACTCTCTCCAAAATTAGAGAAAAGATCTTCTTCTTAGAATGGCCTATAAACATAGGGAGGCCCAAATATCTGTGTGGTCTTGAAGCTGCAACCACCCCAAGACAATCCTGGATTGTAGTTTTATCAGCTTCTATAGTGTTTCTATTGAAAACAAGCTCTGTTTTATCCATATTTATTTTATGTAAAGATGCTTCCTCATACTAAATTAAGATAAGTTTCAGCTGCTGACACTCAGTAACATTGGCTCTTATAAACATCAAGCTGTCATTAGCAAAGAAAAATGGGTTACATTGGGGACTCTTCTACATATTTTAACCTCATGGATATATCCCAGGCTAGCTGCATGTGTAATAAGTGAAGATAAGCCCTTAGCGTATAATAAGAAAAGATATGGAGAAAGTGGGTCTTCCTACTTAAGCCCTCTAAATAGTCTAAAAAGTTCTCTCTGTATTAAGTTCACCATCACCGAATATAAAACCGAAGAGATGCATCTCATGACTAATTCAGTCCATCGTGGTGCAAAACCAAGACACCTCATCATGTGCTCTATAAAAGGTAATTCTACTCCGTCATAAGCCTTGCTCATATCCAACTTCAGAGCCATAGAAGCATGTTTTCCTACATAGTTGCTCTTCATAGGGTGGAAAATCTCAAAAGCTATAAGTGTGTTATTAGTAATTAATCTCTATGGAATAAAAGCACTCTGAGTAGTAGATATCATCTGGTCCATAAGAGTCTTCAGCCTATTCGCAATGACTTTGAAAATGATTTTGAATAAGACATTACACAGACTAATAGGTCTGAATTCTTTGCAATGAGTGGGATTAGTTATTTTAGGCACCACGCAAATTGTAGTATGATTCAAAGGGGTATGGTCATGGCTATTATTTAGTACATCCAACACAAGAGTAGTAATATCCTCACCCACAATGTGCCAATATCTCTAATAAAATAACACTGGCATGCCATTTGACCCAGGCACTTTTGTAGCGTGCATATGCTTGGGGGCTAAGAAGACTTCCTAACTAGTGTAAGACTTGCAAATCTCTTCATTCATAGCCTTTGTTACGTTAGGCTGAACCACCTCTGAAAAATGTTTAAGTTCACGAATCCTGTTGATGTGAAAACCTCTTTGAAATATTGAGTAAAGGCCTCCTGGATTTTGTCTGGATCATATAACCTTATTCCACTTCCATCAACTATAGCTTAGATGGTATTTTTCTTCTTCCTCAGATATGCTTTTGCAAGAAAAGAGCTCGTGTTCTTATCTCCCTCCTGCAACCATGCAACTTAAGAACGTTGTTGCCACATGAGCTCTTCCCATTGTACCTATTCATCAATTTGAGCTTGAACACGTGTTAGTGCATCAATATTTTCAACGGTGGGGGTAATACTTCAAGTTTTTGTTGTATTTGCTGAAGTTCCCTAAGCTTTTGGATAACACTCCCAAAAATTTGCTGCTCTCATTCCCTTAATTATAAACTCTACCCACAGTGTTGTATGATCCTCGGTACCTCATGTTTTCCACATAAATCTCGTGCCTAGTTCTAAGAGGCTTCAACACAAGCCTCACAAGTCAACTCTCAAACCCGCATGCTTTCAAAGTAGAACTCTCGCACCTTTATTGATTAAGATTATTGAAGTTATCATAAGTTTGGAAGGTATAGCACACCATGTGTGAAAAAACTATTATGAAGACTTTCTCGTAGACCTGGGAGCTAAACATTTTATGAATTTTAAGTTCAGATCTCAGCCTGCTAGGATTCGCTGTACTTTTGCAAGCTGATAACCATGGGGTGGATAGCTTTTCTTTCTCTATTTTTTGTATAGGTTAATGACAAGAATCTGTGAAGCTTAACGACAAGAATTTGTATATGTAAGTTTCTTCTCTTAAAATCTTTCAATTTTAGTTAATTCTTTCTTTTAAACCTGAAAATTCCACTCAAAAAAAGGGACTGTATGTGATGAATTGACTGCAAGAAACCCACGTCCACATCAAATCCATGCAGCGAAGTAGAACAAAGAATATTGGAAAAGCAAGAAGGAACTTACTTGATAGGAAGCATGGTATTATTGAAGAAGCAATTCCTTTGATGTATTGCTGCTGTTTTAACAGATGGAGTTTTAATGGGATACTCAATCCATTCTTATCAGATATTTTTCATGTTCTGTTTACATCATTCAATCAGGCTTTGATTGAGAAAAGCCATGTGGAAAGAATATGGTTCTCAAATACTTTGAGTTGCAGTCAGCTGATTACTCTTTTATAATTCGTAAAATTGTGACTTATTTGTGCTTGAAAAATTTGCTTGCATGATTTATGGAGTGATTGTTCCACGTTTGCTGGATGTCATATGCTCCCATGGAGTTCGTTGCTTCTTTTACGTGCCAATTCAGTTGGCATTTGTTGGTTTTTCAAAAGCATGTTTAATTTTTTGCTATCCATTATCTATTGTTCAAAACTACAAACATACATTATAAGACTGAATTTATAAGTTGGGTTATATAGGCAGTTGGGCAATAAACTTCATGGAGGAGGAAAGAGGAGTGATTGAGTAATTTTGTCCTTGAGTAATTATGGAAATAGAATCTAAATTTATAAATCCATTACTTTGTGCTTCTCGGAATTGTGTCGGACAAGTATTAATCATATATTATTGTTTTCTTTTTTTTTTCTTTGGGTTCATTCTTTAGTTCTTATTGGTTCATTCTTTTGGCGGATAGAGTGAGCTATTGTCTTTCTAAATGTACTTGGAATGTAAGGAAAATACCCGATGAGAAGTAATGAATTTTCCTATTTTTAGTCCAAATTAAAAGCATGGATAAGGCAGATATGGGGATCCCTGATCCCTGGCAAGGATGGGGACATGAACTCCTCGCCAAGGACAGAGACAGAGATCGGAGAGGCCATCCATGCCCCCAACCCTCCCAGTTGTCATCCCTAAATTCCTTCAATTTTTTCAACCATTTTTGGTTCGGTCTAGTTATGCCTTGAAACCAAACTAATAGTGAACTGGCCTATGAACCGAAGAACCTGTTGATTTAACCGATTGAATTGTTGAATTAGGACCATTTTTTGGTTCGATTGGTTTGGTCAACTTTGATCAGCAAATACCAAAAATATGCAATATCCTTGACGAACTTACTTAATTGCGCATTTTTTGAAGTCATTAATTTGGTCCACTGGACCACTTCAAGGACTAAGCCTATTGCAAAATGAAATCTTAACAAACTCCCTCAATCGCGCATTTTCCCAACCTTCTTGTATTAAAATATTTTTAAAAAAATATGAAATAAATTAAATAAAAATACATAAATTATAATATATTCTCTATTTAAAATGCTTAACATAAATTATTTACTCTTTTATAAATTAATTTAGCTATTCTTTTAGTCTTGTTATACATTAAATTATAACTTATATTTTGTTAAATATAACAATTCTAATATTTTTAACATATATAAAAATTAAGATCTTGTCTAAACTTAGTTCTTGAAATATAATTTGCTTTGAACACCTATT
Organism: Carallia pectinifolia; assembly: GCA_037832335.1. Lineage (NCBI taxonomy): Eukaryota > Viridiplantae > Streptophyta > Magnoliopsida > Malpighiales > Rhizophoraceae > Carallia > Carallia pectinifolia. Next base: position 8,725,448 of record CM075446.1, on the reverse strand, counting down.
ATATTTTATTAATACTTTTCATCATATTATTTGCAACAAAAATATAAACTATAATATTTAAACAAAGCTTTTAACTCATTTATAAATGAAATTTCTTTAAATTTTACATGTGTGTTATCGCGCTCGTATTTTTTTGTAATTTATTTGCATATAGTAATATATTAGTTTATTAGTTTTTTAATCTTACTTTTCATTAAAATTTAAATAATATATATTAAATCTACAAATATAAGTATTCTGCTGTCTACATAAATAATACTTATATCTATATTACGTTATATATATATATATATATATATATATATATATATATATATTAAATATTGATATTGAACTAATTGAACTTTAAATCACTGAACTTTTTGGCAATGGTGGATCTAGAAATTGAAATGGAGGGGGCAAATAGATATTAAAAAAATATTTTTTTCAACTTTTTCATTACAAATAGTGTTATAAATAGTAAAATAATATTATTTTATAAATAAACAGTATTTATGTAGTAAAATAATATTATTTTAATATATATAATAACCTTCCAATTAAAAAAAAAGGAGAATGGGAATAAAATATGAAATATAAAGTCTAGTGAGAGCAAAAAATAAATTTTTGTAGATGTAATAGTATATATTTAATCTTCTTCACATCACTTTTTTCAATGGAGACACTTGAGGGAGGCAAAACATAAATTTGAAGGGAGGTAAAACATAAATTTGAGAAGACAATAAACTAAAATTGGTATAAATTATACTTATAACTAATATAACTTATAAATTTGAGGGTGAGCAATCAAATGAATGTACATCCACACAGTATTTTTCGATTCAATGATTGGTTTGTTTTTTAAACCCTTGCAATGAACATATTGTTAGAAATAATAAAATAAAAACAGAAAAAATTAGATGCAAATAAAAATAAATAAGGACATGAAATAATATCTAACGCGTGTCAATCACTGTCTTTAAAGATAGTTTCTACCCCCGTTCTCAAATTAAAACAGTACAATAGGTTGCAATGGCTACCCTTCTAGGATACAATAGACATTTTCACTAATATGCATTTCAAATAATGAGGTAATAGAAACAACTCTAATTTTATTTAACCCAACAAATTCCAGCAACAGTAGTGTATGTAAGAAGAAGAATGTATGAATGGATGTCTTGGAAAAGAACAAGAGGATGTTTATATACTGGTTCAGCTTTTAAGGCTCATAAAAACAAATAATGGTCATAAAGATAGATAATGAGTAGAATAATGGTGGTTAATGGCTGTAACAGTTGCAATGGCTAGTTTTCCAATAACAAAAAACGGCTAGTTTAACCAAAAATTTTGAATGGTAAAAAATATTGGGCTCAGGGCAAGGTTGGGCCATCGGCCTACCGCGTAGAGTCACATGAACCCGCTCATATCGGACTTGGGTCTGGGTTGCATGAAATCTCTTATGAGTCTTTTACTTTATAAAATGTAAAGAAGATGTTGGTTTGTAAATAAGTAAAATAATTTCTTTTTTTCATGTGAGATTTTATCACTATTTATACATACTCTTTCATTAAGTGATATTTATCTTCTCTTTTTCACGTGGGATTTAAATTTTTTAAAATACACTTTTATTTTCTAACACATATACAAAAAAACTCGTGCAAGGCAAAGGGATCTAACATCGTTCTTCTAAATTTATAGGGCAATATGTGAATGCAAACAACTTAATTAATACTTAGATAATTTCAAACACTTTATTTTTTAAAATTTTTCGTAATAAAAATCTAAAATTATAATATTAACAAAAGAAAAACATTGACGGAACCAGATTAAATTATACCGTGCTGAAATGGAATCAACAATTAAACTAAAAACGAAACCATCTCTAAATCGGAAGCGCCGTGATGGAATCCTAACTGACTGGTTTCGGTTTTTGCCCTTCAACTGTGACTCAATTCAAAACCAAAATCAACTTAGAATCAAACTGTAGTCAAGTCCTAGTCTGCTACATGGCTAGTCTAAAAAGTAACCAAGGATCAAGTAACGCTTGTTTTTGAAGGAACACTATAGTGATCAAAATTTAAGACTTTTATTGTAGAGATTTCGAGTTTTAATTTTGGAAAGGAAAGATGTGAAATTTATTGAATTAGAGAACTATCCAATTATAAAGCTTGTAATTTAGTAGATCTCTTAATGAAAAAAAAAAAAAAAGAATGATAAAGCCACCCTTTCACCAACAAATCGGATCCGCATTCTGGTTTCTGATCCTAATTCAAAGCAAGAGTTCCACGAATTGGATGCCCATTTCGGAAGCAGTAGACAGTCTAATCGCCAAAAGGAAGGGATAAAAGGGTGCCACTTCCACATACTTCAGGACAAATTACAGTTGACAACACAAAAATAAAAGAAGAAATAACAAGAAAGGAAAAAAAAAAAAACCAATTGTTAATGGGAAGAGGCATCTTTGCCCCTGCAGTTGTTAGTTGAGTAGTTTTCTTTGTACAGGCGTTAGCCTACCCCAAGATCGAAAAAAAGAAATTCTTCCATTGGCCATTTGTTGGGCCAGTTTGGTCATTGGTGGAAGTGAAATGGATTATATATGGAAACATAGATATGTCAAACTTTTATCCGATTTGAAAATTTGAAATAAACATTTTGGAAAAATTTTTTATTTGAACTTGATTTAAAAATAATTTGACTCATAATAATCTGAATCTAAAATAACTTGAAAATTTAAGGTTAAATGAGATTAGACTATTGATTTGATCTGACGACCCACGATCTGATTTTTTTTTCACATGATAAAAAAAATAAAATAAAAGATTGCAGTATTTAAACAATATTTTTTGTACAAAAAAAAGTGTATTTTATACTATGTTTATTGTGAATCTTACCTACATACATTTGAAAAAATAAAACTAATTTATTATTTAATATTTTCTTATATTCTTACTCATTATTTTATTTATATTTATGATATTCTAAAAATTATATATATATATATATATTTATATATATATATATATATATAATATACTTATACATATACATATATGTATATATACACATTTTCATACGTACATACATATGTGTGTGTGTGTGTGTTTAATATACTTGTAAAATTTTGATACAAATTAAAATATAAAAAAACAAACAATAATACTATAATATTGTAATATATTATAAAATAAAAAAAATTATTTTTTCATATTAGTAAATCTTGATACCAATTAATTTATAAAAGTAAAAAAATAAAAAAAAAATAATATTTTCACATATTGTAATATAATCAAATTAAAAAAATAAAAATTGATTTTAAAATGGTAACTTACCAACTTACAAGTCGACCTGAACAAGATACGCATTTGAGCGATCGACTTGGAAATAAGCCAAATATGTTTGGATCCAACCGCAATTCATTCTAAAATGATTCAAAGCCAAAGTGACACAACTAAACCCAGAGGCCTATTTTGACACTTCTATCAAAAACATCAGCGACAAATCCACCTAATAAATGGACTTATGATCTTTTTGGGAACACTCTAGATCTCTATCTTATAGCTCTTAAATTCTAATCATAGGGACAGAGTACGAAATTTATGGGATTAGAAAGACTTGAGCCTACAAATAGACAATAAAAACAAAAAAATAATAAAAGAGACTTATGGTGAGATTGGAACTGCAAATGAATCACACGTTTGTTGAAAATTTAATGGATCGACTCAATTAGAACTTGTTCGAGCTCATTTGTTTACTTAATCAAACAATACTCAAGTCTTAATTTCAATCTTGTTTATTTATAAGTCAAACTTGAATAAAAGCAAGATTAACTTGTTTAAATTTCTGAACAATTTGTTTAAAACTCATTTAAAAATTTGAAAAATATATTGTTTAAAACTCGTTTAAAGCTTGTTAAATGTAGCATTAAAGGCTTGTTTGAAATAATACTAGTTTGATCTTTATGATATTGACGTAATGAAAATTTTCTTTTGAGAATGGATGATTTGATATGTGATGACAAGGAGAGACTATCTGATTGTATTAAAGACGGCCTTGGCTCAGAGCTGAGTTTGCGTTTGATGTTGATTTTAAACTAAATTTACTATTAGAATAATAAAAAATTTTCTTGTAAATGAGTCAAACTCGAGCTCGGTTTGAACTCGATAAAATTTTATCAAATCAAACTCAAGACTTAAAATTAAAGCTCTAATTAAGCTCCAGCTCGAAGAAATTTCTACCAAACTAAGCCTAAACAAGATAAAATTCTATTTGACTCTACTCGTTTGTAGCCCTGAGACTACTTAGGCAGGCGGTGGAGATACTCTATTTCTGTCGAGGGGATAATTATAAGAGAAATACTTTGTCCATGTGCAGATGAATATTAGCTACAGTCCCTAAAAATGGTAGTGCTGCTGGGAATATATGGTTGCGTTTTAGAAGTTACAAAAGTAGCAGGTTCTTCATAGATTAGATTCTCACTTTCGGCTCGGATGGAATTGGAATAAACTCACTTCTACGAGCAACAAATTTTCCATAAAAATCAGCTATGCCTCGTTCTGGAGGTGGCAGCCTCACTACTGCATATATATCTCCGTTCTGTAGCCTTGGTGTTGCCATTCTTAAACCATATAATAATGGTAAAGTGAAACTTTTTCTTATTATTATTATTATTATTATTATTATTATTTTGGCTTTCGCTTAATCACTTTGTTGAACTTGCTTGTGTTTTAATCCAATCACTTTTTTTTTTATTTGGGGTAAAAAAAACAAAACTGAATTCCGCAGAGCGACGAAGTGTACGAGAATAACCATATATCAGTTGGACCATGGGGAGGCCAAAATGGAGCGCGCTGGGATGACGGGGTGTACAACACTGTAAGGCAAATGGTGATATGCCATGGTGCTGCAATTGACTCCGTCCACATTGAGTATGACAATAAAGGCTCGTCGGTGTGGTCAGAGAAGCACGGTGGCACTGGCGGTATCAAATGCAATAAGGTCAGTTCCATTGTAATTGTTCTATGGTGTTTGCTTACTAATCTCATTTCCAAATTACTTCTAATTTTTTAGAGTATTTTACTTAAGTATAGAAATTTAAGCAATATACTACTCAAATTTCAAAAAATTAAATGAAATATGCACGATAAAAAAAAAACAAAAAAACATATGATTGAGTAGTAACTGTTTAAATTTTAACCTATTGTCACTGAAATTTAGAACATTTTATGTATTTTTGAAAATTCAAACAGTACATGTTACTAAATATTCAAAAATTAAATAAATATGTCTGATTTGAGTATCACTTAAAATGAAGCCTATTATTAACAAACTTAGAACATTTACTTAATTTTGGGAATTCAAGCGACACTTTACTCATAATTCAACAATTCGACAAAATATGCACTTTTTGAATAAGAAAAACATTTGATTTGACTAACTGGTTAAATGAAGGTGAGTGTTACTCCAATTTAGAGTACATTACTTAATTGATGAATTTAAGTAACATATTGCCCAAAATTCAAAAATTAAATAAAATACGCCCGATTTGAATAATAAATCTTTGATTTGAACTATTTCATAAACGAAGCCTACTATTGTTCAAATTTAACCTAATTTGGAAAATTTAAGCAACAAATGGCTCAAAAATTAAAAATTAAATAAAATAAGTCTGATGTGAATGAAAATCAACCGATTTGAGTAACTTCTTGAATGAAGCTTGCTAGTACACAAATTTAGAGTATGGTATGCTCCACATTACTGAAAATTCAAAACCTAAATAAAATATATCTAATTTGAGTAATTACTTAAATGAATGTAGCCATTGTTCAATTTTAGAGTATTATATTTGAGTAAAATATCTCTAACTACATTGTTTTGACATAGAACGTCATTACATAATTTACCTATAGATAATAACAAAATAACCATACAGTTCATCTAATGATATCTAATAGTTTATCTTTTTCTTTTTTTTTTGAAATTTCAATCATCTAAAAGCATATATAACTTTGTTATTATTTTGTTACCATTTAAATATTGCTCCCTAATATTTTCCTTTCATGAAAGAGATTAGGAAAAACAAGAAAGCAAGCGGAATAGACATTAATCGTCCTTATTTCTCTTCTAGAATATTGACATGGAAATATTAATCGTGTTAAATTACAGCCATTTGCTCAATACAAGTCTCACATAAAGCCTTTATTTATCAAATAATTCAAAAGTGATATTGGAGGGAAGAGGTTATAGTTTCGAAACAATCCCAAGTAGACTTCCCCGGCTCACGCTGAGCTCTTCTCCTGCGACATCAATTTCAAGGAATCACAATCTTCGTTTGCCCTATTCAGCGTCAATTCACTACCTTAGATCTGACCGGTCGACCCCAATGTCAAGGACCCGAAGGAATCAGTCCATATGAACTAGCGGGACTTCTCGAGAATGGCTGAATCCATGGCTGATCTCATTCTATCACGAACTAAACTCTTCTCAAACCCATCCACCAGTCACTGATCCTCTCCAAGATATAGATCGGTCTCTTTGAGCAAAGGATAAGTTCTAATTTGGATCAATAACTTAAGGAAAGACTATTTTTTTGGTCAGTAAATTAAAAAAATTCCAATTAAGGACAACTTCGTAAAAATAGTTCACAATAGGTCAAAAACTCTGATTATGTCAAAACCACTGTTAGATAATCACGTGACGCTAACATGACACCAAAGTTCCACATTACTCAAGCACGCCCTGTCACCTAAATTTACTAAACTGTCAGACCTACACATCCACATCGTTCGTAAGTTAGGGAAAGTTCTAAATTAAGTCAATAACTTATATAAAATTCTTAATTTGGTCAATAACTTAAAGGCAGTTATAAACTTTATTGATTTGGACACCCTTCTTGATCAAGAAGGTTTGGCTCTCCATGTGCTTGTTCATCTACCTTTGTAATGCACAATATGATACAACAAATGTCCGTGGTTTTGGCAGATGAAAATGATCCAAGTAGTAGAGATGACAACGGAGTGAGGCGATGGGGGAAACAGACATCCCAATCCCCATCTCTAATTTATAACCATGTCCCCGTCACCGTCCCCAGTAGGGATGGGATTAAAATTCTCATCCCTGTTCCCACTAGGGATTGACGATCTCCATCCCCGCCTCGTCCCTGATATAAAAAAAAAATATGATGAAAAATTTTACAGTTTGAATCATCTAAATGCTTGAGAGTTGTTCCAACTTATAGTGTTATTGACTGTAGGAAAATACAGATGAGATGTACCTTTATGCATCTCACTTTTCTTTGTGTTCTCTCACGAGATGATCTTTATTTACATGTCAAGTAGTTCGCAAGATTACCATCACTAAACTTTCCAATCCCACAAACAAAGGTTTTGAAAAACAATAATGACCCTCGAGTTCAGGCAAAACAGCTTCATTGCACAAGAACTATACGCTAAACCAAGCAACGCAACTTCTTCTGGTGACTCTTGTCAAGTAAAACAGGGAAGGTTTCTCTAAGAAATATTCACAAGTCTTGAGCATGGCAAGTAACTGTAGACAGTGAAATTATGACATATAGAGAAAAGAGTAATGGTAGAGGAATTGGAGTATTTAGTATTTAACTCATTCCCCCAAATGGAATATTCTAGGCAGATGGTGCATTCACTGCAGTTAATTGGAACAGCCTTTAACCACAACTTTGGCAGTTCTTGAATCAGTGCCTCAATCCCATTTTTTTTTTCTTTAAACATACAAAATAATTAGTAGTTAATCTGTTAAGTGTTAATGAAAAAAGAAAAAACAGATCTGAAGACACTGTAGTCTCGTGCAATGCACTCTAAAGGGACAAAACCCCTCAAATCTCACTTAAACTGAGATTGAAAGTATTGATAGGAGTCGAACCATCGCAAGCGATGTGGCCTTAAAGGCCATTGGTCCCTCAGGCAACATTGAAATTGAAATAGCCTTTAGCCACAACTTTGGCAGTTTTTGAATCAGTGCCTCAATTGTTTTTTTTTTTTTTTTAACACACAAAATGGTTAGTGGTTAGTCTATTAAGTGTTAGTGGAGAAGAAAAAAAATAAGTTCGAAGACACTGTAGTCTCGTGTAATGCACTCTAAAAAGACAAAGCCCCCCAAATCTCACTTAAAGTGAGATAGAAAGTGCCAACGGGACTCGAACCCCTACAAGTGATGTGGCCTTAAAGGCCATTGGTCCCTCAGGCAACATCAAGGGGTTCGGTGCCTCAATCCTTTGTCTTTGTGGAAAAGAGCGATGAAATATGAAAATAAGGAAATAAAGATCACCAAGCAAAGGTAAAAATACTGAAGATTCAAGATAATATACCCAACTAAAATTATAAAATACCATTCGAGGTGGTAGCCTGATTGATTAATCGGCGTGTTTCTCCCACTCACGACTCTGGTTCCAATTCCGTGAGTTGCGCTTGTTGAGACTTGACCTTCGGAACTGTCCGGCAATGTATGGTGTTTGTATGTTTCAGTTTAGGATTCGTTAACACTTAGTCGGCTTAGGAGAGTCCTGCTCGGTCCCAACAGTACTCAAACGATGGGTCTCTTCCTAAGGATAGGGTTGAATGAGTATATAATAAGTAATCCATGGCCAAGTCTCTAAATCCGATGACTGATATATTCGTGATGAATCTTTTTTCTTTGGTCAAACAAAAAAACTAAAATTATAAAACATACAAGCAAGAATTTTAATAATATCAAGAAGCAACACTAAGTGTAATTTTCAAAAATCATATTCAAAGTAACAACCCAAAACTCATAAAAGGTTCAAACTTCAACTAAAAAATTTTAAAAAAAATAATAATAATGAAAAGGATACACGCTTGTTGCCAGCATCGACAAGAAGAAACCATTGTAGCCGCAAGAAACCTGATAAATAATCCCACCTTCTTCAACTTATACACCACAAACACACAAAAAATAAGTACAAGAAGATGAAAATAGAACCTATTACTTGACGTTCACGCACTAGTCCACGAAGCATTTGCCCGGATCCAAGTTTCAAATTAAGCCATAAAAATAATTGACAACACGCAATGTTATTTTTTTTCCTCACAAAGAAATAAAAATCCCTTATCCTTAGAAATTGAAGTATTCCCCCCATTGGGTTCTACCAAAAAGTAACCAAAGAAAGTTAACAAAATAAAAAAGAAATTAGAGAGAGAGAGAGAGGGATAGTGGGATGGCCTAGGAAGAGATCGAAGATGATGTAATCGAGGAAGAAAGAGAGGTCGGAGAAGTTTGAGTGTGTTAGGGATTTAGTGTATAGATAATTGTTTTTCTAATTTAGTATTAAATCACAAAAATTTCCCTTAAAAATTAAAACATAATTATTATATAAAAGATAATTTGATAAAATAAAAGACGAGGCAAGATGAGACGGATACATGGCGGTGACAGTGAATACCATTCTTGTTCCCATCCCTGTTCAAAAGTTTCGAGAATAGGAATTTACACCCTATACTCCGATCAAATGTCGTTAACCTGGTACATGCCGAGGTGGGACGGATGTGCCTCTACGACAACAGGTAAAATGTCATTCCTACCAAGTAATTTGGAGCGCAAGGGTTTAAAATGTAATTGGGGAAGAAAGGATTCGCCATCGGAGTCTTGTACACAATTGTTAGGCTGTTGCTGGCGTTTGTGACCCACCTTCTTATTAGAGCACAGAATGTTAATGTCCAAAGATTTGTAATGCTTGCTCCTTTGTTTCTTTCCTTTTAGGCCGTGAGGAAGGTGATTTCTTTGGACAATTAGAAAACCGACTATGGCATTCCACAAATTCTATTTGTTTTTTTACATTCAATTTGTATTTTTCTATAATGTTGCCACCACCTGTAGACGGGAAGAATGAGCAAAGGGAAGGGATAGGAGAATAACATAGAAAAGATTTTTTATGGATTTTTTTTGTATTTTTATTTAACAATATCTCTATTTTTAAATTTCGAATTAAATTTCATATGACATGCCATATGGTTATATTATTTTAACACGGTGGTATGTCATTTATGCAAACTAATGGAATTGATTAGTATCCCCTAACCACGGGGGAGATTTGGTTACAAAAATTTTGTTTTTCTTTCTTCTTTTTTTTTTTGTAATTTGAAAGAATAGTCACAACTATATAGAGAGTGAATAGGTGAAGAGTGAGCAAGACAAGTCTAAGCCTAAAAAAGGAAATTTAAAATTACTAATTTATTACTTTTAAAAGATGATGCTAAATTTGTTAAAAAAATATAAAATTTTTGATAAATTTGTATATTAATCTAATGATTGTCTCCAACTGTGGGCTCAACTACCATTGAGCCTCACTTGTAGACCTGCAAAATAATGATACTAGGGTTGGGATGGCCCAACATAAGCACTTCAACGTTTAAGTCAGTAAAAGATCAAAGAAGATCGAAGAGCCCTATGAGATCCTTGAAGGAAGCCTGCTATGAAAAGGCTTTGGAGGTGCGTGTCCCATAGGGTGCTGTGGTGCTTACGAGCATGTGTGTTTGTGATAGAAATTTAGAGTAGAGAAAAGGGGGTTGCCTATTAGAGAGTTTAGGAGTTGCTCAGTCTCTAGAAGGAGAGAGATGCCGAAGTGGAAGCCTCTTGCTCAGGTGTACTTCTTTAGGTCTTATACCTGTCCATGCGTTGGCGGTAGTTTGATATTTGAAAAGACTAGAGCTCCATGCATGATGGATGTGACAGGTGTCTGTCAGTAGGGAACTCAAGGGACTGAGGACTCAGGTATAGACCGTGAGCTACCCAGCAAGCTCTTGTGGGACGAGCTGCCATGCAATCCCTACGAGCTGTTAGAATGCCCTTGTTGGGCTGCCTAATCGGACCTAGAATTGAGGCCTAAGACCGTGATAGGTCCTATCTATCATAATTTTTAATAAAACAAAGCACATAAAATATAAGTTTCGATTACCTACAATATTACCTATGACTTCAAGTTAATCACATTATTGTTGTTTTAATGTATGATTATTTTGTATCCCATAAAATTGCAATTAGGAACAAAATTAGGAGGACATGATAGTCTCTTAAAGTTTAAGGGAGAGAGAGAGGAATCAGAGTATAGTTTTAAAAATCAGATCGACTCGACAGTCGGATTGAAAAATCGGTGTGCTGAGGTTTATATAGGTCCGGTATTATCATCAAACTGGGGTATGAAACAAGCTGCTTAAACTGCCTAAAACGGTCTAAAATAGTGACGCGAAAATCACTAAACAGGATGATTTGATGTTGACCCGGGTTGTTTCTATAAAATTTTCCAAAACGGCTCCATTTTCTATTTTTTTTTCTTTTTTTATCAAAAAGGAGGGTGAATCATGCTTATTTATATCTATAAGAAATGTAATATTTTTAAATCATATATTGGCTCCACGATATTTTATTTTTTTATATGAATACTCTATTAATAACTTTATGATATTTTGTTTTTAATATGAATGCACTACTAATTCATTTAATTGAAAAACTATCTTAAATAGTGGAATAGTGGAGCTTATTTTTACTTTGATTCTATTTTGGTTGTAAATAGGCTTCCATTCTATTTTTTTATGGTTATACTAGTTGTTTGTTATTAAAAAATGATAAAGTTACAAATATTTGTCATTATTTTATTAAATAATAATTGACCTACAAGTTCAATCATTAGTTTACCGATTAGACTGTTAACCCACTAATCCGACCTTCTCAGCAAGTTGGTTATTGGTATGATTTTAACAACTATGGATCAGAGTGAAATTTGGATGGAGATGTAAAGTTTGATTTCCTCCAAAACATTTAAAAAAAAGAAAGCAAAACAAAAACAAACAACTTGGGGAACCGCCTACTTGGCAAAAAATCTGTTTCCCCTCCTCCCTTCCCCCGCAACCCCCATCCCTGTGCCCCCTTCTCTCTATTTTTTTTTTTTGTGAACTTCTAGTAACATTAATTTGTCTCCTTAAAAGAACAGACCAAGCATTTGTCACCTTATGATAATTGGTTTAAGAAGTTTTAAGGGTGGTCCAGAAATATTGCTTCTGTAAGATAATTGTTTAGGGCCTGTTTGGAGACGCTGTCAGTTTTTTGTTTCTGTTTTTCATTTTCTATTTTTTACTTTTGCTGTTTGCTGAATTTTTGTGTTTATTGCTGTCAATTTTTGTTTTTTTTCTATAAGAATAAAATAGATAGAAAAAGGATAGTGAGAGAAATGGTAAAAAGAGTATAAGTATAGAGAGAAAAATGGGAGAGAGAGGGAGAGAAAAAGGGTAGAGAGAGAATGAGTAGAGAGAGAAAAAAGAGAGAGAAAGAGAATGAGTTGAGAGAATGACAGAAAGAGAAAGGGTTGAGAAAGAATGAGTAAACAGAATATAAGAGAGAGAAAAATGAGAGAGAGAGGGTAGAGAGAGAATGAGCAGAGAAAATGACAGAGAGAGAAAAGAGAGAGAGGGTCGAGAAAGATTGAGTAAAGAGAATGATAGCGAGAGAAAAATGAGAGAGAGGCTAGAGAGAGAATGAGTAGAGAGAATGGTAAAATAAGAAAAAAGAGAGAAAGTCTGGGTAGAGAGAGAGTGAATGGAGAGAGAAAAAGGAGAGAGAGAGGGTAGAGAGATAATAGTAGAGCGAGAAAAAGGAGAGACAATGTGGGTAGACAGAAAGGAGAGAGAATCTAGATAGATAGAGAATGGTAGAGAGAAAAGAGAGAGAGAGAGGGGGGGCAGAGAGAGAACGAGAAGAGAGAATGATAGAGCAAGAAGAAGAAGAGAAAATGGTAGAGAGAGAAAAATGAGAGAGAGTGGGTATAGAGAGAATGAGTAGAAAGAATGGTTGACGGAGAAAGAGGAGAGAGAGAGAGAGTGGGTAGAAGGAGAATTAGTAGAGAGAATGGTAGAAAGAGAAAAAGAAGAAAGAGGGTAGAGAAAGAATGAGTAGAGAGAGAAAAGAGAGAGAGAGCGTAGAGAGAGAATGGTAGAGATAGAAAAAGGGGAGAGAGGGTAGAGAGAGAATGACAGAGATAGAAAAAGAAGAGAGAGGGTAGAGAGAGAAAATAGAGAGAGAAGGTAGAGATAGAAAAGGGAGAGAGAGGGCAGAGAGAATGGAGAGAGAAAGAGTAGTGAGAGAAACAATATAGAGGGATAGAGAGAGGATGAGTAAAGAGAGATATAGTAAAGAAGGTAGATAGAGAAAGAAAATGTTGTAAGAGAAAATATAGAAAAAAAAGTAAAAAATAAAATCAGAAAATTAGTTTTTATTATTTTCTCTTTTTTTTAAAAAAAAAATATTTTTAACTTTTTAACAAAAAATAAAAAACATAATTAATATCAAATATATTTTTTATTTTTTTTTGTAAAAAATAAATATAAAACAGAAAATCAAATTTATTCCAAACAGACCTTAGTGACGAATTGCTGTGTTTTGAATTTGGATTAATTTTCAGGTGAAGCTTGATTTTCCGGAGGAATACCTTACATCAATCAGTGGCCATTATGGCAGCGTTGTTGAGTACGGTCCAGTACTGGTTCGATCGCTTGTGGTGGAGAGCAACAGGAAGAAATATGGACCTTTCGGTATTCAGCATGGGACCCATTTCTCATTGCCAATGAGTGGTGGCAGGGTAGTGGGCTTCCATGGCCGGAGCAGTTGGCATCTGGATTCCATTGGTATTTACTTAAAGCCTCTCCTGCCATCAAAACTGTCCAATAATCCCATTCCTCCACAGAACTCCTTAACCACATATGAAAATAAAGGCCACGATGACTTTGAAGACGAAATAGACAAGAAGGTAACCTCTTGTTTATCATTAATTCAACTTTTTTTTTTTCTTTTCCATGGGAATACACATAAATTTATACTACTACAAGATAATTGCGCGTCTTCAATTCACGAGTTTCTAATGATGTCTTTAGAATTTTTAATTACAAAGTTTAGCTAGATGAAATTGACCTTATAAAAACACTTAGTTGCGCCGATTATAAGTGCTTCTCCTACTAAAAATTTAAAATGTTTGAGCTTCATTACCCCAACACAAAAAATTTGTCATGGGATAAAGGTGCACAAACATTATATTATTATGACTAGTAATTATATATTTATAATCTTCATCATTAATTGTCACGCATCATGGATAAAAAGATTAAAAATTGGTGCATTTTTAATGGGAATTACCGAACAATCTTTTAGTTTTTTTAATACGTGTTTCATAATTCGTGCATATAAATTTTGAAAATGAAAGCTAAAAGAGTATCTTAATTTTTCTCATATTAAGCCAAAAAAAAAAAAGAACAACGACCATATGAATTTTTCCATGTGTTTCAGGTGATAAGTACGGGCCAAGGCCCCAGTGGCTCTACCACGGGAACAAGAAAGACAGTGTCGTATGGACCGTGGGGTGGTAATAGTGGACAGATATTTGATGATGGAGTGTACTCTGGTGTCCGTGAAGTACATATAACGCGCTACGGAGGCGTTGTTTCCCTCCGAGTATGCTACGATTTGAATGGACAAGTAGTGTGGGGAAACAAGAATGGTGGAAGTGGCGGAATTAGGTTGGACAAGGTAAGCTAATTTCTCACCGTACGTGCCTGAAACGGAGAATGGACACAATACATTATTGAAGATATTATTATTGTTGTTGTTGTTGTTGTTGAAACAGATATCTTTCGATTACCCATCGGAAATTTTGACTCATATAAGCGGATATTATGGCTCGACGATCTTAAGAGGACCGACAGTCGTCCGATCTCTAACATTCTATACCAACAAAAGGAAGTATGGACCATTTGGAGACGAACAAGGCATTTCCTTTTCCTCAGCCTCTAACAATGGGATGATTGTTGGATCTCACGGACGAAAGGGATGGTTCATAGATAGCATTGGAGTCCATGTCAAAGAAGGGGCACCATTGGTACAACTACCCAGGCCAATTCATCGTTCTAATTATTCTGAAGAATCCTCTTACACGAATGACGTTAAGATTTCTGAGGTATTCCATCCAGTTCTTTGGGATCAATCTCGACATCAACATGTGACTTGAAAGATTTTATTTGCACCATGTATAACTGTTGGTTTGGTTGTTCAACTATTGTCTTTCAATATATGATTGCAATTAAAGTTGATAGATATTATTGAAGTTTTTCCCCCTTCACTAGAGTCTAAAATTTATGTTCATAATGCACTTAATTAGGTTGTCCCTTTAATTGTGAAAGAACCAGCAGCTCCATTGGTATTAGGACCATGGGGCGGGGGAGGAGGTAAGTCTTGGGATGATGGGATATACTCCGGTGTAAAGAAGATTTTCTTGACTAAAGGAGAAGCCATATATTGTGTACAAATCGAGTATGACCGAAATGGCCAATCCATTTGGTCACTCAGGCATGGAGGTGGCAGTGAAGGAAGCTCCGACATGGTACGTATAACCACTAATTACATGTTGGAGTTTTAATTTGATTATTTAGTATATCTCTCCTGCATCAACATTAATGGTTTCTTTTCTGCATTTGTACCCCCCCCCCCCCCCCCCCCCCCCCCCCCCCAACACCGAAAAAAAAGCAGATAAAATTTGAATATCCAAGTGAAGTCCTCGTTAGTGTCTCTGGATACTGTGGGTCTCTGGTGGGAGACGAAGGCAGAGGCACTGTGGTAAAATCTCTGACATTTAATACAAATAAAAGGAAGCATGGACCATATGGACAGGAAATGGGAACCTTCTTTACTACTTCAAAGACTGAAGGAAAGATTCTGGGCTTCCATGGAAGGAGTGGATGTTTTCTGAATTCAATTGGAGTGCATATGCAACAATGGTCAAAAGAACGAGATTGGGATCCACAGGGTCCTCGCGAATCTGGAGGTGGTGTTAAGACGATCATCACAAAGTTCTTCAATTAATATACGTAAGTGCTCTCATGATCATTGGGGGAATGGCACGCTGATTGCTTCAAGGTTGTTGAAAACTCTTATTTGTATGGATGGGGATGCAGTCCACCACCATTTTAATTAGGACATGATGTCATGTGATGTATGCGATAGTCTGGCTTAGATATATTATATGTATAATATGTATCTGATCTCCAATTGATCGAAATGAAGAAATTAATAATAATAATAATAATAAATTTTACCTACAGGCAATAGCTTATTGGAACTTACATGATCCTCAGAGAATTCGAGACGATTGATTAGTTATGGAAACCTTTTGTAGGACGAAGTACGGATCATAGAAATGTTGTTACTCTCTGTTCCCTTTCCCTTATAGCCTGAACACCATCCCATGGAGGGTGTTGTGTACATGTGTGTGTATGTATGATCTCCCAGCAAGTTGGCCAAGAACAACAACTCAAAGTCGATTTCATGGTGGTTGGGCCCTTGAGAAGACAAGTGCACCCATGCATCAAATTAAAAAGCAAACGACGAAAAGTTGTCATCAGATAGGTGTAATGGCAAGAAATTATGAAGTGAATTGGGTGAAATTGAAAGACAGAGGGTGAGAAGGACAGAGCATGAAGAAGACAAAGAGGAGACAGAGAGGATGATCGTGAACGAGAGGAGCAAATCTTGCTATAATTTCTCTATTTTGAGTCTATTTTTCTAATTTATTTCTTATATTGTTTTCTTTCCTTAAAATATATTCTGGCCATTGTCGTTTTTAAATTTCTGGTTGAGCTACGAACTGCCAGCAGAGAATGATCTCATTCATGGCATATTTGCATGCGACAATGAACTCTTATTTTGATTCAATATAGATGTGGCTCGTAACTATATTGATCATCGTATCTGTAAATCGAGGTCAAAGATAAAAAATGTGCAACTCTTTTTTTTTTAACATAAAAAAATGTGCTCGTAACTATATTGATCATCGTATCTGTAAATCGAGGTCAAAGATTACTCGTTGATATTTTTATTCAATCTCTCTTGTAAGAAGAACTCACCGCCTGAGAACTAGTGAACTCGAGCCTAACTCTGTCATAACAGACCACAACAATTACTAAATTTAAAACTCTACAACCAGCTTACCAATCATTGCAAGCCCAATTATTGGGCATGGAAACCCATATGCAGAAATATGGAGGGCAATGGTAACACAGAGATTCGAATATAGGTCAACTTTATATAATATACTCCAAATCATCACTAAAGTTATCACTTTCCGATGTCAACTTTTTTTTTTTTTTCTTTGGGTACAAACTATGTTGTGCAACTTTTGTTGACTTACAACTTCAGTGATTAATTCATAACTTGAGATTGATGCTGCATGGATATTGACGACATGAAGAAGCAATTAGTAGGGATGAAATACGGTGTTCTTTAAGCGTTTTTTTTTTTTTCCTAATTACACTTTTTTCCTTGGTTCTACGGATTGTAACTAATGTAGGACAAATAACGAAACAAGCGAACAATTTAGGAATTCACTGAAAAAATAATTAAAAAAAAACAATGAGAGTTCATCTGAAAATACGCAAGAATTCACCCATAAATAAATGAAAATCAAATTCGTTTAAAAAATTTAATATCAACAATCAATTATCATAAATAGACTAAATAATAAAACTGATGCTGATTTCTATTAGAAAGCTAGACTAACTTAACAGTTTAAGAATAAAATTCTAACTAAAAATAACTCTAATTAAGAAAATAATTCTAAATAATATAATATAAAATATTAATAAAATCTGAAATATAATTATATATATATAAGATATTAATAAATTTCTAAATAATAATAATCTACTTTTTTGGTTCCCTATCATTCTCCCATACTTAAAAAAAATTCATCCTTAAATTTTGAAGTGAGGGAGAATGAGAAAGAACATGTTTCAAACTGGATAAAAATCTTCAAGAAAAATTGGAGGTGACAACAACAAAGCAAACTTCAAGAATTTTGTAGGAAAGCTAAGAAATTGAAATTGTAGAGGAATGATAAAATCAATTTCTTCCACAATCTTTATAATGTGCAATCTCTTCGGTCAGAGATTTCTTCCACAATCTTTATAATGTGCAATCTCTTCAATCACAGCTGAGTTGGTAGATATATCATCAACCAAATCAACTTTTTGAGGCAAAGAAACATCTATCATCATCTCATCAACAATGTGATCAACTTCCTTGAACAAAGCAATTTCATCTGATGAAGCAACTTCAACTAAAGGTTTTGGCTGTAATATTTGCGGCACATCATCAATGGAAAGAGGAAAAGCATTAGATGGCAACTCCAAAATACCAATATAGATTGATTTGGTTGCAAGTTAGATGATCTTACCAAATGTAATGACTATAACACAAGGGTCATTTCCAACCATATCTTAATCAGCATGAGTAACAACCTCATTTTGAATAGCATGAGCATCAATCTCTACGTTAATCTCAAACATATTTTGACATAATGCAATAAGGACATCACTATATTTATGCAAAGATATGCCAAAAAAATTTACTGCGTGTCTCAAGTGAGACTTGAGTTTAGAAGCACAACTTTTAGCCACTTCTTCTTCCAACGTTTAAGAAAGAGGGAAGATCTGCACTTGAACCTTCTTCACACTATGTAATAATAGGAAAAGTAGATCATGAGAGATATTCTCATTATCTTCTATTACACGGATCATAATTTCTTCCATTAGCATAAAGACTCTTCATGGGTAATAATCGCTTACACTAGTAAGAAAGTGGTGAAACATCTCAACAATCAAAGATTTACAACTAAGATCCAACATCATGTAATAAGACTGTGCACTCACAAAAGTTTCAAGAATAGAGATCCACTTAACATATGAAGGATTGGTATCATTACACAAATCATCAAACGATGATATAATTAGCTCAAAAATGTCTCTCATCACATCACCGAAAGAAAAACAATTTGGAGCAGTTATCCACAAAATCTCACTCAGGTATATAGCAACGGACCCTCTCACATCAGCATCATCATATCGAAAGAATTGATGGTCAATAAATGCATTCATCAATGGATTTAAGGCAATTGATCATATACCTAATTGCTGCAGTCTCGACAAGCAATCTTCAATTTGATCCAAAAGAGATAGCAAACCTTCAGTGTAACCAAGAGGACTTTGTAACCTTTATTTAGCATGCCAAATTTAATTATTCACAATTGCAACAATCTCTTTCCTCTTTTTTTTTTTCACTTTTTTTTTTCTTTTTTTTTCAAGAAAACAAACAGACACACCACTCTTTTTTTTTTTTTTACTCAAAATAGACTAAAAAAAATACAAGATTGACTGAAACTTTTTCTTTTATTTTTTTATTTTTGGCCTAAAAACAAATTTATTAAAATTAACAAACTAACAAAAATATTGCCCTAATTTCAACAGAAAGAAAAGTACCCCTTTGCTCTATCCCGATAATGGTTTATGCTAAGGTTTGAACAGTAGTCGTCGGGAATGCACTTTGGCGTCGGAAATGATAAGCTTTGGCAAACTCAAAGAAACGTCGGCGAGAGTAGGGGAAGCCAGAAGAAGGCCATACGGTGGTCAAATTTTGTGCCGGCGAAGGAGCAAAGCCTAAGGGCAGAGGAACAGTGGCGGCGCTTGTTGGAAAAATGATGGACGACATCGTTTAGGCTAGATCGAGAGTTGCCGATGCTGGAATGCATAGATCAATGATCGGAAATCCTTTCTAGACTGGTCGAACTTGACAACGTGGATAGTTCTAGCGGTAGAGGATGACAGCACATGCTAGAGAATAGCAACTTCAGGCAGTCGTTAGGGGTTGATTCCGGTTGATTTCCAATGCATGAAGGGTGGGGTGGACAGATCAGGGGATGGTGATTCCAAGGAGGTGGCTTTCGGCTGTTGCTGAGGCTGGCAGCGGTGGTTCAACAGTGTGGCAGGGAGTGGCAACTGCGCAAAAATAGAAGGTTTTTTTTTTGTGGTTTTTGAGGATTTTTGTGATTTTTTTTAGAAATCAAGGTTGAGAAACAGAATTTGGATGTTTGCTTTGGTACCAAACTGACGTAGGACGAACAACAAAATAAGTGAACAACTCAAGAATTCACTAGAAAAATAGAAAAATAATGGGAATTCACCTAAGATACACGCATGAATCCATCTGAAAACAAACGAAAATCACATTTATTTAAAAAATTCAATATCAATAATCAATTATCATAAATAAATTAAATAATAAAACTGATACTGGTTCATATTTATAGAGTTAGACTGGTTTAACTATCTAAATATAAAATTCTAATTAAAACATAACTCTAACTAGGAAAATAATTCTAAATAATATGATATAAAATATCAATAAAATCTAAAATATAATTATAAATATGATATTAATAAATTTCTAAATAATAAAAGTCTTTTTCTTTGTTCCCATCAGTAACTGCATAGCAACAACAGCCTGCGAGGAAATAGTGAATTCTTCTTCCTCTTCGTTAAAAATGGCCATTGATTTGGGTTTTGGAAATTGATGGTTTTCCTTGAGTTATCGATTGTAGCTGTCATTCATCTTAGTTGCGCCAAATTTGTTTACTTTTGACAAATTTTGGGAGGCCAATGAATTTGTTATCTTTCAATACTCTTTTTCCATATGTAAAAGACTTCTGTCCTCCAACTACTAGTCATAAATTGTTTAGCCAAAATCAATGCAGAAAGAAGTAGATTGGTCATGCAAAAGGATATATGCCAAGAAAACTTATAAGGTCAGTGTTATAAGTATCGTTTTCAGCTTTTAATACTTATTAATAGTCTTTGGACTTAGTATTGTAGGTAAACTTCGTGTAGGTAACTAAATATTTAGAACTGCAACATACGGATTGAATTCTATTATATCTATTAAGGTCAAATTGTATTGAGCTGCATGACTAAGCGTAAGAAAATAACACATTCTCTTGGCCAAAAATAAAAAAAGAAAATGAAAAATTCCTTAAACATGCTTGTGCATGCAGTGTGGCTCTTTGAAAAATTGTTAGACACATACTCCGGAGTAAAGCATACCAGGATTGGCTCCTCATTGGACTTGGTGGAGTGGTAATTGGCCTTTGGCTCGTTCAAGGAAAACCGACTCAATGTGGAAGAGACTCATACTAAACTAGAAGAATGTTGGAATTTCAAATGTGAGTTCTGTAGTTAAGGAATCCCACAGTAGAAATGAGGAGAGGAGTAACTAAAATATAAGTGTTTAAGATAAACATGAATTTAACATTACTGTAGTATGTGAAGTCAATATTTCGTTAAATGTGTGTTCAAAGTATTTAGCTTTATGATAAGATATATTTGTATTAATGTGTTTAGCAGATTGAGATATCTTTTAAGGTTTTTAGAATATTAATTATGATTAAGGAGACTGAATGTGTGTTAGGAGAGTAATATAAATAGGGGTTATGTAGTGTAGAGTGATTATTTTTTATATAATATAAATGTGATGTTTGTGTTATCTTTCCACTCCAAGTAATTCTTACCAATATCTCCCTAATTCAACCATAAAAGTATTATAGCTAATTTCTTAACTCTAACAATAAGTAGGAAGTGCATACAGATTCAATGGCCTAAAATTTTGAGTGGAGATGTGAAGTCAAATACACAAATTCGTTGTTTATTTGGACCATACTCAAATTTTTTCACTTACAGGCTCTCTCATTTTCTAACGAGTGTTTTTGTAACAGTGCGTTTAGATTTCTTAGAAAGTGTGTGAAAGAATGATGTGGGAAAGAAAATAACTCAAAATACAGTAGAGACACTTGTTTGGAAAAAACGTGGGAAAGAAAGACATTAGCAAGGAAAAAATTAAGAGATATAGAAAATAATTATAAAGTATAGTAGTTAGTGAATTTTTTTAATAAAAATGATGCAGTTGCCGATAAGGATTTCTTCTTCTAGAAGAAATTCTGAAAGTTTCGGTCCACGTAAGATTTGTTAGTTAGTTATCTAGACTTTTATCCTAATTCAAGTCGTATTTCAATTATTTAATTGGATTGTGTTTAGATCATGTTTATCTGTCATCAGTTTTTTTTGTTTTTATTTAGGTTTTGTTAAGTTTTATAAATAGAGTTCAAAACATTGTTATTTTTTAAATATGTTATGTTAATTGAATATTGATTTCAAAATATTTCTTTAGGTGGATTCTCAAACATTTTTAGTTGTCGAGTAGATTCCTGACATAAGTTGTTCTTCATCTATACTTGTACTATATCAACAAATTTTTAGTTAAATTAAGACTTATTATAATACTAATTATATTTAAAATAATTATAAGTACATTTAAATTTTAGTTTCAAAAAAAATAAATTTTTTATTATTTTTAGAGGCTAAACTCATTTTTCTATTTACTTTATAATTATTTTGTACATCTTCCTAACGAGATTCTATTAGAAATGGGCAAGAAAGTCTCTTACGGGACATCTCAATAATTAAAGGTTAGATCTCTATTCTAAGAAGGTATTGGGTTTAAATTTTAAGGAGACAGAGGTTAAATTTATGAAAAAAAAATTAATTTTTTTATTATATAACTCGTAATCTAATAAACCTATTTATAGACAAAAAAAAAATAAATGGCAAAAAAAATCAATGTGGGACCACTGGTTTTCTTTTTTCATCAAAATGGTGAGAAAGAGGAGAGAAAATGACCTATTTAATATACAACAATATCATCAATTTTATTGAAAGTAAGAAATCTAACATTAATTTTAAAAAGTAATAAATCTAGTATCAATTTTATTTAAAATAATAAATCTAATATGCTCTGAAATTTTTTGAACAGAATTTATCTTTTTCGACAATGTGATACTAATTTATATAATTATCATATTATCAAAACAGACATATTCTTATAAATTTATTATCAAAATTGATAAATTCTATTCATATAAAATCATCACATGTTAGATTTGTTATTTTAGACAAAATTAATGTTAGATTTACTATTTTTTAAATTGATGTTAAATTTATTAATTTTAAATAAAATTAGTAATATTTTTACATATTAACCTTTTACTAAATTGGCTCGAGGGAATGCTTAATACATCACTTAATGCAGTAATACAACACGGGGAACATAAGTATCATCTCTTACACATAAATTTCTCTTCTCACTTTTTTATTTTTTTAAATAAAAAATTTATTTTCTAATTATTTTTTTATTCATCTATTTTTAACCTATCCAAATAATTATAAAAAAATAATTTTTTTCACTAACTTTTTTACTATTTTCTTTCACACCTAACTTTCAAATTTAAATACAGAGTGAGAATTCAGTTATATAAACACATTTTATAAAACACGTAAAGAATACATAATTTATTTAACAATATATAATAATTTATTTTTTAAAAATATTTAATAATTTTTTTACGTTTTAAAAATCTATGTTGTTGCGTGGATACCGAATACTGTACTGTACGTTGCCAACAAGAATTTCTATTGAAGCGATGCCATCACGAACAGACGTATGATATGACTCCTCTTATGATCTGGAAGTGATGTGAACACCAGAATCTGCCAGTGTAAAAATTGCAAAAATGCTTTTTTCTTTTTTCTTTTTTCTTTTTTCCTTTTTCCTTTTCCACCCGTAGCCAAGGCAATAAATGTAAGGAATTCTGCCTTGGCTACTATGAAGGCATCTACGAATTGTCGTGTGCGTATTCACAGTGATTAAAATTGTCATACAGCTCTTGATAGTAAATATTCCACAATAGGAATCTTCTTTTTTTTAGTAAGAAAAAATGATTTGATGCTAATATATTAATTATCAGATTTATGAGACGGAATTAGAAAAAACTCTTATTTAACTAATTTCATTCAATTCAATTTATAAGAATGGACTCTTTACTCGAGTATTATTGTGCCCTAACGGGCCTTCTTGACATCTAATCATACTGTTAACCAATTATGAACTTATAATACCGTGTCTCGTTGGAATCCCCAGTTTAAGAGGGCAGGCACCAATTCAGAAACTTAAACTCGGGTTAATGTTAAGAAAAACACACTAAATTACCGTTAAATTGCTACTTCGAGTGGTTATACAACGGGAATCTGTGTCCCTTGAGTTGCTTTGCTGTCCGTGACCTCATTTTATTCATCCAAGCATAAGAAAAAATGGTCATTTTTATAATTAAAAACAAATTTTTGACGGTCAGAAAATGTGGAGTGCAATTTTTTTCTAGATTTGATTCTTTACTCTTTAATAATTTCCCTACTTAGTGGACTTGCGAATTTGCTTCTTCGACCAATATTTGACAGCTAATTTATACGAAGTTTCCACTCTCACAAAAGTGCCCCTTTTCCTTTTTGGCTCATTAAATTCATCCACTCTCTCCAGGGTTCTGTGCAGCGTTAAAGCATGCACTCCTCCACTTATTTCGAATCCTTGTTGATCATGTGAACGAAAATTGGGAGTCGAAATGATGATGCCACATAGTTTTGACGGTGGAGAGAAGAAATCAATTGCAGTCGGGCCCTGGGGTGGTCAAGGTGGACTCCGTTGGGATGATGGATCGTACTCGACTGTTAGGCAAGTGGTGATAGCTCATGGGGCGGGTATTGACTCCATTCAGATCGAGTATGATAAGAAAGGTACCTCTATATGGTCCGACAAGCATGGCGGAACTGGAGGCAACAAGACAGACAAGGTTATTCCTTAACTCCTTTTTCTTTCAGGGAAATGTTTTGTGGCATACACATACAATATAATAAAATTTGTTTGTAATTTTTTTAAAAATAAATTTTTTCAAAGGAAATTCTTTTAAACGAATTTTATATAATATTTACGTTTTAAATTTTAGAATAACACTTATCTAAATTTAAATTTAAATTTTGTAAAAAAGTTTAAAAAATAACATTTTAATCCGGCCGTATTAACTAGGTTCACCACTCAGCTGGCCTAGTATATGTATTCAAGCCCTTGTTTTTTTGGGGTTCGGTTTCACTTAGGGAAAAAAGAAGCTACATGGACCGAGACTATTGTTTATTATATATTGTGTGTTTTTTTAAGTTAAAATTTATACGTGAATGGATGTTACCATAAATGTTAAAATTTAAAATTTTGATTCTAAATTCTATACCTTAAATTTTTAATTTTTAAAAAATATTTTTCCTTTGAAAGAATTTATTTTTAAAAAATAATATTGTACACCAATCTTTTCTCTCTCTCTTTTTTTTTCTTTTTTCCATTTTTTTTTAGACATTTTCCTCATTTCCCTTAGAATGAATTGTACAAGCAATAAACGAAGAGAAAGGGGCATCAGTCCACACTTTTATTAGTCCTTAATGTGAAATCTTATCAAGCTATCACGTCGTTTTGTAGACATGTCAAATGGGTCGAGAGGCCCATGGGTCAGCTCGGCCCACTGCAGCATTTTGGCGTGGCCTGCCTTGCTTGGTATCGAGTTCGAATTAATCACGATTAATGTTAGGGTTTGGGTTGGGTCTACATTTTTAGTTTTATGGCCAGGCCGAGCACAGTCCATGATGGGTTAGGATTTAGACACAACGCGAGCTCATGTAAGGCCCATAATCGGCCCGACACGACTCAAATATGAGTGTTTTCAAAAATGAGTTTAAAATCAAGATAGCAAGAAGTAGTCATCAAAATTTGAATCATTGTTCAAGAGAATAAAAGTGTCAACTTTTTTTACTAGACTAAGAATAATAGTTTGTATGTTTTCTCTATTTGTAAGTTTTATTAAATAGAACATAATATATTACTATTTCACAAGTTTTTTTTTTGTTTACTTTATTTTTTCTTAAATCGTAAATTACAAAAGTTAAAAACATTATTTATATAATGAGTCCTGTTACGTGGACAAAAAAAATAAGATGCGGAATAGACCAAAAATTTTTTTTGTGCGACTAGGTGCTTTCTTTGTGCAGCGAGACGCTAAATTTCTACAACGAAAAAATAAATAAAAAATACTTTTAAATTTTGTTGCAATAATTCAATATCTTATTGCACAAATAACTAATTGGTTGCACAAAAAATTTTCCCGTCTCTTTCGTGTCTCTCTCTTCCCGTCCACCTACTTTTTCCCTTATAAATATACTTATTTAAATTTTAACGGAATATTATATATGATATATTGATACTTATTCAAATAATTTAAAATATTTTATTTATATTAAAATATTTTTATATTTTTAACAAAAACAATTGAAATAAAATCAAAAAGAATTATTACTTGTATAATATTGCCATAAAGTAGAGACAATATTTTTACTTATATTTAAAAAAAACAAAGAATTATTAGTAAATGACATAAAATAGCTGTGAGCAATTTAGACACGATTAAAAAGTAATTATTACTTATATAATATGACGCGACTCGATGTAAGCATGATTAACAGTTTAAGCACATCACAGTTTATGTACAATATAAGGCTTAGGTACGACATGGTAAGTGGCTTAGATACAACAATGCAAGCAACCTAAGTACTGCACGATGAGCGGCCAGACACGACATGACGCAAGTTCATAGTGTTTGAGTTTATGAGCCGTATTGGACTTATTGTCCAAATTTTAAAGCACGACACAACACGACAAAAAAAAAAAAAGAGCTGTATTAAGATACAACACGAAATAAGTGAACTTAAAAAAATTTGGATCATGGCTGGCACAACACGGCCCATTGAACATGTCTATCGTTTTAACTTGTGCCATGAATGCATACAGGTGAAGCTTGACTACCCGGATGAATTTCTTACTTCACTTCATGGGCACTACGGTAGCATTAACGAATGGGGTCCTGTATTTATTCGTTCCCTGACTTTTGAAAGCAACAAAAGGACATATGGACCATTTGGGGATGAACAAGGAACGTATTTTTCATTTCCAATGACTGGGGGCAAGATCGTTGGGTTTCATGGCAAGAGTGGCTGGTACCTTGATGCCATTGGCATATACTCAATGCCTCTCCAGCAGCACAACAGCTCCAAAGCCATGGTCCAGTCAAAAAGTTACATCGGTAATGGGTCTGACAGTGTTGGATACTCCATTATACAAGGAAGTGCGGGCAATGGTTATGACGTTGTTATTGCTGTGAAGCAGAGGGATGATTTTGGCAGCCCCCTTCCAAGCAAACTTTCAACACAAATTTCTGAAGAATATAGCGACTCAGGAAGCAATGGCAAGGTGAGACGCGCTAAGTATTAATTGTATTCTCCGACTCTGGGTTATAACATATTCTCTTTTTCTTTTCCGGCCATGTTATCCGGACGGGCAAAGCGGTTACACGGTCATTTTGTTTTTTTTTTTTTCCTTTTACTTTTTGTTTAGGTTTTTTGCCTATTGAACATGAACCTTAACAGTTATATATATAATGCTTGCTGTAGATTAATCTAAACCACTATACACATGATATTTAAGGTTTTTTAATCCTTAAATCTATTATCTATAAACCTGTACAGGTAGTTTTCAAAACACAAAAAAAAAAAAAAAGGTTCGACCCATGGTACCCCCACTCTCCTCTCTCTCTCTCCGTCGTACGCTCCCGTATCTGACCTGTACATTTAATGTTTTCCTTATTTTTTAATGCCGTTATCTTTTAATCACTTCAATTCAATTCAGGCAATTACCATCGAAAAAGTGCCTTCAAAAGGTGAAAGGTTTGTAACATTTGGACCGTGGGGTGGCACTGGTGGTACTATGTTCGATGATGGAATCTACACGGGAATTCGGCAAATTCATCTATCACGCAGTGTTGGTATTGTGTCTGTTAAAGTTCAATATGATCGCGCTGGCCAACCTGTGTGGGGAAGCAAACATGGAGGTACTGGAGGATTTAAAACTGACAAGGTGCGGCAAATTATTTTGGATTTTCTTAATATAATTCTGCAGACATAAAATCGGGCTTTTGGTGTATTTTTTTTTTAAATTAATAAACATGATAAACTATTTGTCTCATAGACAAATGATGTGTGATAGACATTTAACTTAGGACTTAGGTTGATCAAATTTTGAATTGGTTTGGGCCTCATTGGTAGAACGTATAAATAATTATTTTCAAGTGCGATCCGAATTGTTAAGAGGTTTATTGGAATTGAATTACAATTATTGTTAATTCTTTTATCAACAATTGATCAATAAATTTATTGACTGACTACGTTTTTATTCTCAAAAAAAAAAAAAATGACTGACTACGTTTTCTTTTTTGGCAGGTAATGTTCGACTATCCATACGAAATACTGACCCACGTATCAGGAACATACTTGCCTTTAATGTACATGGGGCCTACCACAATCAAATCGCTCACTTTCCACACTAACAAAGGCCAACATGGACCATTTGGAGAAGAACAAGGCCCCTCCTTCGCCACCAAACTAAAAGAAGGCAAGATCGTGGGCTTCCATGGCAGGGAGGGTCTTTTCCTGGACGCTATTGGGGTTTATGTGATCGAAGGAGAATTGAAGCCCGCGAAGCATTACCTTTCTGATGCAATTAATCAGACCGAAGCAGGCGTTGCAGAGATTAACAACTCTCCTTGGTCCAACAAACTAGTAGTGGCAAAAAGAGGACTAACTGAGGAGGTGATGTGTATATGATCCCGTTCTTAATTAGATGCAAATTATCCAAAGAGTACGTGAACAGGGGGATGCAGGGCGCAGAAATAATCGAAATTATCTTACATGCACATTGTTGATAGTACTATGCACACTATAAAAATAAATTCCTAAAAACTTATAACTTATGGTTAAAATTGATGCCTAATACACTATCAATAATGTGCACGCAAGGTAACTTGGTATTAATTTACGTCCATGTTCTGTGTCTACGTAACTTTTTCTTTATCCAAATATCTAAAGACAGCGAAAGGGTTTATTAAAGGTTTTTTTTTTTTAATAAGCCAGCTGCAGTAATTTTATTGATTGTAGCTTCTAAAAAAAAAAAGGAACTATTGATAGTAGAAAGAACAATCAGAGCAGTACTAACAAGCACAAGAAGATCAAGATAAAAAGTACTTTTGCTGAAGGTTATTTGTTGAACTTTTTCAGGTTGCTTGTGGCGTTATAAAAGAGCCAGCTCCATGCGGACCGGGTCCTTGGGGTGGGGACGGAGGGAGGCCATGGGATGATGG
Source organism: Carallia pectinifolia (assembly GCA_037832335.1). Classification (NCBI taxonomy): domain Eukaryota; kingdom Viridiplantae; phylum Streptophyta; class Magnoliopsida; order Malpighiales; family Rhizophoraceae; genus Carallia; species Carallia pectinifolia. The sequence goes on along the minus strand of CM075446.1, from coordinate 8,696,452 downwards.
GGTATTCACTGGAATTAAGCAGATATATGTAACGAGATCAGCTGAAGCAATTTGTTCAATACAGATTGAGTATGATCGAAATGGACAGTCCGTTTGGTCAGTCAAACACGGAGGAAGTGGGGGAACTGACATACATAGGGTAATGATTAATGGACATCTTATTGCAACTAATCAATTCACAATACTTATACGGTCTTCTAGTTATTCTAATGTGTATATAAACATCCATTCTGACTAAAATCATATAAACTTCAGGTGAAATTGGAGTACCCCCATGAAGTACTCATATGCCTATCAGGATATTACGGTCAAATAAACAGGGATGAAAGGACAAAAGTCGTGAGATCACTCACATTTTATAGCAGTCGAGGAAAATACGGTCCATTTGGTGAAGAAATTGGCACCTTTTTCACTTCAACGACAACGGAAGGCAAGGTGGTTGGTCTCCATGGAAGGAGCGGGGTATACTTGGATGCCATTGGAGTCCATATGCAACACTGGCTTGGAAATAACAGAGCTCCAAAGCCATCTTTCTTCAAGTTTTTCTACTAATCCGGCCGTTTGATAACATTACATATATTAAAAGGGAAAAGGTATATCCTTCAGTGGAAACGAGTTTGAATTCTAATGTGTAGTCTCAATTACCTTGAAAAGAAAAGGCAAAAAGAAAAGTATAAAATAAAGGTTTGGACTTTTAAGGGTTCATGACCAATGACAACCCAATTGGTGTGTAATAAATAATCTTGTAGCAATGAAAGGTGCCTGATCTTGGACCCATAAGCTGCTAAACGTGAACTTAAAGGGTGACGCGAATATTTATTATATGATCATTTAGCCAAGATTATCAACCTCGTGGCTTAATGGCGTTTCTAAGGCAAAAAAACAATTGCCAACTTTGTGGACTTGGTTCAAAGAATAGAACATACTTTTCCTTTTCATTAAGAAATTTGTTAAATCATGAGGTACACAATAAAAAAATAAAGCTAACATTCATGTGCGATTGTGTCGATGGGCATTCGTGGCCCCAACATCAAGCACTTTGATTGGCCCGTCGCAACTGGGTACATTGTGCAAATCCAAATGTTGCTGGAAAATGGTTTTAAGGTTTTGTCTAATTAATCCCAAGGCCCGAAAGAATTACAAATAATATACTAGTGTTTTATGGAATGCCCATTGATTTTGTTCGAGTCGTTTCCCACGGTGCCAAAACGCCTTGATTGATGCAAATTGTTTAAAAGTAAGCGTTATACTAATGAGTAATGAGTAATAGTTTAATTTGCAGTGAAGTCATATCGAGTATTAAAGATGTCAAGTTCAAATTCTAATCCCAATGGAACAAATTAATCAATATGGCATTAGCTTCGATGATCTTCTCATGTTTCCGACTATCATGTTTTCTTGTGAGCAAATTTCATCTCTAAATCTTCAGGGACTAAAATGCTTGTTATTACCACCTGAAATTATAACTTGGTTGGTGTTTCAATATATTTCTCCACTTGTCAGCCTATATTCTAGTCCCCATACCATTGTTTTAACTCCAATGTGGGGATTGTAAGTGCAATACTGTGCTCCATAGCTAGTGTTGGATATTTTTAAAATAAAAATAAAAAAATATTGCATTTGGTAAATTTTGAACTTACAACTCATGAGTTGTAAGTCTTTAAAATTAAAACGCAACCGTTGGGCTGAACTATCACTACAATAACAGCTATTTAACTTCTTCTATAGATTTATTTTGGAAAATGTGTAAAAAATCAACGGTTGTACCCGTTCGGTTTTGAACCCAGGAGGCGCATATGAAAAGGAGCAATCTCGACCGTTTGGACTTGGTGGTTTGTAGACGCAATAGGCATATATACAAAAATTAGAAAATTCCAAAATCTGGGCTCTTGGATCTCGGACCCAGGTGGCAAAAGAGTGGCCTTTTTCTATCTAGACTGAAGGGGTTTCTTAATTGATTTTAAGTGTCAATGTATTTATTCTATATCTAATTTATTACCAAAAAATGGCAAAATTTTTTTTATCTAAACTGAAGGAGTTTCTTAATTGATTTTAAGCGCTAATTTATTTATTATATATCTAATTTATTACCAAAAAATTGCAAAAGACATGCCTATTGAATTTTGAACTTAAGCCTAGATGCTAACCATCTGAACAAGGCACATCAGTCGATGAAATGGCCCGAATGCCTCTATAAATATAAGTGTTCGTTTCGTTGTTCATTCTTCCTCAATGATAAATTCTATTATCTACTATATTACTGAAGAAATATAAATAGATAACCTGTAGATAATTTTGAAAAGTACATCACTTCTCGAGAGCTTGATTTCAGTAATGTAATCTGCAATCAAGTGTATTTCATTTTATCCTATAAGAAAGTTCGTATTATACTTCTATTGCAATTTAGTAAGAGTGAATTTTGCTTTAAGGAGAGTGACATTTGGATACACAACTTGAACCAATCTTTCAATTTTTAATAACTCAATTTTTACTTCAAAAACTAGTAGATTCCAGATTCGTTAACATCGTAATTGATTGTGGGGAAGACCCACTCAAATCTAACAATACTCGAATAGAAGATCTGTCATATAAAGGATGGTTAAATGAGAATAAAAACAGGTTGTCATTGGCATCGGCTCATAAGTGCGATGATTGACTCACCTCCAATACATAAAATGCTTGCTATTTAATCTCCAAAACATCGAAGACGTTTCTTCTTGAAGAAAGCCCGAAGCTGCTAGAATTTGTAAGAAGACAAGCAGTCAAAGAGTTAGAGTCGTGTATTGCTATTCGCTAGCCCGGTGGAGCTAAATCTTGTGTTATCAAAAACAAATAATCTAATCATACAAAATGAACGTCCCCTAGACTTTAATCATACAATTCGTCCAATTTTGTTCGCTTTGAGGCTCAAATTGGAATCTTAACTAACAAAATTCGCTCATATTTTATCAAAGGTAATCTTGTTCACATCATAATTAACAAAGTCATTGCTTAGAAGACTTTTTCTAAGGTGCAGAAAGTTAGAATTCTTTATGGGTGTAGAATTCATAATATAATGATATGTGGCATGATAATCTAGAGTTGTAAGTTACTACAACTTACAATTTAAATTATAAAATAAATAGAATAATTCTTATTTTTGTATTATTAAATAAATATATTAATTCTTATTTAGGAAAAATATTTTCTTTTTATTTTTCTTCTCTTTAACGCTTCTTCCTATACGTTCTCTTCCAGTTCTCTATTCTTTCCTCCAACGCCTTTTCTCTCTTGTTCTCTTTAAGCTCAATGCAAATTTTTTTCTTCTCTTTCCAGCTTACTCTCTCTCGCTCTCTCTCTCTCGTTGTCTACAATCGTTATAGGTATATTTTTTTATCTCTCCATCTCCTATTCTTTTAACATATGGTTTGATCTCTCTCTTGGGTTTTGTGTATTTCTATTTCTTACAATTAGTCATAGAGATGAAAATAAGAATTATGTTAGCTTGTCAACAATCGTTTGTTTATTTTTATACTTGTCCGTTTTGTTGCATAATAGCGTACTCTCCACTCATCAAGAAGCAAGAGGACATAACCTAGTTAATATAGTTAGAGATCCAAAAATTACAAAAACAAAAGGCAGTCATAGTCCTACATCACTTCATAAAGTAAAAGCAAGACGATGTAGACATTGCAAAAATATTGGGCATACAATCCGTATGTGTCTATAAAAGAAAGATAATGAAGCTCATGAATCAAATGAAGGTATGTATACTTTAGCTATTAAAAAAAGTTTACATGTTTATGTTCTCACTTCTTATTATGTAATTGTTTTAAATCAAGTTATATTACTTTTGATACTATTTTACTTTTACAAATCGTAATGATATCAAAAAAACTACGCAGCAACATTGTTTCCAGGAACACGATTACATAGCTTTCATTCATTCAATGGATGCTCATATTCAATCAAAAATGTCATCTACAAACGAGAAGAATGTAACTAACAAGGATATAATTGACCTCAATACAAATTAAAAAATAAACATCAAAAATATCAATAGTATTTATTTAATTTGAAATTGCACATCAGATGTTTTCACTTTTGAGATCAAAATTAATGTCTATCCATCTTACTTTATTACTTTTCCATTAATGAAAAATTGTTTTCGCATACACGCATATGGAACAAATTTTTAATGTCGTTTCAAATGTTATCTAAGGCTATGGTCCATGCACTTGTAGATATGTTAAGGATCTCATTTTATTTTTGATCTAAGATATCAAATTTTGGATGTCTTACTTTTTTGGCAACAGGTCTAATTTAATCAAGCTTACGTGTATTAAATCGTTTTTTTAAGCTCGAGCACACGTAGAGCTTGGGTCTTAACTCAGTTGCATGATATTGGGGTCTCACTTTTGTTAATTGGTCTCACATTTTTCAACGAGGATCTCACCTTTTTTTTTTTTTTTTTCTAATCTCACTTTTCTTAACACAAGACAAATTTTTCTTGAATTCAAGCATCTTCAATCACTTTTTTAATCTTTCTTCCATGTAATTTTAGGCTTGTATCAGTGCATGGGATTAAGGACTCACTTTTCTTAATTGGAGTCTCATTTTTTTCAATAGCAGTCTTACCTTTTTTTTCAATCTTAGCTTTTTTGACACTAGATTTTTTTGTTTTTGTTTTTGAGGTCAAGCATCTTGTGTCACTTTTTTAAATTTGAGTCCGCTCAATTTTAAATTTAGGTACTTATTCGAGTGTATGAAATTAGATCTTACCTTTTGAACTAGGGTCTTGCTTTTCTAAACGAGGGTCACAATTTTTCTCTAAAACCCCATTTTATCAATACCAGACCATTCTTTTTTGACCTCAATCTTCTTGAAGCACTTTTTTGAGTTTAAGTCCACACAATTTTAAACTTGGATATCGATTCGAAAGCATGAGATCGAGGTCTCACTTTTCTGAGCTGCTGTCTCACTTTTTATAATGGGGGTCTTACTTTCTCTACAATTCAATTTTATCAACATCAGACCATTGTTTTTTGAGTTCAAACATCTTGAACTACTTTTATAAGCTTTAGTTCACACAATTTTAGGCTTAGGTATCAATTTGAGTGTATAGAATTAGAGTCTAATTTTTTGAACTTAGGTTTCACTTTTTTTAATGGCAATCTCAATTTTTTTCAATCTCATTTTTCTTACCATCAAACCAATTTTTTTTTAGCACAAGCATCTTAAAACACTTTTTTAAACTGTGCTTTCACTTTTTATAATGGGATCTCACTTTTTTTACAAACCAATTTTATCAACACCGAGCCATTTTTTTTTAAATTCAAGTGTCTTGAAATACTTTTTTAAACTTAAGTCCATGCAATTTTAGTCTCAGGTATCAATTTAAGTGTATGTGATCGAGGTCTCACTTTTTTGAATGGGGGTCTCACTTTTTTCAATCTCACTTTTCTTACCACCAAACCTTTTTTATTTTTATTTTTTGAGCTCAAGTGTCTTGAATCTCTTTTACAAGCTTGAGTCTACTCAATTTTAGGTTTCAGTACTAATTCGAGTGTATGGAATCAAGGTCTCACTTTTTTGAACTAGGGTCTCACTTTTTTCAATAAGGGTATCATTTTTTCTGCAACCCAATTTTGTCAACACTGAACCATTCTTTTTTTAAATTGACGCATCTTGAAACACTTTTTTAAGTTTAAGTTCACAAAATTTTAGGCTTAGGTATTAATTCGAGTGCATAGGATTGGGGTCTCATTTTTTTTAACTAGGGTCTCATTTTTCTAAATGGAGGTCTCACTTTTTATGCAACTTAGTTTTCTCAATATCGTACCAACTTTTTTCAAGTTCAACCGTCTTGAAGCATTTTTTTTAAGCTTCAATCTACACAATTTTAGGTTCAGGTATCAATTTGAGTACATGGGATCAAAGTCTCACTTTTCTGAATAATCCAATTTTCTCAACACAGAACCATTTTTTTTGGTTTTTAAGCATCTCAAACCACTCGTATAAGCTTGCGTCCGTGTAATTTTCGGCTTGAGTATCATTTTAGTATATGGGATCCGGGTCTCAATTTTTAGAAGTGGGGTCTTATATTTTTCAACGGGAGTCTCACTTTTTCTACAACTCACTTTTCTTAATATTGGGCCAATTTTTTTGGTTTTTAAGCATCTCGAACTGCTTTTATAAGTTTAAGTCCATATAATTTTAGGCTTAAGTATCATTTGAGTGCATGGAATCAATGTCTTACCTTTTTGAATTAGGATCTTTCTTTTTCGACGCGAGTCTCACTTTTATGTGACCCACTCTTAACACAAGACCATTTTTTTTTAAAGCATATCGAACCAGTTTTATAATCTTGGGTCCTTGTAATATTAGGTTCGAATATCAATTCAATTAGATGGAATCAGAATCTCACTTTTTTGAACTGGAGTTTCACCTTTTTCAATGGAGTCTCACTTTTTCTTTCAATCTTATGTTTTTTAGCGCGGAGCTAATTTTTTTAGTTTTTAAGCATCTTGAATTACTTTTATAAGCTTTAGTATGTTGAAACTCAAGTATTAATTTTAGCGCATGGATCAAAACTGCTTTAGCTTTTTGAAAGTTAATACCTGGACAAGAAAGAATAGACAAAACCACCCACAGATCAAAACTAGTCGCTTGAATTTCGTGTTTGCCTTCACTGGAATTTGCACGTCTAATAGGGTAAGCGAAGCGGTCCACTAGACTTTCTATTTGCTTGCACAGGGACTGCAACGCATATCACCGAGAAAGTGAAATGGTCGACCATATTGTTTATTGTTTTCACAAGGACTTCAACGTATATACCGAGAAAGCAAAGCGGTCGACTAGATTTTGTTTTGCCTTCACAATTATACGCACAACCGAGGAAGCCAAGCAGTCCACTAGATTATTTTTTTCACTCACAGTGATTTCAACGTGGTTAACAGGGTTGTTAAGGCCATGGACCGTGACTCTAAAATAGGAGCTTTTTTAAAAAAAAAAAGGAGGGGCAAAAATTATTAAACATGAGATTTTTTTAACGGCTTTTTCATGTCTAATCTTTTTGAGCTCTAATCTAGATTGTTTTTTTTTTTAGTTTATGTTTTGGAATTGCTCTTTTAAGCATAGGACTATCATTTCCCGAGTTGGAATTTCGTGAACTATTAAGAACTTGTATGTGTCCTTTTCCAAGCTGCAGAGCGCAAATTCAATCACTCACCAAAAGAGTTATTTTTTTTTTTTTTGGTTAAACATAAAGCCTTCATGCATATGTATGAGAGGATGATGCTAATCCTAGTCCATGTCTCACCCAACCGTATTTGTGTGTCACTCAAGAAGCATCGTGTGGATGTCTTTGAGATACACATAGAAACATCCGCCAAAGTTTCATATCACAATTTCAGATCAGTATCGCCGAGTGCCAACATCTGGTGCTTGACGTTCGCGAAACATCTCCTTCTCTATATTAAAGGTCGCGACTGAATTCTTGTCATTTTCATATCCTGAGTGTCATTGCTCGATGCACAGCTCGCCGATTAGTGTACATAAAGAGAGAATGGGAGAGAGACAACCACAACAGAGAGAGACGATAACAACAAAGGAGAGAGAAGAGAATCTGATTACTTTATTAAAATAAAATATTAATTTTCTTTTCAAAAAATATTTTTTTTTATTTATCTTAATTACCTGTTTAGTAAGTAACAGGTTAAATAAAAATTTTCGGTCCAACGGTCTTTAAAAGATACTGTATATTTGATGGTTATAATGTAGTAGGTATAGCTGCAGAAATTTTGCCCCGCTTAGAAATGTAATAAATTTGTCCGTAAAATGGTTAGGATTTATTCTTAAAACCGTAGAGTTAAAATAATAAGTTTCTAATTGAACCAGTTATTTGGAGCAAAAAAGAAAAAAAAAAAAAAAAGAAAAAGCTTCTAATAATTGATCCATGAATATATTCGGAGACTTGTTTATCTAAAGCCCATGCAACCTTTCACATCGCCAATTATTGTGTCAAAATGGAGACACAAAATCCGCGTATGTTCTTTTGTTAATACATATGATTACATTTGCAGCATCTAGTAAAGTGAAAGATGGCATCCACTAAGGCTTTTATTTTTTTATTTATTTCTTTTATTTTTTTGTCTATATATATATATATATATATATATATATATATATATAATTTTGATATTAGATTGAAATTTTCAAAATAGTCATTTTTATTCTCCTGCACCATGTTAGACATATCTTCTAACAGGTATATATATAAGTATATAAATTCGAAATTGAGAAAAAACTTAACTTTTCTCTTTTTATTATGTGACGATTTCATATAAATTTGTAAATTAAAAATATTAAAATATATATCTTAGAATTATTAAAATTCCTATTACAATCAAAATTAGTATTTGATAAATCAATTAACATAAATGTAATTGTAATCAAATAAATATTTTATTAATTTACATAATACTACTTTGATTTTAATTAAATCTTTAAAATTATAAAATGTAATAATAAAAGAAAATAATAAAAATAAAATGAAAAACTATTCTGAAATTTTCATTTTTAACAAAGAAAAAAGATTAAATAAATCTCTCAATTTACCTATGAAAAAATTGTTTTCTTTTCAATAAAATAAAATATTTTCATTAAATATCATCAAATTCGCACATTGCACAAGTTTATTATTAGTATATTAATATATCATATGGATTCTTAACGAGGGCAAGCAGGGCATCTTAAAGATTCTTGTCCTACTATTATCAATCTGTCTAATACCAGAGTTCTTGTTGCTGAGGAGCATAGGTGAAGATTTGGGTCGTGTATGCAAGCACAAAAGCATAAACGAAAGGTGGTCCAACCGAAATAGACAAGCAGACCTAGGGTGAAGGATAATAATTCATTTGCTAATTTTCCAGCAACAGAATCAGGATTCGCAATTCTAGAGGGTTTTGAGGCTAATAATAATAGCAATGAAACTGTACATAATCATGAGAATTCTGCTGCATTTCCTTTGTTGGCTTCATCATCAGATTCAAATTCAAATTTGAATCCATCCTTAGTTAATGCGAGGCTTATAGTATCATAAGATCAAATCTCGATTGGCACAACAATTAAAAAGAATGTGGCTACATTCTAAGGATAAAAAGGTTTGAAGTCAGTTTTGATTGACTACAATAGTTCAAGTTAAAGGAATACATTAGGCCAACAAAAGGCCATTATTTGATGTTGTAAGCAAGCACAATAAGAAAGAATTTGACTAATCTTTTTCTTACCAGACTTTGTTAGCACTAAGTCCACTAAAAATACAAGAGCTAAAGGATAGTTTTGCCAAGACCTTTCAAGCCTAGGTACATGAGAAAATTACAGAACTCTAACTCTAGGAAGTCAAAACATGATATTCTATCAACTTCCTCAATATTGCATCTTAACAGAGGAATTAAAATACAGAAACCCTATAAAATCACTCGAAGTTATTTTCAGTCTTTTTCAATCGCTCATTTATATTTTAATTTGCTTCATTTGTCTTTTTTTTTTAATTCAATTTTTAACACTTCAGTTATCAAAAAAAAAAAAAAAAACCAGAGGGATTGTGATAATTTTTGTTGATATCGAGCTTGCTAATTTTTCTCCGTTTTAGTGAATAAAATTTACTCATAATCTAATACCACATAATCTAGTTTTTTATTTTTTTATTTCAAATAATCTTCGCTCATTATATAATATAAGATCATTAATAAATTATACTCACTCACTAACAACGTGAGTCAAATTAAAAAATCCTTATATTTTTTTTATTGGTCAATTTGAGTTACTAAGTAAAATCTCTGGAATTCAGAGAGAATTGAAGAGAGTCACTCTTTGTTGTTTATATTATGGTCTAATGAACAAACCTACAATAAACCACAAAACTATAAAGCTGTATGTTAGGCTTGTTTTTCGTACATGAAAATTTAAAATCGATATTTTGTAAAAATTTAAGGAAATTAAGAGTTGAATGTTCAAATTCTCTCCTAGGAGTTTTTTTCTTGTTGTCGATCAAGTTTAGACTTCATATAATATAAGATAATACTTATTGGGTGTAGATTAGATAGAATTAAAGTGATATAGACCGTTTTAATGATTGAATTAGAAAAATAAACAGAAAAACAGATAAACTGTTAAATACTATTATATGAAATGCCTACCGTTTTCCTAACTTACACCTACGTAGTGGTGACATACACATATACATATATATATATATATGTATATATATGGATACAGATATGGACTGAGTGCCCACCGATGTTTTCTTAACTTAAACATGCATCATGGTGATATGTACAAATACCTATATATGTACACAAGATTTTTGGTATTGGTCCATTATCTGGAAGATTATGGTATCAAACAGGTGCTATTGTCGTTATGTTTTGTCACATTTTGTTTTAGAGTTAATCATGGCATTAGGTCCCCAATCTTCTCTCTCTCTCTCTCATATAACATACGGGATTTCTAATAAATAAAAAATAAAAACTGAGATATATATATATAATTTTTTAATTTTTAGTGATCTCAGTTTTTATTTTTTATTTATTAGAAATCTCGTATGTTATGTGAGAGAGAGAGAGAGAGAGAGAGAGAGAGAAGATTAGGGACCTAATGCTATGATTACCTCTACAACAAAATGTGACAAAACATAACGACAATAGCACCTGTTTGATACCATAATCTCCCAAATAATGGACAAAAATCTTGTGGTAGATTTTATTCTTGTGGCCTACCATTTGCATGGATGAACATGGCACATTCAAATGACCAATTACCTATTGTTTTTAGGTACTCCTGATTTGTTTTATGGATGGACATGTTTCTAACATGTTCAGTTAAAATATGCAACCAATTTTGTACTCAGATGCCACACCCACTAGGGCCGGGAATAATCGACACAATAAATACATTGTTTAGATATACAGACACTCTTTGTTGTGTTTTTAGTTATCTCTCCATGCATGCATGGTGCATCATCACGCTTTATACAAAGTTGTTCTGTATTCCCTTATATGTAGACATAATATTGCCACCTGGTCTCTTGTTGGTTTCTCATGGAATAAAGAAATTTCTGAGATTCCCAAAAGTTTCATCTTATCTACATTTCTTCTCCTGGCTACTCTCTAGCCAGGCATTAGCGTTATGGATATGCACAACTTGGCTAATTTATGTGCATATTGAAAGGATTGTCCATTCGACATATCATGTCATGTCATCTTTGGAAGGAAATCAAAAACATGCAAACTCTACAATTTCTTTAATTCCATGGGTTCTTCTTTCCAGCTGCATGTTACTAAATATGGCTGTTGCAATTTTCAGCACGCAATATATGTGTACTATCGATATATGACTTTTGTCCATGGTAGCTCGAATTCGAGACCCACACATACATCAAATCATTTCGATGGTGGATGTTTGCCAAACATATTACTAATTTATTAATGATTTCTAGCTAATGCGGATACAGTTGTAATCTTCAATGAAGTTTGTCAAAGTTAGGCTGGCCATGGCCCGTATTGTCTAGTCTCTTCTTTCCATTAATTTCTGCATATCGTCCTTGTTATGATAGCTACAAGCTAGACTAGTTTGGTACAATTATCTAGTATTTCATATACAGACAATGGTATTAGATAGCTTCAAATTGGTCCTATTATTAACATGATATATCAAACATATTCATATTTGACAAATATCATTGGCTCTAACTCTTTCCGATTTGAGCACTATAATCTTAGTTGGCTGTTGGCATCATGAAATAACGGAGATGCTTTTTTTTTTTTTTGTTTGTGGTTTTTGATGAATCAGTTTAGTTGGTTTTATCAAAGTTGTCAGAATCGGACCGATTATTGAACCGGAAACATTAATGGGTTAAGGTTCAACCGATTGAACCGGTCAAACTGATATTTAAACCGGTATTTATATATATATATATATATATATATATATATATATATATATAAGTAATTTAAAAAAATAATACATATATATGGTGATTAAATATTAATTTTTTTATTTTTAAAGATTAAATTGAAAGTTTTCATTAAATTTAAAACTCAAATTATTATTTAAATAAATTTTGAGATCAAATTATAATTTATGAAACTTTTATTTAATTTGAACTGGTTGAACCTGTCCAATTTTTCACTGGTTTTTACTAATTTTGACCGATTTTAACCGGTCCGAGTTAAGTGCCAAAAATTACGATGAACCGGCCCGGACTTTTGACCAGTCACCTCTTGAATCGGTCGGACTGGCCGGTCCGGTTCGATTCTAACAACAATGGTTTTTATTAATAAGGAAGAATGAACTCTTAGGTGCTGATACGTCAATATCCTGATTATCGGGCAATATTTTCAGTGTTTCTGTTTAGAATCTAAACTTAATATCCTGATTTATGGTGCTTGTAATAAGTGCAGCCTCTCAATATTAGAAGCAAGTTTGTAAAGATTTTAAAGAAATAAAGTTATACTTCAAATAACAACTTATTCTTTTAGTGTGATAACAAACGCTTGATCTTATTAATGACCTCTTTACATAAATGATAACATGGAAAATACAAATTCAACTTCTTTATTTTTTTTTAGGGTGTAAATTATTGAATATAGATGCTAGTTTATCTGGCCGAAAATCAAATTATAGACAGCACATTGCATATGATATTCTTTATATTGGTGAGTCCATGAGACGAATGATTATAGCTTATTATATAGCAATTATTCCCTGAAAGAAGAGATGTATAAAAAGGAGCAATGCTGCATCCATAATGCAAGAGGGAACTAATAATGATAAGTATAACAAATGTGTTTGAGCTGTAAATATATGAAAAGCAACAAGCCGGAAAGCAATCTTCCGCTCACATTCCATGCACTCGCTCCTTTTTATAAAGTCTATTAGATCCATTAAGATACTCTATAGCTAGCTAGCTGTTTTATGGTACAGGATTATTATATAGCCTACCTTATAAACAGGAAAAAAGAAGAATAAAATCTATGGAATAATTGGTATCAGGTAGAAAAGAAAAAGCGCAGATTCTTCCCTTTAAACTAACACAAAAGTGGGTGTGTTTGCTTCTTAAGCAACTTTGGTCCATGAGTGGCAGTTGTGTGGGTCCCTATGGTTTTCTTTCTAGAGAGCATACTGGGATTCCGATTGTGCAGCCGAACAATTCAATCACAATTCAGCCGAATGGGGTAACATAATGTAACTATTTATTAGTAAAATGTAACAACATTGATAAAATGTAAAAAAAATAAAATTAAAATATAAAATGAGATTGTTGTTCTCTTAGAATTTAAAGTATAGATTTTATATAATATATGTTAAAAAAAATCAATGTTAATACATTTTATTAGTTAGTAGTTGCATTTTGTTGTTCTATTTGGTTGAATTGTACAGCTGCATAGTCGAGGTCCAAAACTTTTTCCTTCCTCATATTGTTTTAATTGACCTTGCAAGAGATAGACCAAACCTACAAAACCCCAATTCCCGGAATATGTAAATGTAAAATTTGAGTCATTAACTGGCTTTATCTATTATCCCCATATATGCTGATTGATCTTTGAAAGGATATCACTTTAGTTTTAAGAAGAGAAATTTTTCTTAAACCCAAAATATATTAATCTTTCATTTCTCACAGAAAAGAGCAACAAGATGCTACATGATAAAGGAAAGATATTCCGACAATTTTCACAAAATCAGATATGGACTTTGAATATATATATATATATATGGATACATATTTTGAAAATTTTTAAGAAGAAGGAATCCTGCTTTAGACATTTTAGGCGTAAAGAGAAAAGTCCGACCAAAAGCAGAATTTCCGGTGTTTGGTTGACAATCAAAGAGAGGGTCATAATTAGGCTATAAAGGCAGATGCCCCTGATCATAACTACAACTTAATTACTAGCCCCTTCTTTTAGAAATCATATACAAGGTGATTTTTTTGGTAAAAAAAGAAAATAAATCGTCGTGTGTTAATAATTGTATTTGTGAGTTTAGAGTGGAAGTTATTCATTTTTATACTCATTTAACCATCTCTTATAAGCTAAACCCACTATCGAATACTAGAGTGGAGTCAAGCAAGACTATCATTAACGACTAAAGTAATTGTTGAGTCTGAAACTAACAACGCACTGCAATCCCACTTAACTTATTTTTGTTGAGAAAGAGAGTGGACAAGAGGATTTGAACCTATATCATACATGCTAACGTATGTAAATTTGCCACCGAACTACCACCTATAGTGATATATACAGTGGATGATACAGGAGCACTTAATCCATCATCCTTTAGCAAATTTAGCACAATCAGAACATTAGTGCGCGTTCATCAATTCCTCATTGTTTTAAAAACTATGCAAATATTTGGACCAAAACAATCTATACAAACTACAGTTTGGAACCTTACCTTTGTTTACATGATTCACATAATTAATAGATCTATCTCAAAAGGAACATTAATTTGGCATCGCATAAAACCAAAAACCACCCTCTATCATTGGCCCTTTTTCCCTTTTTACTCACTTCTTTTTTTTTTTTTTTTTGAATTTCATCATTCACATTAATTCCGTAGCTGAAAATTACCCTTGACCGTTAACTTCATCACGCGGCATGCCACCTTAGACTAAGTTTGTTATGTCAGCAAACGACTACTAATGTGACCGTTTCCAATTTTCAAAAAAAAAAAAAAGAAAAAGGAAGAAATATTAAAAAAAATTCTAAAAAAACGTAAAAAAGAAACAAATTTCAAAAAAATATATGAAAATAAAAAATAATTATATTTTTTTCCCAAATTTCAAAAAATGGTAAAAGGAAGAAAAAATTTTCAGAAAAATATATGAAAATAAAAAAGTTAATTATATATTTTTCCCAAATTAAAAAAAACGTAAAAGGAAGAAAAAATTTTCAGATTATATACGAAAATAAAAAATAATTATATATTTTTTCCAAATTTCAAAAAAAAAATCCTAAAAGGAATTTTGGTTTCTAATAAAAAAAAAAATCAGAGTTTCAGTTTCTAAAAAAAAAAAAGATCAAAATTTCAATTTCTAAGAAAAGAAAATTCAAAATTTTTTTCTAAAAAAAGAAAGTTCAGAATTTTTGTTTTTGAAAGAAAAGTGAATTTTTATTTTTTTTTAAAACAAAAATTTTGAATTTTTTTAAGAAATCAAAATTTTGAATTTTTTATTTTTAAGAAAATAAAATTAAGATTTTTCAATAAAAAAATTAAAAACTGTCAAGTCAACACTTGTTTGCTGACATAGCAGATAACATGACAAACTTAATCTGAGGTGGTATGTCACGTGGCGCCACATGGCAAAGTTAACTGCAAGTTAACGGTAAAGTGCAATTTTCAATTATGAAATTAATGCGGATGGTGAAATTCAACAAAAAAGAAAATGCAGTGGGTAAAAAGCAAAAAATAGCCAAACATGTTTGGAGGTTTTTTTTACACTATGTACTTATATGTTTTCTGCCTGTGGCCATCGATTATATTTTCTAGCACAAATAGGAATGAGTAGAGATGCTTTTAAGATTTAATTGGCTGAGATGTTTAATATAAGATTTATTAGTAAGAATATCGTCCTAGTAGTCTATCTAAGAAGCTGATTTCCTAATATTTTTATTATTATTATTATTATTATTATTATTATTTAAGAAAAAAAAGATAAAGTGTCGCTCGTTGTTTTGAACATATCCACAGACACGATTTTTTTGGTTACTAAATTTAATTATTTCACAACCAATTATTATAATCAAAACAAGTCAAAAAGTATGTTTTGATTTTGATAATTATTCCTGTAGGAAATGCAATTTCATGAAAAAAAAAATATTAATTTAAATGATGAATTTGTGGCGTGACATATACTGAAAGTGTATATATTTAATAATTTTGGAAATATAATTTGTGAGAGCATTTTTAATTTAATTCACATTTTCAGTGAATATAACTTACTTATAATTTTATATCACATAATATGTAAGGTGTATCTAAAATAAAAAATTAAAAAAAAATTTATTTGCTGTTGGATTATGAGCAAATTTTACTCACCGAAAAAATAAATAAAATTAGTAAATACCATAATGTAAAAGTTACACCGGAATAGGGAAATCTTATGACACGACAAATTTTGTACTTTTTCCAAAGAGCCAACCCTCCCTTATGATCGGTAGTGAAAGCACTCTAGCCGCCACCGCCTGCCATCCCCTCCTCCCACTCTGCCTTTGGTTCTTCTCCTTTTCTTTTCTCTTCTTTTTCTCTCTCTCTCTCTCTCTCCCCTTCCCCTCTGTCTCCACCTTTATTGCAGCACCTTTATCTCCCCCTGACCACCCCTCCGCACCACCCCCCATGGTTCTCCTTATCCTCTCTTCCCTTCATTTTCTCTCTCTCTTTCTCTGTTCATCATCTCTCTGTTCCTTTATCGCAGCACCTATATCTCCCCCCTTTTTCCCTTTCTTTTTCTTTAGATCTAGATTTGTAGAGTTCACCCATAGTCTTTCCAATATCAGATCCGTGTTCTTTTCCAGCAGAGCTTCTGTTTTGCCATTTTAGACGCCATCACTAATGCATTTTTCGTCATCGGCATCGATGTCTTCGCTACACTTTGTGCTGCTAGCGCCGTCTCACCGGTCACTGGTGCCGTGGTCCCCAAAATTGTGGTTGTTGCTAGAGTTACCGTACCGGCCATCGACGCAGCCACCGGAGGTCCGGAGCTGAATTAGGGGCTACTGAAATGGCTGTCATCGATGCAGCTCCTACTGTTGCACCAACTACTTGCGTCGCCGCCTCATCCCCGCCACTGTCATCCTCCTCCAGTAAATCGTCGTAGCCATTGCTGCCATGGTGTCCACTACTGCCTCAGGATCTCTGTTGTCTCCTCTGTAGTTTTTTAAGAAGGGTTTTTTTATTTGTTGTTCAAATAGGTGTTTTGTTGTTGTTTGTCGATTGTCTGTAGCTTAGGTTTTTTTGGAAATCGGTGTCATATATATTCCACTGATTTCTGTCATATATTCACCAAGCTACGGTATATGTTGTCACTGGCAGATTTGTTCGGTCAGATTAGATATAGGTAGCTATTCGTGATTAGGTAGGTTTAGTCACTGATCCATTTGTATTCTCGAAAGAAGATTGTATCTTAATGGGCTCTTTATCCAGTTTGTGTAAGGTCGGTTTGACCTTATGTATTGTAGGCCTTTATGCTCTGTTTGTTTTTGCATTAAAAACCCACGAGAGAAAAATTTTAAATTTCAATAAACTTTCTCTTGTTTGGCAAAACTAAAGAAAATCGTGAGAAAATGGGTGCAATGTACAAAAAGGCAAACTGTACAGTGTCTTATCATTGTCAATTCCCATTTTGGAAAAAAAAATAATAATAAAAAACAAACATACGAAAGCAGAATTACAAAAATGACCCAATCTCATCATCTCTAACACTAATTTGTTTTTTCAGTTAAACCTCCACCACTGATGCAACGCAGCCTTTTTGCACAACAATCGTCGTGTTGCTCCTTCCTCCAATCTTTGAAACTAGAACACCATCATTTTCCAAAATACTAAAATACAACATCTCTTAGTGGATCTATTCCTTTCTAGCCAATCCACTACTTTGTCATTGTTTTCTTCATTTTTTTTCCCAAAAAGCAATAGCTCATAAGATCAAAACTATTATAAATCACACAACCAATGCTGTTTTGAAATTAAAACTCAACTCCCAAATCGTGCGTACCTAGTGTTGTTCCGTTTTTAGTCATTCAGTGGAGGAGCTAGAGCGGCCAAGAGTTAAAGGATTTCGTGGAGTTCTTTAGAGATATTGTTACAAGAAACAGAGTTTCTCTTCGTGCTTGTGATCATATCATAAATTTATTTCTATATGATGCCTATTGGTGTGATTCAAAGAGATCTAGTGTGGGTTTGTGCTAACTTTTTGCCTTCTTCAAATAATCATGTCGGTAGTAACTCGTGTGTTTTAGTTAAACATTCTTATATGTAATCTTAAATAATGGTGGAGTCATTTTTTTCTTTTTGGTAGAATTCAATGTATTAATTTTTGCTGGTTTGAAATAGATGGACTCTGAATATAATGAAAAAGGCATCTCGTTGCCAAGTGGTGATCTCATATTTGATGAGATGGGCGGAGGGACAACACAGCTTACCAAACTTTAAAAATTATCAACGGTGTTAGAGAATATTTGGAATGACAATGTCAAATGGCTGTTTTGCAATTGATTATATATGTGATTCATGTCTTACATTTGATGCATATTGATGAATTGTTTGTTGATAAGCCGTTAAGCCAAAATGCTAACCATAAAAAAAATCTTAGACAACAGCAACTCATTGACAATGAAAGAGATTTTCGATTTATTCTCCATATGAGTCCTCAATCTTTCACTCAATTTTGTCAACTATTAAGAGATAAAAGTCAAATAAAAGACTTTCAAAATTCCACAGTGGAAGAACGAGTAGCAAAGTTCTTGCACATATTGGGGCAAGATTAGAAAACTCGTGCACTTCGTTTTTATTAGATTCGATTGGGAGAGACAATAAGTCGTTACTTTCATGATGTCTTAAGAGTTATAATATCACTTGAAGTAGACTTTCATTGGCAAGCCAATGAATTAATGGTTCCTTCGCAAATTCTGAATAATCTTAGATTTTACCCTTATTTTAAGGTAATACATATCTCTTTTCTTTGGAACTTATCTCATTTATATATTTACTTTCTTACTAGTTAATAGATGAAATAAAAATGTGCTTTTGCCATATAGGATTGTGTAGGAGTAATTGATGGAACACATATTAGAGCAAAAGTACCATAATCAGAGGCGACTAGATATCGATGAAGAAAAGATTAGCCTACCCAAAATGTTTTAGCCACATACTCATTTGATATGAAATTTACTTATGTGTTAGCTAGGTAGGGGGAACTACATCCGAGTCCAAAGTGAACTACATCTGAGTCCAGAGTGTTTAATAATGCTCTAATAAGAGAAGATGAGCTTATCATTCCTATAGGTAACCATAGTCAAATGCAATTAGTATTTTTTTTTTAGGTTATTACTACATTAATAATAAATTTTAATGATTTAGGAAAATTGTACCTTGGTGATGCGGGTTTTCTATTATGAAGTGGAGTGCTTAAGTCATATAGAGGTTTTTGTTACCACTTAAAAGAGTACGTAAGGCATGGTCCTCAAAATGCTAAAGAGTTATTCAACCATTGTCATGTTTCACTTTGCAATGTAATCGAAAGAGCATTTGATGTTGTCAAAAAGTGATTCCTAATAATTGCTAGTGGAAATGAACCTTGTTACTTCTACGATACCATGACTGAAATTGTATTGGCATGTTTCATAATAATAACTTTCTAATTGGTGTTGATCATGATGTGGCTATATCTAACGAAGTGGATGGAGAGATGTTATAGGAGGAGAGAAATATGCATAAAATGGATGAATCAGCTAGTGTGGATGTGGATCATAGGCAAAGAGTTCAATTAAGGGACAATATTACTGAATGCATGTGGCTAGATTACCATTGTAACTAGACCAAAATATTTATACTCTGAAGTTGATTTATTCTCCTTATTCTTTGTCTTTTGACTTTCATGCTCTTGTCTTTGTAATCTTATACAAAGTGGATCTTTGGTGGATGCCAGATGTGATATCTATTTATGAATTACTAATTGTGGTTACTGATTTGTGGATTGCAGAAAATGAATCTTTTCACATCCTTCTCTCTTTTATTCTAGCACACAAGTCTTTAATAATAATTGGCCACTGACAAGTAATCAGATATTTTGGAACCTATTTTCTTAAAATTTAAAAATCATTTGGGTGCATAGCTTGTGGAGAGATTAGAAAATAAGTCTCTATTGGTCTATTCTCTTTAAGTAAATAACCTTCTACTGCTAATTAGCCATTGACAAGTGATTCCAACTTTTTAACCTTCTAGAAATCCACTTGCTCATATAAATGCTTCTTGTGTCTTCCACTCTTTATTACACTGATGTGTGCACAATTGACCTGGCATTTGCAATTACAAAACCAACATAGACAAATTGTCTATGGACGACAATTGTGAATGGTTCAATTGTCTAATTTTAGCGTTGAGTTTCTTGGTAGAAGTTTCAGTCATTTGCTCTCTTCTCAATGCACTAGCAAGTGTTGTCTCCAAAGGTTGCTGCCATTTGAGGCTTTCTTTTCAGACACATTTTAATAGAGCTCAAATTTGTAGTTTGTTACTTGTAGAAGCTCATTTAGCTATCTATGCAATGATATATGACTAACACTTTTTGATGTGCTTTTTTTTGCTATTTTTCAAGATGCGTAGGTCCAAAAAGGTAGCAAGTGATAATAGAAAAGGTTCTTTGGAACAGGATGGGGCTTCTAATTCAGCGCTTGGACATGCTAAAGTGACAAGTAATAATTTGATATAGACAAATAAAATGGGCGAACTTTTGATAGATTCCTTGTTAGAGGAACAATGCAGAGGTAATAGGCTAGATGGGAATTCACTAGCACGGCATATGCTAATGTAGTTCACAGATTGCACAAACACTTCAACATTCCAACTATTCAGAATCTTAGTGGGTTTTCTTGGAATATGATTTCCAAGATGTTTGAGGCCACAAATGACGTTTGGGATCAATTAATTCAAGTATGATATATTTTAAGTAAAAATTGTTTGGTTGATCCTTTGTAAGCCTGGACTTGTTTGTTTTTATAGGAAAAACCAAAAACGAGAAAACGGAGGTTAACTCCCATCCATAATTACCATAAGTTGTTTGAACTTTATGGAGATGATAGAGCATCTGGCGGTTGCACTTTTAATCCTCGTGAAAAAGTGAGACATCAGCAAAGCATGGGGAGTTCATTTCTTGACTTAAATAGAGTAAGTGATCAACCAACTATGACTGCTAATTTTTTTGGAAATGAAGCAACTAATCCTAGTGGTAACCATAATGCATTCAGTCCTAATTATGTTCATTCTTGCAACTCACTTAGCTCATCTTCTAGAGGATTAAAATGCAAAGCAGCAATTATGAAGATGTTAGAAAGTCAATATGAAAGACTTAATACATGAATTGACAATACATCTAGTGTGTTGGCAAGAAGTAACAACATTGTCGAGGAAGGCATTTGTGTTGCAAAACAATCAATTAAAGTGGTAAAAAATAGTCGAGCTCTTGTTTATCAAGAAAAAGAAATATATGCACAATTGAAGGACATCATAATGCCCTCATCATTGTTTCGTAGAGCATATGGATTCTTATCAAATAATCAATGGGCTGCACGGCGAGTCTTCAGTGTTCTTGATGAGAAACAAATGGAGAAGTTGCTAGATCTTATGCATAGTAGCTAGTTTGCTGGGCATGATTTTCTAATGGGAGTTTGCTTGCTGCAACATATGGTTCAGTATTTATTTTTGGTAATGGGGAATTACAAATATATATTCTATTTTTGTCTTTTTTGAGTACTTATTTTTGCTGTTATTTTGTTACAGATTGAGGGTAATCGTGCTAATTTCATGATCGATTAATATGTAGGGTTTGAAAGGTTATGTCTATTATTTTTCTACTGTCTTTAGACATTATTACTTATGGCACAATGAATGTGGAGTTTTGTTTCTTATTTATTATATGCACATCCATTTTCTAAGCTAGTATGTACCTTTTGAAGAGGATGACTTCTATTTTGGACTAGTGTATTTGTTGCTTGTATTCATCTAACCACTTTGTATACTCTTTAGAATATTTGAGATAGCATTGTTATATCATATTTGATAAATGCTCTGTTTGTGTCATTAACAACTGCGTGGTTGAATAATAGCATTTTAGTGCAAACGAGTAGGTATCTTTTTGTTACTTGAAGTAATATTAATAAAAAAAAAAAAGTGGTTACTTTGATATAAATAAACAAAAAGAAAAAAGGGTGGTTACCCATTTTGAAAACAAATTTGGAATTAAATTATTTTACTAGATCAATTTTTTTGTACCTTATTTTGTTTATTGCATGTATTCAAAACCATTAAACAAGTAAGGATAATTTTGTAATTTTAATCATATAATTTTCTTTCTCACTGTTTTTTCATATAATCCAAACATATAAATTTATTTTCTAATTATTTTCTTTCTCACATTTTCTCATTTATCTAAACAACTGATTTTTATACTTTTTTTTCTCAGAACTTTTTTTCCTAAAAATTTTATTTCTCACAACTTTTTATCTCACCAAAATCTTACAATCCAAACAGACTATTAGAGCCGTGTTTCTCCTTACTTTATGCGGATGTTTTCAATACGATTTCGATGAATATTAATACAATAATTTTTATGGTGTGAAAAAAAAAAAATCTCGACTTTTGTGTGCGAAGACTGAACGAGATCCACATAGAGCAGAGCAACATGGCCACGGCAGGCAAATGGCAGCAGTCTCATCCTCGAAGAAGAAAAGATCGAATCAGCCAAAGTTGGATTGAGATGCTGCATGTAGCTTCACAAGAACAACTTTCTGCATGTCTCTCTCTCTCTCTCTCTCTCTCTCTATATATATATATATAGTGTGTGTGTTTGTGTGTGTGTGTGACTGTTTGTCCAGCTGATGTATCAATTAACTTTTACTTTACCTTTTCATTACGATTAAGGATTCATTCGCAATTAGATTAAGGAATTCCAGAAACTTAACTGTTGTCCTTTAAAAATTTGTAATTATATCTTCTTGGCACATATAAAGATAACAATTTTTTTTTAACAATGAAAAATATCTATCGTAAGTATATCGGTCATCGGATCCGTGGGTCGAAATTAGAGTATCTCTCATTTGAAAGCCTCATTTAACCTGATGCATAGGAGTGAACCCGCCACCGAATACTGTTGAGTCTGAGTGTAACTCCCCAAAACCAACCACGACAATTACTGAATCTGAAATCAACAACACGCAGTCAACATTTAAATTGGACAAATTGAGCGTTAAAGCTCTCAGCGCTATCACTAGAACTTCAACTTAGGCCACGAGTGGAAGAGACACGCTGAATTACTACCAAACTACCACCTTAAGTGATTGAAAATAACTAAACGAACTCGCAGAAATTCTGTATTTACATTCACCTCACAAAATAATTAAATTTGCTATATATATATGGTTTAAAGATATTCCTTTTCGGTATCTAGTAATTAATCACATGGATCTTAATTTCTTTTGAGTTGTATGCAACTAAGTGTTTATAACTTTCTCCCTTTTTTGACGTCATATTTCAAAAGCCAACAAAAACAAATCATAATTTTATTTTACGGAATTTTAGTTTTCACCAAGAAATTAGAATTTTTTCTTTTTCCATCCACAACCTTTTTCTTCCCATATTAAAAATCGAAATTTGAATTTAAGTTGGAACGTCTATATGATCGTAACATTTGGTATATATTATAATATATTCATGATATATTTTTTTAAGAGTTGCAATCAAGGGTTGCTGCGTCTCTGTACGGTAACTTTTAATGGTTCCTCTAATCTAAGTTGCGGCCTAACAAATTCAGCAAAAATTACATTTTCACAGTCATCCAAAGACAATCGAACACTTTTTACTACTACGTACCGTGTATTCGCAAGTTTGGACTCAGTTAGTTTAATCCGCGTAGTCAAGAAAAGTTCAATTAGTTTGGTAATTAACTAGGTAGAGGACGGAGAAAAGGTAGATAAAAACTCAAGAAAAACGTTTGGTCACAGATCAGTCAGCCAGGAAACATTGATTTAAAATGCATGTTGTGTTCCTCATGCAAAACATTGAGTTGACTTAAAGGAACCAAGCGAGAGGAAAGGAAACACGTTGCCAGCAAAGGCATGCAGCACAACAGGAGTAGTGTGGCACAACATCGTAAATGCAAATTTGGCCCCCTTGAATTAATTGGCGGGGCTTCCTTTTGCCCCTCGTTTCAGGCCCCCATGAAGCTGTTATATTTTGTTAGGTTAATTTTATTTGTTTTTAGATTTCTTCTATCTATAAGATATCAATTTACCTGCTAAGACACCCATGAGATCCCTAATATTCTTAATTTTGATAATTAAGACCCTCTATCAAGATTCTATTAATTTTAAAGTTTCTTTTTAATTCTTAAAAATTTTATAAAATTCAATTCTTTTAAATTCATCATAATCATTTTTTTGAATTTTTTTAAAATTCATTTTTCTTTTTTGATTTTTTTAGTCAAAAATTGAAACCCATAAAAATTTAAGTTACAAATTCTAAAAATTTTCAAAAAATGAAAAATAATCGTGATGAGTGAAAAAAATTAACTATCATAATAACGGAATTTTATGAATTTTCTTACCATCGAAAAGGAGTTTAAATTAATAGAATTATGACGTACGATTTCAATTCTCAAAATCAACAATTACATGGGTCTCATTGTGTAAATTAAAACACAAGGAGGTGGAATGCAAGAGAGATAAAATACAAGGGGTGTTAGCTGCATTACTATCAATTTCATACAATTATTAAAAAAATGAAAAGATAAAACAAATAATTTAATAATAAAGTAATATAATGTGTGAGATTACGTGTAAAATAAGTCAACTTGACTAGGCACGTACAAATTTGCTGCTCTTTTCCAAAGCAAAGGTAAAAAAACAAAAGTAAGTTAATTACGCCAACGAATGTGTTTATATCAATGGGTGCCCGAGGGAGTCAATCTTAAAATGACAACTAATCAATCTTGGCATAGAGGCCCATATTTGACCTCTCGTTCTTTGTTTGTTTATTTGTTTATTTTTTGCCCCTTTTCACTTTCTAGTTATATTTGGTTTTCTTTTTTTTGAACACTAGTTATATTTTGTTTACTAACAATGACTCTACTTAATCCTTTTTTTTTTATAACTCTACTTAATCTAATTACATTGAAGTCTGACGGTTTTTCAAAAGTTATACAATTTTGTACCCTACACACCTTATTCTCTAATGATCGTAACCTATCTTTGCTCTACGCAACTACCTTGTAAGACCAGGTTAGGGAAGACTGAAGAGTAGAAGGTAACCACCCTACACATTTGCTCACCCCTACCAGCCAGTAAAATTATACCTAAACTCTTGTTAATCAGTTGGTTTTAGATAGATAAATAATGATAAATTCACCACATAATACGCAAGATAGAGTATCCAATCAAAACGACTCATGGTAAAGCTGTTAATTAGTTTTCAATTAATTAGTCCATCTACCAGTATGCCGCAAAATTTTCAGGACACCCACCTGGAAACGGCATTATTCCAAGTATATAAAATTGAACGTCAACTGGTGTACCCACTTGTTGTTGCAAAATTAATTAAGCTATTTTATTGTCTTATCAAGATCTTTTTTTTTTTTTTTTTTTTGTGATTACAAAGTAGGTCAACAAATTATAAAAAAAAAAATAGAATTAATAAAATTTGAATACTAGACAAAAATTCTTAACAGGGACAATTGTATTAAAAGTATAGGACATTTCATAAATTTTTCTGAGATAGGATTTGTTTGGTGTTGTGGGCGTGGAGAGTGAAACATTTTGAGAATCCTAGGTCCGCACTCCTTTGTATGTCGTTGCCTTGGCTGCACAATGTCACGAACAAAATAAAAGCATCGTCCAGTCCCTGCACCCACGTGAAGCTACCATTGCTCGGGTCCCCCACATAGATCCTCCGTATCTATTACATGGGCCGCTCATCCGCCCCCCTTTCTGTTTCACTGCTCATCTTCCACACGCGTCTCCCACCCCTTCACACGTGAATGGCCACGTGTAACCCAATCCCCCAACCCCACTCCCCCCTCCTATAAAATTGAGAAGATCAAATCTTCTTGTTGCATCTAATGTCCGAGACAGCAGTAGTAGGCATTAGACACACGGACCAAAACATCTTCTTACTCCTCGAGAAAAACAACAACAAAAAAGAAAAACTTTAGAGAGAGAGAGAGAGAGAGGGAGATTAAGGATCGTGTAGTGTGTTTATACTTGAATCGTGTGTGGTATATTAATTATTGTTTGTCCATTATGTCTTCTTCCTGAATTGTTTGGTTGTGTCGCTGCTTGCCTCGTTCTTCTCACTCATCCAATCTCTCTTCCTCCGCCGCCGGCTGGCTGCTGCTGCCACTGCATGTGTGTGTCGTGTTCATACGCATACTTTGCAACGTGAAAAACAAATAAAAAAGGAAGGGGAGCAGCTAATCTGCGTGCAACGACATATTGCGTGCAAAATCTTTAAAGCGCAATCCCGGCTTACGTTAGGCCCAAGCTGCCCCCCCACCCCCCACCCCACCCCACACCAATCCACCCATCAACCCAAGATTTTGTTCCCTTCCTCCACTACCATTTATAATTAGCTCTATTGTACCGGTCGGTCGCTCCCCCTCCCACTCCTCAATTCCTCTTCGCCGCCTCTGTGCGCTCAGTTTTCTTATCCCTCACCGCCTAAAATTTATTATAGAACATATATATATATATATAAATAATTAATTAAGAGAGAAAATATTAGAGAAAGAGAGAGATAAATTAAGAAATGTTAAAAATGGCGGCCAGGCTCCTTCTGATCGCATATGCTGTCTGCCGACTAATTGTAGCTGTCGGGTTGACCGTGGACCCCGCGGAGCTCCTTCGCCTTGGACTCGACGGTCAACTCACAGTTGACCCGTCCGACATGGAAACTTGTTCCCTGGATTTCGGCCTGCTTAGCCGAGCCCAGCCGATTGCGGTCTTGCATCCCGCATCGGCGGACGACGTGGCTCGGCTCGTTCGGGCGGCTTATAATTCGGCCCACGGGTTCACGGTGTCTGCCAGAGGTCACGGGCATTCTATAAACGGACAGGCGCAGACGAGCGGCGGAGTGGTGGTGGAAATGAGCAGCGGCTCCTCCTTGAGGAGGTGGTGGTGGAGGAGGAGGAGCAGTAGTAGTGGTCGGCTGATCGGACCGCCGCGTGTTTCAGCGCATAAGATGCACGTGGACGCGTGGGGAGGGGAGCTGTGGATAGATGTGCTGAGAAACACGCTGGAGCATGGGCTAGCACCCAAGTCCTGGACAGACTACTTGTATCTCTCTGTTGGGGGTACTTTATCCAACGGTGGGATCAGCGGGCAAGCATTCAATCACGGCCCTCAAATTAGCAATGTCTATGAGCTTGACATTGTTACAGGTCATTTTCACTCTCTAGTCTCTCCTCTTGCTTGCATGCCTAAGAACATGGTGTCCAACTGCAACGTTTAAACATTAAATATAGTTGGGCTGTCATTTATTAAAATACATGTTAACTGCATCTATGGTTCGGGACATCTAATAAAATTGAAACTTATTAACTATATGTTACAATTAATATTGATTGAAACATTATAATGTGTCGGTTTTAACTAGTTATATCAAATCTTTCAGTGTCATTTCTTATTATTTTATTCTTCATATGTCATGCAAGTCTTCTTTGGATGTTTATGTTTGATTTAGATCTTTGTTTTTAACTAATTTCATTGCGTGCGTTTTTATAACTCCTGTTTTAGGCCGTTTGTCTCCACTATTATCTACAGAAAAATGTAGGAGCAATTTTTTTTTTTTTTCCTTAAAACATCTGGTCTCATTTTATTAATAAAAAGAGAATTAGTAGTACAGACTTCCTTGCTTTTTTTTTTTTTTTTTTTCAAACAATAATAGTCAATTAACTATTAGATGTCTATAAGAAAGGAGTCCCCGATCTGAGAACACTGCAAAGAGGGTGCTTTGGCACCCCAACTGAATCCCATAGAATGTGAGGACTTCCCCAACTTCCCCTCATCTCTTTTTAAGAATTTGAGGTCTCCATGTCTCTTTTACCGTTGATGCAATAATTGATGGGCTATTTGTGGATATCAGGCAAGGGTGAGCTCTTGACATGCTCAGAGGAACAAAACTCGGAGCTATTCCACGCAGTTCTTGGTGGTCTGGGGCAATTTGGAATCATAACTAGAGCCAGAATTGCTCTCGAGCCAGCCCCCCAAAGGGTGCCTCTCTCTCCCTTGTTTGGATGCTTATACATTTTACTCGTTACAAATAGACTCTTGTTAGCCATTCATATTTGAGCAAAGGTACCAGGATGTAGTTTTTAACTACATTTTCCACCGTCACTGTGAATAAAATATGTTTATTTTTATGTTTGTAAAATAAAAATTAGTTGTGCAATCCGAAGGATAGAATGTGTAACAGTACTAATTGAATATGCAACAAGCCATTGATGAACATAATGTCATCATGTATACATATTATTAGTATAATTATGCGTTTTATTTGTTCTGTTAATCGTTTTATTGTTCTGATTGCACAACTAATTACTTTTTTACAATAATTATAATAACAATATTTTATTCACAGTTTAGCTACGTCCTGCTATCGTTACCTTTTATATGTACAAAAATATTACTTAGAGGGAGGACCTTAATATATTAAAATTATATTATTTTTTTTAAAATTTATATTTTTTAATCAAAAAAACACATGATGTAAGCGTATCAAGTGGAAAAGGATTGAATTTCACCTTATTGGACTTTTCCTATGCCTTCTTGCATATTATGAGGAAATAATACTTTCAAGAAAAATTTGATTTTGAAACTAAAGTGATATTATTTTGACGTCAATGAATTATAGTCCGTGTATTCCAACCTCTTATGTGTGGGGCCGGGGAGGGGGGGGTGCAGTGGGACAATCTTTGGAAAATTTTCTTATTAGTAGTTTAATGAAAGAAAGTAAATTAAAATTCAATGTACTGGCTGTCAATATAATTAAGGAATTGGGTCCATATGAGCTTTTCAACTCTTTCAAACGGCTATTATAAAGCTGGCATTGTGTCCTTTTCGCCTCTAACGTGGTCTTTTTCTCTACTTTCTGACGTCTTTCTTTTTCTTTTTGTTTTTTTTCCCTTCTTAACAAGTGATGTTCTCTTTGTTTTTGATATTCTATAGGTGAGGTGGATCAGAGTACTGTATTCAAACTTTACGGCCTTTACTATGGACCAGGAGTATCTCATTTCTCTACACGAAAGCCCTGCTGGCAATAAATTCGATTATGTTGAGGGTTTTGTTATTGTAGATGAAGGGCTCATTAACAATTGGAGGTCCTCTTTCTTTTCGCCAAGCAATCCTGTTAAGATTAGCTCCATTGGTTCTAATGGAGGTGTGCTGTACTGCTTGGAGATCACCAAGAATTTTGATGAAACAACTGCAGATACCATTGATCAGGTATACCTTCCTGCTGATTAATTTTCATTAGTGGTAAATTGTTGCCTAGTTGAAAGATGTTTTGCTATAATTATTGAGGATGAATAATTATTCGAGTTGCTTTTGTTCCAAAGGGGGTGGGTGGAATCCTTCCAAAATTTCCATGTTAGGCTGACAATTTAGTCAATTTCTTCTTTTTTGAACATAAAAAAATTCATTTTTATTATTTCTAGGGAGCAAAAAATCTAACCTTAGGACAACCATCTTAATTTTTACGTGTTCCTTTTTTCCTTGTGCGAAACAAATTTGTCACTGTTAATGATCAACTGGGCTCTTACATATAAGAATCTTGTTTTAACAATTCATTTCCCATCGTTGTCGCACTATTTCAAGATTATATGATTGAGACTACTCACAAGAAGTTAATATCTTAATGGGTTTTTAATACCATAAAATGTTATTAAACATGCACAAGAAAACATGAAAAATCTTCGGCAATCTATCATCCCAATCTCATCCTAAGATTGAACACAACTTTAGTATTAGTCTATATATAGGTTAAATGTTAGAAGATTTAGGCCGGCCACCCACTAAATATTTTTTTTCTTGTTAAACTCTCTCTCCCAGACTGCATAAAAAATTAGTTGGAATTGTCTATGCCCTGACAAAAGTTTACTGTCTTAGCAGCTTCTTTTTTGTGTACTTTTTTCCTAATTGATTTATAAGGGCAGCAAAGTATAATTTATTGATCGTCAGTTGGTTCCACGTGGATTGTGCTGCAGGACGTCGAGTCTTTGTTAAAGCAACTGAATTTTATACCATCGTCAGTGTTCACAACAGATCTGCTTTATGTGGATTTTCTGGACCGAGTCCACAAGGCGGAGTTGAAGCTGAGGTCCAAGGGTTTGTGGGAGGTGCCGCACCCTTGGCTCAACCTTTTTGTCCCCAAATCTAGAATTGCCGATTTCGACAAGGGTGTTTTCAATGGCATTTTGAGCAACAAGACAAGTGGGCCCATCCTCATTTACCCAATGAACAGAAGCAAGTAAGCCTCTAAACCTGTGCTTCGTCTCTACTGCATGTCCATCTCTCTCGTATATTAGTTGTGTGCTTGCATGCAACATGCATTGAACAAAGAGTCCCACTAGAACTGTAGAAGAAATAATTATAAAATAGTTATAAAAATGAGTTTAACCTATAAAAAATAATAAGAAATTCATTTTTTTTTAAATTAAATTTTAGATGGTATTTAATTTTATTTTAAATTCACTTACTATTACTCCAAACTTTGATTTTAAAAAAAATTCAAAACAAATTGAATTTTTTTTACTAAACAAAACTTTCTATTACTTATAGCTGTTTTATGACTATATTTTATGTCTTCTCAGTGTTTTTCTTGATTGACAGATCCAAAAACTTTTGTGAGAGACAAAATTTACATACATATATAAAAAAAAAATTAGTAAAAGAGGGTGAATAAAAAATTCAAGAGAGACAAAGTTTTAATTTCAAGGGGAGTAACAGGTCAAAATTAGGATAAATTATACTTAACTATACCTTAATTTTATTTTTCCCAGCCTCACATATGACTAGATCCGCCAAATTGAATAAATAGTTAATTCATAACAACTCATAGAATAATATGTATACACGCGACAAGCTGCCCTCAGGTTTCTGAATGTTGTCTTGTGGTCATCAAATGCACATAAGTAGCCAAAAGATCCATAATCAGTGGTCTCCTTTGTTTTTTTTCTTTAAAAAATGCATATATAATTAAATGTTTTTATGAAAATCAAGTACATTAACTTGCAATATAAAATATGCTGACATGCTTAATTAATCGGAACTAATCCTAAGACGGGGCCAAGGATTAATTTTATTGGAAAAACGATATCTCCAACTGACTCAATGCAATCCTGTTGCTGATGGCATCAATTTGAAAATAAATAAATAAATAAATAAGGAATGTTAGTGATAAACTGCCACACTTAAACGAGAAAATGGCGACCGTGTGTGGGGACAATGTTGGGGGGAAGGTCAATTGTCGGCTCATATGGCAATGGTGGTCCTTGGATCACCGAACGAAACGTGGCATCCGTGATTAATAAAACACGTGGCCCACATGCAAATGACCCAATGCTCCAGCTGGGATTGAGAAACACTTTTCCCTCTTTGTTGATTGGCACCCCGAAACAAATGGACGGTAGATCATCCAAGTGGGAAGATTCTGCCGTCATGAGATATTCCTCGTGACCAGCTGTTAGAATGATAACCAAACCATATCCTGTTTAATCGCACAGAAACTTGTTCCAGAAACATAGACGACGTCATCAGTACAGGTAACGACCCGTCATACATGCACCCTACAGGCGCATTCCCCTAGAATCGGTCAAAACACCATCGAATGCCAAACCAACCACCGAACATGTATTTCCTGCAAGTCGGTCACTCGAGACCAGGACTCAGTCTTACTCATTATTCCCTGTTTTCTACGCAAAAACGCTAACAAGTGGGCTTTTTTGGGTGGCGGTGATTATGTCATGTATGCAGGTGGGACAACAGGAGCTCGGCCGTGACACCAAACGAGGATGTGTTTTATCTGGTGGCGTTGCTAAGATCAGCCTTGGATAATGGAGACCAGACTCAGACTTTGGAGTACCTAACCAATCAGAACCGTCAGATTCTCAAATTTTGCAAGGACGAGGGAATCAAGGTCAAGCAGTATCTGCCCCATTATACTACACAAGAGGAATGGGTAGACCACTTCGGAGATAAGTGGGCCCAATTTAACCAGAGGAAGCAGGAATTTGATCCTCGGCGCATCCTAGCAACAGGCCAACGTATATTTAAGCCCTCATTCGCTGCTTCTTATGGTACAGTGGTTGCTTCGTGGTGATGATACATAAGATATTTTACTACTCTGGAATAGGATGGGCTCCAGTTATGCCCAGGCCCAACCAAAATTAGACCACACTGATGCAGGCAATATTCTTGTACAGAGTGACAAGG
This sequence comes from Carallia pectinifolia, assembly GCA_037832335.1. NCBI lineage: Eukaryota > Viridiplantae > Streptophyta > Magnoliopsida > Malpighiales > Rhizophoraceae > Carallia > Carallia pectinifolia. The sequence continues at coordinate 8,664,224 of CM075446.1, read as the reverse complement.
AATGATGTTTTGTTTCTCCCCTCATCATCAATGATTAATACCCAAAATGCTTCCATAATGAACGATCGCGACGCTTTAAACACCGATACGGCGGTTATAATTTTTGCCCAGTGGTTGATGCGGTTGAGTAGTCGCTTCTCTTTTTTATTTGCACGAGATTAGTACACTAAGTGGACAAGACAAGATATTAATCGTCTATCACAGTTTTTTTTTGTTTTCCGAGGAGAATCATCTATTACAGTTTATGACCATGATTATCTTGTTTTTTTATAATTGTAAATGACGGTTTAGATTCTTCCTCATCCAATCCCAGGAGTTCAATAAAAATCAAGGGCTTTGTGGGACACGAAAGTTGAGAGATGTGGGATCTGCGGATTGTGTATATGTGTGCCGTTGTTTTGAGGATCGTCAAGATGCACGGAAACAGCTATTTGTCATATAAGTTGTCTCAGACATGCTTGTTTGTATCCTACACAGTAAAACATATTTAAAAAAAATTGATAAAATTAGATACGTTTAGAAACATTAAGCTACAATCATGAATACATTTGAGACATTTTTATGGTTATAACAACCAAAATTAAAAATTAAATAAAAGATCTTGATCTAGCATAGTTCTGGGAGGGATGCAAAATGGATTACTGAAGAGGATGAGAGAACTGAGCTGGGCCTCGTGATTTGCAAGAAAAGACATAACTAGGAGTGTCAGGGTAGGAGTCGGAATTAGCATTCTAATGCCTAAGTCAGTAACAGGTAAAGTGATGAGGGATCAAGATATCTACGATGAGTATGAAGTCATTACCTTGGGAACAATGCCTTTTTGAAATATTTATAGGTGGTTCGGCAAACTCTCATTAGCTGTTAGATTGTCGTATTGAAGGACAATGTGTCCTAAACGATCTGTGGGGCCAGGGATCCCAAGTGGTGACCTGGGATTTAAGACCCAACTAAAGATCTTTATGAATGCGTCCTTCTTATGAGGTGGGCTTTAACCTTGGGGACTTAGGTTTAGGCTTAGTCCTTATTATATGCCCCCTTCAAAATAAGTTTCGATTCATTCAGGGAGTTAGGACTTGACCTTTGTTTGACAAGTTGTTTTGCTCAACCTCTGGCATCTCGTTTCTTCTACTGTACCTCTTTCCCTTCCGTGCTTGTGCCCTTTGGACTTCTTGTTTCTCCCTTATTTAAACGAAATTTTTTACTAAAATTGTCATTCTCAAATCCTCTACGCCTTTAGCAGTCTTGCTTTCCTTCTGGGTATTCTTATAAAAGATACGCTGATTGACTTGATTAGGGTCGTTTTGCTTCATATGGTTTACAGTTGGGAGATTGATCTTTTTTCAACCAACAACACTGCTTCGTTGGTCATAGAAAATGAAGCTCAGGAAGACTCATTTGTCCAAGAAGTATCGTCTCGTCTTCTTGAGGCAGCTTCCCATCAACCCCAGAAAATCGGTTTTGGCGTCCGTTGGATTGACCATCCCTTTGCCATTCAGCTCCCTTTAGAGGAAAAACATGCGGGTGCAGATAAAGTTGACGATGGAAGACAAGTAAAAGAGAGGTGAGAATGATCTAGAAGAGGAAAGAGAATAAGGTGCAAATAAGCAACCTCCCGGGATTGGTGGAAAGCACTATTGTGGTGCCGAATTTGCCAAACACAACCCTCTAATTGGTGACTATGTTACTTGGATCCTTGGTCATGTTTTTGTCGACCTCATTGACATTTAGGTTTTGAGAGCCAATAATCGGGCTTGTGTTAATTCTTCAGGCTATGTCTCTCTCTACATCGTCTTTTTCGATATGGGGTTAGCACTTCCAATCCCCTCAGTACTTCAGCAAGTGCTAGTATATTACCGCGTGGCCTCGAGTCAATTTCATTCTCACGTTTGGGACAATTTCCTCTGAGTGTTGAAGGCTTGTCTCAAGTTGCAAAAGACTCATAGCTATCGTGTCTTCACCAACATCTTCTCGTTAAAGCACGTTACCAACACCACAGCTTTATTTCTCTTGGTGAGGGGACAAAGATCGACATCAAGCTGTGGGACGACCGTGCCAAGCCTAAGTATCAAGATAAGTTCATCTACTTCTGAGATACAAAGGTTGTCCACCACCAGCTAGGCTAGAATTGGAAATCGCGTAAAGGTTCCAAGGTGCCTTCCCTAAATCCTGAGGACTAACTATTGATGGATAAACTGAAGTGCATTTCCTACGCCTGGAGTCGAGGCCTCTCTTGATGAACCCGCATTATTGAGGCATAGGCACCCCCACACCTCCACTGATAAGGACATTCCATGTGTCTCGACTGAGCCGAGTTGGGAGGAACTGAATCGTTGGATAGAAAAGGGATAGACAACTCTGCAAAGCTGGAAATGGGGGACTTTCGTTTATAAGCTTGGTCGGGACCTCCTTCACTGGAGGTAGGATGTAGCTAATTGGAGAGAGGTTTCAAACTGAGAGCAAGGCCCTTAGGGAAGAGAGTGCTCGGCTCCAGGAAGTAGAGAAAGAGATTTTGAAGCTCCGAGATCGCATTCTTCAGCTTGAAGGTCAGGCTAGAGTTTCGTCTTATAGTCCCAACTCAAAGGATATGAAAAGTCGCGGTTCAGCAATCTCCCAAAATCTCTTGGTGTTTTGTTTTGATTCGTGAAAGGAGATACTGCTAGATCTTTATCCAGGTTTCAACTTGGCAAATATCGCTCTCAGCTCGTAGGTGCTTCTTTTCATGCCTTGACGATTTGCCAGACAACTAGGAAGAAGGTTTGAATAAGGATTCTTTTAATTCCGGAGAAAATGAAGATGAGGAGGACAAAGATGACAAAGACTCAGGTTCTTCTTCTAGGGAGGACGAGTGGCCAGGATCGACACCCTTTTATTTCTAGGAGTAGTATGTTTTTGTTAGTCTTTTTGTGATTGTTATTGAGTATTTATTATAGGGATTGAATATTTATTTAAGGACTCTTGATATTCTTTTTTATATATATATATAGAAGCATTTTTCCTTTGACTTTTTTTTTCCATTTCCTTCCCTATTGCAACTTTTTTATCGCACATCCTGTTCATAAGTAATTTGTCCACACTCTTTTACCTGGGCTTGTTTTATTTTCCATTCACTTTGTCCTCGAGGGCTCTGGGAATGAGTAACTGAGGGAGGAAGGGTTACGCTCGTTGGGACGACATAATCTGAGATTTTTTGCTTCTCTCACTGTCCGTTCTTATAGGGGATGACACTTTTGTTAAATTGGAGGATTAGGTTTACCCTCCTCCTATTCATTCGAGACCCCATTGTATCAAGTGTTACCGACCGTCCCTTTGTTGGGAGGTCATTCATTATCGCATAGAGTTTCTCGAAGCCCACTATTTGTCCATAGACACAGAAGTGCTAATTCCTGATTACGAGGGGTGAGTGTGCTCTCCCCCTCTTGGGTTTATAGGGATGTTCCGGATGAAGCTCATATCTAGAGCTTGTTTCCCTTTACGCCATTCCTTGTTTGAGTTTTTAAGTCATGTCAGGCTCGCTTCTGGTCCGTTCATGCTAGACTGTTTAGGACTGATGATCGGTCGTCTAGTACTAAGAACTTGGATGGGAATAACAAATAGCAGAGCTATGCTTTATTGGTTGTATAGGGTTGTGCTAGCCTGTACAGAAGATAACATGATGTATTCTTTAAAAGGTAAGAGTAGCAGTGTTAACGTAGAAAGGGTATACGGGAATACTGAACCCTCGGATTTAGAACCTATATGGCTTTTTGAGTTTATTTTTGTGAAGCCAAGAGTTGTAGATCCCCTCATTTCTTGATTTTGGAACGTTATTGATCCGTCTCGAGTTGTGTTGGCCACTTTTCGAGGTTGTGAGAGGTGTAACCTAGAAGGAGTGGCTGAAGATCTTGGATTTTTTCGAAGAATAATCCCTAGGCCTAGGTGTTCTATCCGTACCCTCACCCTACTGGAAGTGTCCTATCTAGGTATATGCAAAATCCCACAGATGTGCATTTTGGGTTAGGTAAAAGACTACTCACATACTTTTGAGGGACAACATATTATAAAATCTGGCATAAAACAGGAAGCGAAGAAAGATAACAAGGTTTTTGTGATGTAGATTGGGTTGATTGTGTTGATGATATGAAGAGTACAACAGGCTACCGTTTCTTCCTTGGTTCTGGTCCTATAGCTTGGAATTCAAGAAAGCATGAGACTGTTGCTCAATCAAATGCAGAAGCTAGGTACGTAGTAGCCTTAGCAGCAGTCAATCAAGTTATATGGCTAAGAAAAGTTCTTGTAGATTTGGGGGAAGAACAGTTAGAAGTAACTGTGATCTACTATGACAACAAGTCAGCAATAGCAATTGCCAAAAATCTAGTGAACCATGGCAAAACAAAGCATTTGAAAGTGAAGTATCACTTCATTAGAGAAACAGAGCAAACACAACAAGTTTCTATACAGCATTGCAGTGGTAAAGTTCAAATAGAAGATATCTTTACTGAGTCATTGACAAGGGACAGGTTCAAAATGTTCAGAACAAAGCTTTGTATTAAAACTATAGGAGAAGTGTTGCAGGCAGCATGAAGTTGAGTTTGAAGACTTTATCTTTGAAGAAACAGCAACTCCAACAGAGTACAGAAGCTTGAACGGTAGCAGCAGCAGCTTGGACTTCATCAGCTAAAAAGGTAGCAGCTCAAATAGCAGCAGATTCCACAAGCAACATCTCTAGCTCTTCTATCAGCTCACCACCAATAGAAAGCAGCTCAAAATCAACATTGAGAGCTTTTAAGGGATCTAATCAAGTCAGGTTCAATAACAATCAAGAACCAATGGCAATAGAAGCAAGCAATGCAGCAAGCAAGAAGCATGTGACAGCAGCAAATTGATCTAATTAGAAGAAGACAAAATGTGGCAACTTTTACAGCATCCAATAACAGCCAAAAGAAGTCATAAAGTGTTTTTATGTGTTGGAATGATCAATATTCAGCAATGATACCCTATCTTGGCTTAAGAACCAAGAATGTAATGCAATATAACAAAAAAATGAAATGAAAAAGTATAATAGATGAGAATTGTTGCAATAAATTGAAATCCCATTGTTTGATTACCGTTTTTGTTCTCCACATCTACAAACACAACATTAAACACAAGTCATAAAACCATTGGAACAGTTAATCAAACACTTACATGTGACACAGTCGATCAGTATAATTGTCTATTCACCGATGCATTGACAAGTTCGGACACAAATATTTTAATTTGTCATTCCCCAAATCAAATATTTGGAGCTTTTCATGAAATTTGTGGAATACAAAATTTTGAGTTTGACATACAATTTTTAAAGAAGTTTTGTATAGTTTTCATTATGACATAAACAAGCCATCCTTCCTTAATAATTTCTTATTTAATCGAAAAAGCGAGAGAGATAAGTTCTAAATTGTACACTAAAATAAATTTTTTGAAAGGATATTCATCTCTTTCTTTTGGAGTATCTTTCTTGATGATGTGACAATTATATGTATCATCAAGTACGTCACATCATTGAAATAGACTGATTCCTATAAACATATCTTTGAGACAAACAAGTTTCATTGATAGAATATCACAGCATGCTAAATTTATTATAAAAAAATTCTATGAGGGTAAATTGTTATTTTTTAAAGTTAGTATTAAATTCGCTACTTAACACAAAATTAATGATATTTTTATTTATTAATCCTATTTTTATTGAGTTAATAACTGGTTTATTAATTATATATAATAAGCATATTACATGCATTTAGAAAAGTGTTCTTTTCATGTCAAAAAAAAAAATGCATTCTTTTAGTCTCAAAAGTAAAATCCTAGTGATTAAAAATTTAAATTCTATATTTGAAGTTTTGAATTCTAAACTCAAGTAGATGTTAAGAACTTGGGTTAAATGCAACATTCTTTATATTTTACCTTGTAATGGTTTTTATTTAAACTATAAGACTCCTCGTAGTTTCTAATTTTGGCAACTGAGAGTCTTCGTCAAAATTCATTAATTATAAAACTTCTTTTTAAAAGTAAAAGTTTTTATAAAATTCAAATATTGTGATGATTTAATTTTTTGACCAATCATGATTATTTATCCAGAAACTTTTTACAAATATATTTTTGAATTTTTATTTACTTTTTTTTTTACTCTAACAAAATTTTTAAAAATAAATTCAGAAAATATTTTGGAAAAAAAATGGAAAAATGATCATGATGCCTAAAAAAAAATAATAAATCCAGATTTCATAATTTTTTTTAGAATTATAGAAGAGCTTTAAAATTAACAAAATCATAACAAACGGTCTTAATTTCTAAAATTAGAACGTATGGGGTTCTTGTAGTGTAAATTGAAATTGTAGGGAACTAAAAAAAAAAAAAAAAAAAACTGAATTCAACACAATGAAATTTATATTTTTCAACAAAAAAATATCCTATAAAATTTATTGGAACAGAGACAACTAACCTAACAACTCGTCGTCTAATCACTTCCTATTGAAAGAAACAAAAATATTTTTCTTGTTAAAAGAGAACCATTTCGGGAGTCCTAAATTTTTTAAAATTTTTACAATTAAACTCTAAACGTTTTGAATTTCTAAACCAGTCCTAAACTGTTAATTTTTATTCTATATAAGGACTTTGCTGACACCAATTGGTCAATTTAATAGATAGATTAGTTTGATTTAATTGAGACTGTGTCAAAAAAAATACTCAAATATATATTTTAAAAAGACATGTGTATATTGCTAAATTTTTTTCCTTTCTCCTACATATAAAAAGAAAAATTTTTAAATTGTTGCAAAAAAAACTTTAAGGTCTTTGCTTTCTATATGTAAGAAGAAGAAGTGAAATTCAGTGAAACATGAATGTAGATGTAAATCTATATTTTTATGGTATATTTGTGTTTTTTTATATAATTTTAATTATGTCAACCTACTTATATAAAAGTTTGATTAATTTCTCTTTAGACTCCTAGTGGATGAAAAATTAAATGTTTAAAATTAATTTAAATTTTTTTATAAAACACTATATATATATATATATATATATATATATATATATATATATATCTGCATTTCCATTTGGAGTATTGTCCAGTCTCCAAAATTGAACCTTCCAGACAGACGAAGCATTATCCTCAGTCTCAGACTGAGACAGTAGGCGAGCAGATAAGTGGTTCAACTGAGGAACAATGATTCTGTGCTACTGCTCTACTGTCCGGGCCTCGCCCCCAATTCAGGAGCCCTCTCTGCCATGGACCCCAAACTCTAATAAACCACGCAGCTACCCCCTCGCTTTCGTCTCCTGCACCGTTAATTCATCGCTTCTCACCACCAGGGTCTTCGAGGGAGGTCTTGAAGTTGCCTCCGCTGCCAATGCCGATGAAGATGAACGAGCAATCCATGGACTCGTCAATGGACTCGCCGGAGGCACTGAAACTGAGGATACTCCCTTGACTTATTCTTCTTCCAGTAGAATTCAGAAGAAGAAGAAGCAGAGACCAGACGAGGACAGCTTCGAGAACAGGTTCAAGCTTCGAAATGGAAGAGAGGTTAGTTTATAGAAAAAAAGGGTCCTTAATGTTAATTAATGAATGAGTAAATAAGTAATAAACATTGATTTTGTGCTTTTTACAATTTCAACTGCAACTGAAAAAAAAAAAAAAAAAAAAAAAAACAGGTGTTTGAAGAAAGAGCGTACCTGGTGGGTGTAGAGAGAAAAGGGGATTTATCGGATTCTTTTGGTATAGAGGAATCGCTCAAGGAATTGGCCCAGCTTGCTGATACTGCTGGACTTCTTGTTGTTGGCTCCACATATCAGAAGTCAGTATTATTGGACATTTGGCATATGAATTATTACTTTTTGGAACAATTTTTTTTTTTTTCGGGTATAATTAATCCTGTAATCGGATTTTGGATAGTGACACACCTTATAGCTTATTGAGGTTTTGCACTCTCTAGCGAAGAACCCCTTTTTTGTTTGTAATCCCTTTTCAATTAGCTGTTGAACTTCCTTTAATTGCTTATTATGCAGACTGACTTCTCCAAATCCAAGGACCTACATTGGTTCCGGCAAGGTTGCAGATATTAAGAGTGCAATACATGCATTAGGTGTTGAAACTGTAATATTCGATGATGAGCTTTCTGCAGGGTAAGATTTGTGCTATTTACTCTCTCCGACATTTTTTTTTTTCCTTTGAGTTCGTTGGATGAGTGACTTATATTCTTAGCATGTTGCTATTGAACTTTTTCTCTCCTTAATATCAATGTTTTTGTCAACTGTTTTATTAATGGAGATCATTATCATTTGTCTTGGATGATAAATGGATTATTCTCGATTTTACCTTGTCTAAGTTGTCTCCAATAACCACATAAAATGTTTGCAGACCTTTTACTTTGTAATATTCTTAGCTCAAATGTTGAAACACCAGGCAACTGCGCAATTTGGAAAAGATTTTTGGCGGAGATATTAGAGTTTGTGACCGTACTGCCCTTATCCTGGATATCTTTAACCAGCGAGCAGCAACACACGAGGCATCTTTGCAGGCAAGATTGTTACTTCTGTTAAAATTTATTGTCTAAAGGTAACTGTGTTATATGAACGTGCCACCTATTTCATTGTTATAGCTTGAGGTCGAGTCATTAACAATCATAGAAGCTCAGGTTGCACAGGATTTACTTGGAGCTTGAAAGCTATCACCTTGACTCATAATTATTGAAAGGAAAACTAGCTTATCTTTTGGTGCTGATATTGCTGTGTTTTTCTAGGTTGCATTGGCACAAATGGAATACCAATTACCTCGACTAATTAAAATGTGGACTCACCTTGAGCGCCAAGCAGGAGGCAAGGTGAAGGGTATGGGTGAGAAGCAAATTGAAGTTGACAAGCGCATCTTGCGTACTCAAGTATGCAATCTTCTAATAGAAATAGTTATCAGAGAGTTTGAGAATTTCTTTTTCTAAGCTATAAACTCTTTTATTTTTTGTAGATAAGGTGAATAATTTGAGTTGCTAACTCTCCTCTTATGAGGACTCTTGGTGGTTTTTCCTTTCCCCTTTTTGTGGAGATTTTCACAGTATGATTTTCTGGATTGTTCATCTTCTTAGATTGGTGTTCTTAAAAAAGAACTGGAATCTGTCAGAAAGCATAGAAAGCAGTATCGTAACAGGCGTACCTCTGTACCTGTGCCTGTAGTATCCTTGGTAAGCAAAGACATGACATTTGATTTTCTGTTTTGGATTAGAAAGGAGGTTCTGTTATGGTTCTCAGCAATGGTGACTAATAACTGATGCTGTCGTGCATATGGAAACATTTTAGGTTGGATATACAAATGCTGGAAAGAGTACACTGTTAAATCAAGTGACTGGAGCTAATGTTCTTGCTGAGGATCAGTTATTTGCAACCCTTGATCCAACCACGAGAAGGGTTCAGGTTAGTCTACCAGAGACATATGAATGTGAAAAGGGGAAGAAAAAAGCTTTCCGCGAACACGTTTATGAATTATGATCTATTCCTACATGCTTGTGCACTTACACTTTCCAAACTACACTTACAAGATGTTTGTCTCAATTTCGTAGACGATAATTTCGTGTTTGTGAAATGAAGTGCTATTCTATCACACAGGCTTGTTTCTTGTTTATGTCACAGGCTTGTTTCTCGTTTCTTTTTCTATTTCTTTGATAGATATTTGGGCACCAAAATAATTCTTGGACGAGTAAGCTTACTAAGTTAATGGTAACTTGAGATGTGTGTATTGGTTATTTTCCAGATGAAGAATGGGAGTGAGTTTCTTTTGACAGATACTGTTGGTTTCATCCAAAAGTTGCCAACTACACTGGTGAGGACTTCCACTTCTTAGAGGTGAACTTTCCATGTTCATCTTTCGCATGAGGAATTCGTACGAAGTTTTTTTTCATTAATTTAAACAAATTCATTGAACAGGTTGCTGCCTTTAGAGCCACATTGGAGGAGATATCGGAGTCGTCACTTTTGGTGCATGTGGCAGACATCAGGTAAACTGCTGTCAATCCATGTCAATTGGTCAACTGGATCCATTATAGACGGTCACTATTGTCATCTTATATCATGCTATTGTTAAGTTCAGCCATCCATTGGCAGAGCTACAGATTGATGCAGTGGATAAAGTCCTGTCAGAGTTGGATGTGCATTCAATTCCAAAACTAATGGTTTGGAATAAGGTATATTAAAACATTTCCTTGGGGATGTAGCTCTGAAACTTCTGAATGAACCGTTAGACTTTTATGTTCCTTTTACATCTGTGAAACTGCATGGTAACCAGGCTGTAAATACTCATATACTTATACTGCTTGTATGTCCTTTTCGGAAGTATTTCTTTTCATCGCTCTATTACTGTTGTATCATAATTTCATACAGAATAGCATATGATAGCCAGATAAAAGTTAGCTACACTCTGGATACTGCCTGCAGAGATTTGCCATGGCCTCAATGACCAAATAACATGCATCCTCTTATACTTTCTCACTTAGGGGTGTTCAAATGATTTTTTCTCAGCATAGGAAAAAATACATTGTAATTATTTGAGCTATCTAACTCTTTATCAGTAATGTGTTGGGCTTATTCTCTTTGCTTGCTATAGAAATGCTTGGATTTGATGATGCACTGCTTGAAAGTAGTCAGCACTTTCTGACTCTGGACTGATGGTTGCGTGACTGCTATTCTGCTGTGGCAGGTTGATAAAGTCTGTGATCCTCAAAAACTGAAGTTGGAAGCAGAGAGAAGACAAGATGTCGTTTGCATGTCTGCTTTGACTGGTGATGGCGTGGAAGAATTCTGCAATGCAGTTCAGGAAAAATTAAAGGTACTGGATTGAGATAAGTGACTTCAATCTCCTTGAATAATCTTTGGTATGTTTATGTTCATTGTACCCAAATTTGTGGTTGGTGGCCATGATATATTTAATCTTGCTTGTAATACAGGATTCAATGGTATGGGTGGAAGTTTCGATTCCATTTGACAAAGGGGAGCTTCTTAGTACCATACATCAGGTTGGAGTGGTGGAAAGAACTGTGAGTATTCCCAAGCTTAATTCATTTTTTCTCCTTCGATTCAAGAGAAAAAGAATTCTGTACCATTATGTTTTCATGCCCTTTTCCTCTCTTTGAATAGGAATATACAGAGAATGGGACATTGGTCAAAGCACATGTCCCCCTTCGCTTCGCAAGGCTGCTGACACCGATGAGGCAGCTGTGTAAATCGTAATTTCCAACTTTCATGACTGATTCTGTAGAACCTCAACTGTATTTGCAGTTTTCTTCATCATTTTTGTAGTAATGTCTATTAACCAAAAAAGCCTATTTTAGCTTTTTATTTTTGGGACGGAGGCAGAATGGGAGGGAGAGAGAGATCAATAAGGAGATTGATCATTATCTATGCCATCTTTTTATCATTTGGTCAAGGGTTCTGTACATAGTTTACTCCAAAGGTGTAAGAAATAAACTATTTTTTTGATTCAGTGTAACAAATGAAATATGATGTGATGTACCTATTTACTTTCCAGACTTTTAGCAAGTTAACTCAGAGATGTCTATGTTCTAGAATATGTTAATGGAATCTATTATCCTATGAGATTGATGTAGTTTGTACTTGTTATAAAGTTGATTCTGCCAGTTCCTTGCACATGGTTGACTGCTGTTGAGAGGTCTTGGATGATAAGATGGCTTGAGGCATGGAGTGCTTGGCAGGCAGACCATGAAATACTTCACACATGCGCTGACGCGTGTAGGAACCCTGAGTGTGACAACACAGCAGACTGCTTCAGAAACTTTTATGTTCTTCTACCTTCAGTCTAAAGCCACGATGATTGCAATATTTTTGACTGCTAAGAGTTGCAAGACGATAGCATCAGGCTGTCTAGCACATCAGCCATGTGAGGCAGCTTCCTCCCACGTAATGTGGATTCTGGAAAACTTGCGCTTGTTGAGGGTAAAACAGTATAAGCCCATGGTCTAGATTAACGGCTGGTGCCATCACCAGAGCCCAACAAAATATTAGCTCTTGACTCTGCCACAATGTCCAGGAGAAAATGCACTAGAGTTACCAATGTAAGTTGGCTCAGTTAGTAATTTGACTGGTCTTAGATGAACTTCACTCTCAATGTTAAGGGTTCGAAATCTAGCGAGAACACATATGGAGAAGAGTTTTAATCCTTTGGCATGGTTATATAAATGATTATCGTCAAAGCATTGTCGGTCTCGGAATGATTGCTCGCTCGGCTATCATTTTTTTTTAATAAAAAAGTGTAGCAATGTTGGCGTTTGTCAGACAGCTTTAACTTTGATAACAGTTTCTTTCTGCATATAGATTAACAGCAGCGTGGGTGAGGACGAGCTCTGATAGATGTGTTCTATATTAGAACACATTCTGAACAAAGCTTAATAGCCCAGTTGCATTTACATGTCTTGGCAATATTAATTATTGAACTTCCCGTTGACAGCGTCATAATTAATGCCTCCGCTTAAGAAACAAAATGATATGATATCAAATGTGTAAAAATAAAAATAATATACTGGCGGAGATGCTCATTAGAGCAGGGTAGTTACAGTGAAACTTCATGATCTTGGAGCAGGTAGCACCAGAAACACTTCCATGACCAAATTTGAACATCCATGTGCTCGCACCACATTTGCACTCGGATTTGTATGCTAGATGAGGCAAGCTGACAAGAAGTTGACATGGTCGTAGCTATGCATGTTAGTTACTTTCGAGGGATTTGGTAAAAGAGAGTAGTTGGTTTCCGTCCCATAAATATGAGGAGGAATCACACACCGAACGATCATCCCACTACGTACAGTGATTTGTATCAGCAATGGCTTTCTTCTCTAAAGTTAGTGTTAGTATGGTTGTGATGATCGTTGTCTTCTCACCAACAATCTCCCAAGCTCACCCTGGTTTTTTTGATTGGGGTGGCGGGAATGGTCCTTTTGATGGCGGCTCCTTTGGTCTGTTTCCTGAATTTTATCAGTTCTCGTGCCCACAAGCTAATGACATTGTCATGTCAGTTCTTGAAAAGGCAATTGCCGTGGAGCCAAGGATGGCAGCCTCCTTGCTAAGGCTTCATTTCCACGACTGCTTTGTGCAGGTTCCATATTTTTTTCAGCCTGACGCTTTTACCACAATTCTTATAGGTGTTTCTTGCTGAATCGATTAACTAAATTGTATAGCAAAATGTGCCTGTACTTACAGGGCTGCGATGCATCAGTATTGTTGGACGATGGCGCAACAATAGTGAGTGAAAAGAATGCATTACCAAACAGGAATTCCCTGAGGGGATTTAAAGTGATTGACGAGATCAAAGCTAAGTTGGAAGAAGAATGCCCTGAAACTGTCTCTTGCGCAGACACTCTGGCTTTGGCAGCTCGTGGCTCCACTGTTCTTGTAAGCCAAAATAGACCCCCGAATCCATCTAGAACGTTGAAGACTTTCCCATATCTTGCTGACTAACCTAGTATTTTGTTGGAATGGCGATAATACAGAGCGGTGGACCAGATTGGGAGCTCCCACTGGGAAGAAGAGATTCGAAGACAGCGAGTCTTAGCGGCTCAAACACCAACATTCCTCCACCCAATTCCACCATTCAGAACCTCATAACGTTTTTCAAGCGCCAGGGCCTTAACGAGGTTGACCTTGTTGCACTCTCAGGTTGGTACATGTCCAAAAGTATAAAGTCTCGTATTGATAAAATACAAAAATTTGACATAAATTATAATACTCTTAAACTTCTCTTCCTATTGGTTTAAACTTTTAGAAGAATATGAGATCCAAACACTTTATTTGACAATATCTACTATCTATACTATGATATAATACTTGAATGTTGTTGTGTTTATGGATGAGTTACATGTATAAGACCAGTGTGTCAGTACTAAATTTCCTTCCTGATTGCATCATCTAATTTGAATATTTTTATGTCAGGAGGGCATACAATTGGGGTGGCGAGGTGTGTGACCTTCAAGCAGAGGCTGTACAACCAAAATGGAAACAACCAACCAGACGAGACTCTGGAAAAAACCTACTACTTAGGCTTAAAGTCGGCATGCCCAATATCAGGTGGTGACAATATCATTTCTCCATTGGACCCTGCCTCTCCAACCAGATTTGACAACACCTACTTCAAGCTCATACTGTGGGGCAAAGGGCTTCTCACTTCAGATGAAGTGCTCTACACAGGGAGCTTTGGAAATACTATGAAATTGGTCAAGGATTATGCTGAGGATGAGGTTCTGTTCTTTGATCAATATGCTAAGTCCATGATCAAGATGGGAAGCATTAGTCCTCTTACTGGTTTTCAGGGTGAAGTTAGGAAGAATTGTAGACGTGTTAACTCAGAAATCAATCAGTAATCTACAATCTGGCCGAGGCTTGTTAATATTTATTACCTTTCATGGAACTCTTAACTATGGTTAATATTAATATGTTGTGTTATGATATTGGAAATTGCATTGGATTCCTGCAATGCAAACAATATTACTGATTATTGGCTACATTGCTAGTTTGCCCTTGAACTAGTTTGGATCAAGCCTAACATTTTTATTCAATATCAGACCCGTTAAATTTAAAAGAATTCTTAATGTCTCGAAGTTGTTCATTATGTGCATAAATTCTGAAAAAAATAATAAAAATTATGAAAATGTAATGTCATATTATTCCCAATTAAAGTTGATGAGAATGTTCATATGAATTTGTCAAATTATAAAAGTTTATAATATTTATATCTAGTTTTTTTTTTGTTCAAAAAATATATACCTATGTCTATATAATGAATTCTGTAGCTGAGGGAAGGTATGACGTATCGTGGTGGCTTGATTTTGTGGGATATGTTAAATTGACAAAGAAAAAGAAAATTTCTCAAAACTTAATTATCAGGTAGATCAAGGTCTGTTATATAGTCATATAGACCATATTAATAAGGACCCTGTTGTATGGATGGAGGAATGGGGAGATGGGAAAACAGATGGAGCTATTTTTTATACTCATTTTTCGTAGGGCATAAAAAAAAATTTACCATTCATATTTGGCTTTTTTTTGGCTTTTTATTCTTTTTTTTTTTTTTTTTAAATTCTACTCTTCACGTTAATTCTGTAACTGAAAATTTTCTTTTACTGGTAACTTAGTGTTAACTTCATCACGTGAGGTTATATGACATATCACTTCAGACTAAATTTGTCACGTCATTTGCTACATCAGCAATACTCGATGTAGCAATTTTTAACTTTTTATTAAAAAAATCTTAATTTTATTTTTTAAAAAATAAAAAAATTCAAAATTTTGATTTCTTAAAAAAAAAGTAAAATTCAAAATTTTTGTTTTAAAAAAAAAATTTCACTTTTTTTTTCCAAAACCAGAGTTCTTTGCCTATTAGAAATATGTATATATATTCAATATCATTTTGATTTGATTTAGTTAACTTACAGTCTTTTAATGTAAAAAATTGAAACTGAATTAAAAATTTTAATTTTTGTTGAACTTAATTTACTGATTATAAAATTGATTCAATTAATTGAAATTTAATTTAATTTAATTTTTTTAATTAATTAAAATTTTTAATTATTTTGAACACTCATAGTAATAGGAGGAGCTCGGCGGCTAACCCGGAACCCAAGGAGCAAACTCTTAACATGTGAAGTATTGAACAAGGCCGAAAAAAAGAAAGTTTACTAACCCTCACAAATTAATTATTATAAAGTAAAAAAAACCAGAAAACAAATTAATTATTAACTAGAGTTTTTTTTTTTTTTTTTTTTTTTAAAAAAACACTCAAAATCCGAAGGAACTGGATTGTCGTCGTGGTCTCCTTGCTGACCTTGCCAAGGCTGCCTCTTCGTTCCTCTGTTGTGCCCAAGCACTGATATTCGTCGACAACATCGTTTTCTCGAAAAGTCTAATATGGAAGCCCCGAGATACTATTTCGGCAAGGAGACATGCCATACCGACTCATTCCTTCATCAGTTTCATCCTCTAACGACGAAGTTACTGCTCGGAAAAGACCAATCCTCGCGGTTTTATCCCTGTGTACCTGCATTCGCCACTCCCAGTTCAAGTACGCAGCGACATCAACTGGAATTGAAACATCGGCAGCATCCTCCTATGATGTTCATCCTTGGCATGGGCTTTGTCGGCCAATTCTTCGCCCAATTCCTCAAAACCCAACAAGTAGGATGGTGAGTAATTTGATCAATCCCTCACCACTTCAAACTATATCCTTGTTTTCACTCTAATTTTTCCCCTTTTTTTTGTTTACTTTTCTCTTTTTGGATGTATGGTTAAAAGGACTGTGACTGGGACATGCACGAGCTTGACGAAGAAGAAGCAACTTGAGGAGAGGCGATTTGATGTTTGCCTCTTCAATGCAAATGAGCCAGAGTGAGTGAGAAATTTTCTTTTTTTTTTTCTTATTTATTTATTTATATTTTTGAAAACAAAAAATCATTTCAGAGGCGATGCTTTTGCATACTGGGGGCCTCTTTGTTTTGCAGATTGAACACGCTAAACGCCTTGAAATCTTATACGCATCTCCTCGTTTCCATCCCTCCTCTTGTGGGTGTTGGTGATCCGGTATGGCAATAGTAGTAATTGAGTTGTTCTTGCCAATCTGTAGATGCCAAGTGTGAGCTTCAATACATTTTCGTCTGTCTTGAAATTCTCTCGTTTGCTTATTGCTTTTGTAGATTCTTCAGCACGAACAACTCTTGAGATGTAGCCTAATGAACGGAAATCTTCAATGGCTTGGTTATTTGTCATCTACTAGTACGTTATTGTAAATGCTGGAAACGTGCATTTTGTTTTCTGACTGAGGCCTGTTTTGATATTTTGCCTCCTTGTAATTTTCTCATCATTTGAATTAATTATATCTCACAACACAGCGTGAATCTGGTTTTATTTGGCAGGTGTATATGGTGATTGTGGTGGTTCTTTGGTGGATGAGGAGTAAGTGGCCACTTTGGGTGAAAACTGTTTTTCTTCTAAGGTAACTAACTGCTGCTAACTACACGAATTGCTTTCGACGCAGCTTCCCGCCATGCCCTACAAACGATATAGCTAAATCCAGGTTGGCTGCTGAGCAGGGGTGGTTAAATCTGGGCCATAGTCTGGGGATTTCAACCCAAGTATTTCGACTTGGGGGCATCTATGGCCCTGGTAGAAGGTTGTGGCTACTAGCTCTTTGTGCCCAATAAATGTTGGATTTTGTTTTTATCAACATTGGTATTAAATAGTTGATTGTATCATTTTCTTTGTATGGTATTTCATCCCTACAATTATGTGCAGACTCACAGTTGTCAATTGCCATTATTATCATTTGTGTTAGATTGATAAGGGCTATCAATGCAAGTCTTTTTAGACCATGTTCTTTTTTCCTGTTATGCTATCGTGCGAGAGCTGAAGTTTTCAAAGTTATGGCAGTGCAGTTGACACAATAGTTAGGCAGAGACCTTTATCAAAAGGCCAGAAAATGAGAATGTCCAGGCAGTACACATCCAGAGTGCACGTTGAGGACATTTGTCAAGTGCTCAAGGCTAGTATCTGCATGCCTTCCTCCAGGTAGGCTTTTCTTTTTCCATTGCTCTATTCATTTGAGCTTTCCTATACATATTTCATTGGATTTATGATATGTTGTGACGTCAATCAAGCCATGAAATTTAAACTATTTATCACTGTCAGTATGAAGATTTAATAACCAAATTGGAAAAGGAAGGTCTGCTAGCACAAAACCAAATCCGTCGTTTGAATTTAGCCTTCACGAAAATTTTAATGGATGATGCACCCATCTTCATAGTCTTGTTTTTTATTCTATTACTTATCTAGTCTGAATTTAAATTTCTTTTGCTTACAATCACCTTAAGTGTGCCTGAAATCCCCCTTAAATTTCCCATTTTCAGAAGAATATACAACGTTGTTGATGATGACCCGGCTCCTCGTGAAGATGTATTTGCATATGCAGAGAAGTTGATTGAGAAGAAGTGGCCAGGCACGGTTAAGCGAAGGACATCATTAGAAAATGAGTTTCCTATCAATATGTCTACTTCAAGTGGCGAGAAACGGGTTTCCAATGCACGTATGAAAAGTGAGCTAGGACTGAGGCTTCTCCATCCAAGCTACAGGTCAGGATTGGGGAGCATTGTTGACAAAATGCAGAAACCATTTGAGCATGGTCCGTCATGTTCATGAGCTATAACATGGCCAACAAATTTCTGAGTTTGAAGGTCGATACCATTTCCTTTTGCAAGCGGTATCTCAACCGCAGGTAGAAAAACAATGACCTCTTCTATTTTGTTGTAGGAAGTTGAGTTCCGGTTAGATAATGTACCTCTTTTTTTTGTTTTTTGTTTTTTGTTTTTTGTCAATTTTCGAGTCAATGAATGTCTTATACCCATATTAGATGAAAAATGGGATAATACTCATTTTAGTTTTAAACGTTTGTAAATTTTTTTAATTTAGTTCTAAATCGTTCAACTTTTTTAATTAAGTTTTAAAACTTTCAATTTTTTGACAAACGAGTCATTTTATTAACGGAAGTTAGTTAAATCGTAAAAAATGACCGTTGACTGAACAGAAATAAAAAAAAAAAATCATATATATGGTTTTTTTTGTTATTTTTTAGTTGTAATATTTAAAAAAATATTTAAAAATGGCAAAAATAATTAAAAAATGATTAATTTTTTAAAATTGACAAATAAAAAAAATAATGAAAAGGCAAAATACCTTGTTATCACATTTTGAAATTAAAGGACTCAATTAAAAAATTTTAAGAACGTTTAGAACTTGATGGACAAGTTTTAGAATAACGAGGACTTAATTGAAATGGGAAAATACGAAAGAAATCGTATTTAAGATTTTTTTTATCTCCGTTTGGTCAATTGTCGTTTTAAACTGTTTGATTAACTTTCGTTAACGAAAAGAACTGAAAAGTTTAGAACTTAATTGAAAAAATTAAAAAGTTTAAAACTAAATTAAAAAAAATTTATAAACGTTTAAAACTAAAATTGGTGTAATATCGATAAAAAATATACTAACTTGTCTCTCATTTGATTCAGCATCGATTGTTCTTGAGTTGAGAAAAAAGGGAGGTCTAAAAGTGCAAGACCCAAGTATTGGTCTTCATAAGAGGGTTTAGGTCCGAGCCACTTTCTGATATCACGCAATGTTTTGTATTTGTTACTTTTGTCCACTTCTTTGGGTCATATTAACTTCTGCCATTCATTACAGATATTAAAACTGGACCACTGTACAATGGTAAAGAATCTGAGAGGAACCAATGGTCACAGTCGTGCCCTGCAGATAAGTAAAAGATGGTTCAAGATTGGAAGTAAGCATAGTCTGATGGGGAAGGTGCACAGTTCAAGATTGGAGCTAAGCATGATCTGACGGGAACTGTCCTCCTCACAATTGATAATGGAAACCCAGGACTGCTGGCTCAGGGGGAGGAAACCCCGACCGCGTTGGAGGACGGACGGGTGGGATTTACACATAATATTGACATCTGCACTGCAGCAGTTGCCGAGTTGTATTCCAGACAATCTTTTTATTTTCCCCCTATTGATTTTTAATATTTTGCAGGCATGCATGAAAAAATCCTGATACAACAGGGGTAGCGGCCTGCCTCTCCGACTATTTTTTAACCCAGACAAATACAATCAAAATACAAAAGTTATAAAAATTTTGTTCTGCAACGAACATCAAACGCGTCCCAAAAAATTCATCTGCAGCATTAATTAGTTTAAGTTACCTCTATCAGGTTATTATTGTACTTAACCAACATTTAAGGACAAATTAATTGATACCAACATCAAAAAGAAAGAAAAAAAAACACAATCTCTGCAATGTGGGTACTGTACATTGGCCGACCTTCCGAATATTGAGCAAAAACTTTTGGAATTATATAATCACATGGTAAAACGGCATGCAGGATTGACTGATCATGATCCAATAATTATACATACTTTACATGTGAAGACCCCGGGTTTTGTTTTTTATTTTTATTTTCTTCCAATTGCCGTTTCTAAATCAAAAACCTTTCACGTGCATAGTGATTTGTTTTGAGTCATGAGAACTGCCCATCAAATTTGGAAAATTTTTTTGATACTTTGAACTGGAAAACCCTTCTCAGTCACACGTGAAATAGTCTTGCCTTTAATTAGGAGAACATGGAAGGCCAGTAAGTCGTTAAAGAAAATAATAAACATGAAGATTACCAAGGAGTAATCTTCAGCAGTCCCATGGCGCAACAGAGAGACAGACCATCCTACAACTTGGCCTGTAAGCAGATTACCAAGGAGTCCCTTCTCTTTCGTTCCCTATCTTTAGACAAAAATGGAGGTGGGAAAGGGTGAAAGAAGGCAGTCACTTCTCCAAGCTTAAAAAGGATCTCTGCCTTTATCTCCAAGACCTCAACTTCATAAAACAATCATATCTCCAGCATTTCTGGGAAGTCCAGAAAATAAGAAAGAGAAAATCTAAGCTTGCTGGAGAACAAATAATCTGCTCAAGAAGAAAGGCTGGCATCAGAACCCAATTAACAGTGGGGTAAAAAAAAAGTTAACTTTAGACTACCAAGGACGTCAATCCTTCAGATATCTTGCCCAAAACCCTTTTTTTCTGGAGGAATCATTCTCCGAAAGGGATCTACTCCATCTGGCCCCAAATGAAAAATGATGTCTCAAGAATGGCTTTATGGAAGACCTTGCTGTGCTGGAACTGGGTTCCATCTTTGGCATGCCTCCATCTAGTAGGGCATTCTTTTCACAACAAAGATCATCAGAATCACTACCAACAGGACTATCTCTAACCTGGCTTCTTGAAATCTTTTGAAACTTTGCCTTCATTTCTGCTTCAGCTCTCAAAGCTCTTTTAGACATCTTTGAAACATGCTTGTTTCTTCCCATGCATGTTGGGCATGGTGGCTCAAATCTGTCAACCTCTAAGGTCATTGTCTCCAAGCACTCAGCATGGTACACATGTCCACACACAAGTACAGCGACCACTGGAATCTCACCGCTGTGCCAAGAGGATCTCTCAGTCAAGAACTTTGAGCAAGCAGCACAAGTTTGCAGATCTGAAGCAGGGGAACATGAGAACCAGCTGCTACCTCCAGCAACTTTGCCCAAGCCAAAGCCCAACTGTTCACTCTCAAAAGACCACCTCTCTCTTTGAGATGTGGCCACAAGCTCAGAAAAGGTTCGCATTGACCAACAATCAGAAGATCCACCGTTGGATGCCATTGCTAACTCATGGCTACTGGTGGAAAGTACAAATGATGACCTTCCTTCAGACAATGAATAATTATTTGGCGACTTCAATCCCAGAATTCGGCTATCAGAAATCTGCCTTAATAGTCGATGTCCAGGTGAATGTCGAGCACGTCTTGATGGGGTTGAGTTGGGATAAAGTGGATGACCACGACTAGGCAAAGGGCCAGCAACAGGTGTCAAAAATGGTGAATGCACAGAATATGAAAATTTTGCCGCAGATAAGTCCGGACCTGCAACAAGAATGTTAAGAACATATCAAGCATAGCACTAGGGCAAACTTCAGGTGAAGTTCAAAAAACTGTATTCCCAACGAAGTAAAAATAAGCCAAAAACCTGATGAACAAAGTCCTATAAATGGCAACAATATATAACTTCTTCAATTGCAATACTCATACAAGTGATTAAGGACCTAAAGACTGGAATTATCACTGGAAATTAGGAGTAAGAATCTCCAATTTATAGTCTCAGAGGATAATGGCCTTTAAGTATTATTCTGGTAACTACAAAAGTAATTCTCCCTAGACCAATGCTAGCAAGATAATTATGTGTTAACAGACACCAACTCAGTTCAACAAGAGTAATAGAATATGGCAAGAAAAAAGATGTTTACACTTTCATAGACATTACACATATCTAATAGCTTGTTTTTAGCGTTTCACTTTGAATAAAAGAAGATCCTCCTGAATAAAACAACTTACAGGTAACAATAACCCAGAAAAAGGACCAAGGCACATTTTCCGTTGAAACTAATGGGATGTCCTAGCTCTATGAACTAAAGGGATAACTATGTGGCCTTGCAATATATGCGAGAAAGATTTATAAAGGCCCAAATTATCTCCTGAAAAAAATTTTTGAGTAACAGAAAACACTCTTTTGCAGTGCAGTCACAGGCAAAGGTAAATCAAATTTCCAAAATCTTACCTGAAGTTTGAGTCATAAGATTGGCACTCATTCCTTCATGGACTGGTGACTTTAGGGAGATGGGAGTCCCAAAACTTTCATGCGGGCTTGCCACATCTGAAAAATCACCGCCATCAGAACCTAAAGGCTGCTTAATCTCCACACTAACATCTCTGCTGAGTCCATGAGACATTGGATGAGATGAATCATTAATTTCACCAGCCACACGCCTTCTATTTTCCCAACGGAAACTCCAAGTTGGAGAACATCCAACATTACTATGCAAACTGTTAACTCTAGTGCTGTCAGGAAGCTCCTTATCTCTAGCAGCAATACAGCAAGCTGCTCCCATGACTAATCAGATGCAAATGAGACTATCTGAACCCCAGGACAAGCCAGTTCAAGCAGAGAACAAACAATAAAATTTCCTGCTGAAAAACTAGAAAGCCAAATATTGCATTCTCAGAGTTTGATAATCCAAATGTAATTCAATATGAAGCCAAACTCTAATTGAAGATATAATACAAACCTCAAATCATGTTTCTGAGTGAGATGTGACACTACAACATTCTACTGAAAAAAAAAAAAATACCACAAGCATCAAACGAAGGTCCAGCCATAATAAACACAACAAACATGAATTTAATTCAGAACCCATCAATCCTCCTTTCAAAAGGCATATATCGAAATTTAAAGACCCAAAACATAATATAATTTTTAACTTGCAAAATCGACAAAGCGGAAAATGCTTGCACCCAAGCGAAAACATAATCTATTTTCCCAAAACAAACTGATGCATAACTAAACCAGCAACCCATAATCTATACAAACTGATTTATTTTTTTCCAAACAAAAAATTGGTTTTAATATTTGGGAATTTATGAGAAACGTACAAATTTTCTTACAGACAAAGCGAATACATAACAAAAAGGCAGGGATTGCACAAAAGTGAGATTCATTGATTAAAGAGAACCAAGTTGAACTGAAATCTGGTAAAGCGTAGAGAAAGGTGAAATGATGCTAAAAAAAGTAAAACTAGGGTTTGTTTAGCAAAAATTCAATTAATAAAGCAAAAAAAAAAAAACAAAACGAAAACAAAGAGGAAAACGAAAAAATATATAAAACGTCAAAATGGAAGGACGAATTTGATTAATACCACAATAAAAGGATGCGTTAAACGGAGCCGAACAAGAGGAGTTATGGGGTTGTTATACAAAGCAGTTCGGCACCCGTCTCCGATGTGGCGAGCAAGTCGTGCGTCGAAGGCAGAGAGCTAGAGAGAGACAGAGAGAGAGGACATGAATGGCGTGTATGTGTGGCAGCGTGGAGAGTTGTGGCCAACGGAGCGGGTGGATGGGTGGATGCTGATTGGCGTCGCGGCGGAGAGGAGCGGCGGAGCGATCGTTATGAGGAACGGAGGAGAAAAGTGGAAAAGAAAAGTGTTGTGGGCGTGTCTGTACGGCCGCTCAACAATAGCGGATTGAAGTCCGCGTGGGGAATTGTGCCCACTGCCCCGTGCCTGTAGGATGTTCGTTCGGCTTGTTTTTAAAAAAAGAAAATCTTGGTAGCTACAAAATTTTGTAACTACAAAGAGATGTAATATATGATATAATAGAGAAAATATACAATATTTTTTTTACTTATAAATAAAATACATGACATACTAAAGAAAAGTATACGATTTATATAAATAGATGAAATATATAACGTAATAGAAAAATTATAAGAAAATTATACAATATATCAAAAAGAATTATATTATTGTATGAATAGTTATTAAAAACTAAAATTTTTTAATTTGAGAAATATATAGTTATTCAGACGGATCGTATATTTCTCTTTAACGTATAATATATTTTCTTTATAAGTACAGAAAAATATTGTATATTTCACTTGATGTGTCGTATACGGCAGTGACTTGCAGCTACCAAATTTTATAGCCATGTAGTGATCCATTTAAAAAAAAAAAATAAATCTGTGCCCAAAAAAATTTAAATCCAACATATTTATTTTTTTTAAAGAAAAATATATCGCACTTATATTAATTATTACATATATAAATTGAGAGTAGAAATTTCTTTCACTCTCATATAATTTGTGTTTTATAATAATTTACATCTTATAGTTTCAAATTTAATACAAAATATGTTTTGATTAACAACTGTTCATCAAAGAAATATTAAAAAAAAACATATGCTCTTTCGTTGAATAAAGTTTAAAATATTCCAAAAAAATAACTCTAACAATTAAAAAATGTAAAAAAATAAATATAAGAAATTTACTTGGTTAAATTTCCTATTAGTAACACCATTATACGCTAAAAATGGTTTTATTCTCATTTTAACTATTTATAGATAATGTAATATTTTGGAAGGATTTAAAATGGTATTTTTGACAAGTATTTCAAACTTTTTTTTTTTTAATAATGAATACATAACAAAATATGCAAACTATTATAGAATTCAAATGTCAATATTTTTTGTTACATTTAAAAATATAGGCACTAAATTGTTATTGGACTTAAAATAAATTATATTAAATATAAATTTCTCTTTTTTAAATTCTCATTGCTCTTTTTTTCTTTTTATTTTCCCTTAAATATTGTCTTATTTTTAAATTAATTTATGCAATCTAATCGGCAATTGAAAAGTCTAGCCAACAAAAAATAAGCTCATTTGATTAAAAGACCAATCTCTTTTTTTTATTTTTTTGAAACACATTTTTAAAACCATAAATTATTTTCTATAACTTCTATTAGTCACTGTAATATCCAGAACTTTGCTGGACCATATGGCAACATTTAAGTGTCTACATGGCATTCATGCATGAAAGTACGTATATTTCATCCCCTTTAGCAGCCACCTTATGAATAAGTGTCATGCTGTCATCCCTACACAACCACTCAATGACACCTTGGACACACAAGTAACATTTTATAGCCTTATATATATGTATATATATATATATTCCTTGGATTAATGACCCAAATAGTCACAAAAGTCTTTCTCAAGTCCTTAGCAATACTACACCCAAGAGATTACAATTTCATTTAATTACATATTCCCTTACTTTGATAAGTGCTTGAGCATCTAAGGATTTGTTTATTTGTTGAAAAATAATTTGTTAGTGTAAAATATTTATCAAAGAAAATTTTTGTAGGGAAAATAAATTATTTTTCACTGTTTGACTATAATAATGAAATCTATTGCAAAATATTGGTCTATGTTTGGTACATATATATGAAAACTAAAATTTTTTGAAAACTCACAATAGAACTTTTATTGATCACAATAAATGATTGTACTCGGTATTTAAATATAAACTTCACCATTCATTTCAATCAATAAAAATCATCCAAAATGTCTATACATCGTAAAGTTCTTCAACTTTTTTGAGCAAGAAAAGTTCTTCAACTTATCATTGTAGAATCATAATAAATTTATAGATGATTGTACAAAATATAAAGAATGATATTATGCTACACCTTTAAAGTGTGTTACATGTGATCATATTACTATTTAGTCTAACGACTTTGATTTCTTCCTCAATCATATGAATTTAGAGTTGAAGCACACTTAATGTAAAATAGTGGCATCTCTATAAGTATATTACGGTTTTGGCTTTGGTCTCCCCTGCTGAAAGATTTACCCTTTGAGGCACCATTTTATTGCTCTTTTCATTGTCTCCAAATCCTAGCCTTCTATGCTCCCCTCTTCCCTAGCCATGCACCTAAAATATTATCCATAGACGCCATATAAAAACTTGCATAAAAGTAAACCTAAATTCATTTTTAGATGGGATATTGTTGTCCACAAAAACTATGCCAAAGTCAGATCCAAGTGAGACTACCCTGACCTCCGCTCACTAAAATGGCTATAACTCCCTATATAGACCTTGCATTGATGTGCCGTTTGTTGCATATGAAACTAGACATCGTAGCTTTCTGTACATATATAATTCATCAATTTTCCATATCTAGAGAGTGAGTTTCGCCTCTTCAAATTTAGAATCACGAACCTACTAGCATGTGGCCACTGCCACTACATTTTTTTGTTTATGGAACACATCATGAAAATCAAACTAAGGGATAAGCATATTTTTAGTCCTATACGTTTGTCCTTTTTTTACGCAGCTCCATAACGTTATAGCCGTTTTATTTAAGTCCTACACGTTAATGAGTCATTTTAATCGAGTCCAGTTTTGGACGGACGTTTGGTTGACCGTTAAATACAACATTGACCGCATTAAAATATTACAAAAAAATAGAAATACTTAATTTTAACTTATTAAAGTGAATAAAAAATAAAAATACGCTATTTCGAATAAATATACGTAAATATAATTATAAAAAATAAAACAATTTCAATAAATTTTAAAAAAAAAGAAAAAATAAAAAAAAAATTAGTTGGAGACCTGGTTGACTGTTAAATACTGCTTTGACTACGTGAAAATATTATGAAAAAATAGAAATACGTTATTTTAATGTATCAAAGTGAATAAAAAATAAAAATATATCATTTTAACTTATTAAAGTGAATAAAAAAATAAAAATATGTCATTTTGATTAAATATCATAAATACAATTGTAAAAAAAAATTAAAATTTCAGTAAATTTAAAAAAAATAGAAAAGAAAATTATAAATTTTGGTTTATACAAAATATTAATTTTTTAAAATATTTTAAAAATTATCAACAATTAAAAAAATAAAAAAATAAAAAAATTCATTCGCTCTTCTCCATTCCTTTCTCTCTCCTCCCTCCTCTCTTTCTCTCTCCTCGCCTCTCTCCCCTTCGTCTCTCTCTCCTCCCTCCTCCCCCTCTCTTTTCCTTCATCCTTTTTTCTTTCCTTATCATCGTCCTCTTCCTACCTACTTTCACATTTTTGTAAAAAAAAAATTGTTGAATTATATGAACACAAAATTGGATCTTATATGACAAGGAGAGAGAAAGGGAGGAAGGAAAAGAGGGGGAGGAGGGAGAAGACAGAGATGGAGGAGAGAGGGGCGAGGAGAGAGCAGAGAGAGGTGATGAGAAAGAAAGAGAGGAGGGAGGAGAGAGAAAGGAGGAAAGAATTGAGAGAAACTAATTTTTTTACATTTTGTTTAATTTTTTTAATTTTTAATAATTTTAAAAATATTTTCTAAAAAATTAATAATTTTATTTTATTATTTTTGGGGTTTTTTTAATTTTTTTTGTTTTTAAATTTATTGAAATTTTAATTTTTTAATTTTTTTACAATTTTTTTTACGTATATTTAATCAAAATGACATATTTCTATTTCGTCATTCATTTTAATAAGTTAAAATGACATATTTTTATTTTTTATAATATTTTAATATAGTCAAAGCAGTATTTAACAGTCAATCAGGTTTTTATCTAAATTTCTTTAATTTTTTTTCTTTTTTATTTGTAAGTTTATTAAAATTTTAATTTTTTTATAATTATATTTACGTATATTTAATGAAAATGACATATTTCTATTTCTTTCACTTTAATACATTAAAATAACGTATTTCTATTTTTTCATAATATTTTAACATAGTTAAAACAGTATTTAACGGTAACTAGGTTTTCAACTAAATTTCTTTAACTTTTTCTTTTTTATTTTTAAATTTATTGAATTTTTTAAAAATTATATTTATGTATATCTATTGAAAATAGTGTATTTTTATTTTTTTTATTCACTTTAATACGTTAAAACCACGTATTTTTATTTTTTTTATAATATTTTAATTGAGGTCAACGCTGATTTTAACGGTCAAATAACCTTCCGTCTAAAATTGGACTTGATTAAAATGACTTGCTAACGTGTAGGACTTAAATAAAACGGCTATAACGTTATGGAGCTGCGTAAAAAAAGAGTAAACGTATAGGACTAATAATATGCTTATCCCATCAAACTAATATGCCTTATCCCTCTATCACCTCTTTTCTTTATGCTTAACACAATTAGTGAAAGAGAATGCAAATGCGACATGCAAGAGAGCAAGAGTCAAGAAAGCTTCCTTGGTGAGTGATGATCGTTGATGTTGCCTTCCAGGAATTCGACTCCGAGAATGTAGATATTGTTTCATTGGGACCCGACGAGACTAAAGGAAAACAAAACAAATTAAAAAATTAATTAAAAGTGAAAAAATATAATGCAAAAAAAAATTTGTTAGGTTGCCTCCAACTAGCGCTAATTTTAGGTCCTTAGCTTGACCTTTCATTGTCAATTTATTGTGGATACTTGAAATTCATAATTGGAGTGACTCTTGGGTTTGCCTCCATAAGTTGGGTATAAGTAGTAACTTCAATGTTGACATCCTTGGTAGAAGCTCCATGAACAATGCATGATTGGAGAAGATCTTCAGGATAACTTCTACTAAAGACTTCCCTAACACATTGATCAATGACGTCTAACCTGCAACAAGAATCAACAACAACTGATTTTTTAATCATTTGAAAAATATTAAACTCAATCTTATCAATGAGATTGTTGTAGGTTTCAACTCTTCAAGGTGTAATCTCCTACAAATAGTCAAAGGCATAAGACTAATACTAGCGCCAAAGTCATATAAAGCCTTATCATATGACTTTTATCAATAACACAAGGGATAAAAAAAAATCTCTGGATCCTTAAACTTCGGTGGGAGCTTATTTTGCGAGATAGCACTACACTCCTCAGTGAGCACTATAGTCTCAAACTCTTCCAACTTCCTTCTTTTTTAAAGGATGTCCTTTAAAAATTTGGCATGTGCAGGCATTTGAGTGATGGCGTTGAGGAAAGGAATGTTCACATATAACTGTTTAAAATTTCTAAGAACTTCCCAAACTGCTGATTAGACTTTGCTTTTTGATATCGTTGAGGAAAACGCAGGGGAGTGGTATAGTTCTTATATGGAATTTTCTTCTTCATAGCTTCATGTGCTTGAAACCTTGGAGGTGGTTGCCTAGAATTTTGGTTAGAATTTGCAGCAATAATTTGGTTGGACCATGAGAAGTTTCGATGATTCCTCTAATCGGGCTTGTAAGTATTGAAATAGGAACTCCCTTGCCCTCGTTGATTGTAGTTAACAAAACTCAGCTGCTTAGTCAAAGGCTGTTGAGCATATGAGTTGCCCAATTGATAGTTTGCACTTAAATGACTTGCCCCACAAATCTCACAACTAAATGTAGGTGCATGACTAACCTTCATATCTAATCTCTCTCACAACTAAATGTAGGTGCATAACTAGCCTTCTTTTCTAATCTTTCCAACTTCTTAGTTAAAGTATCCAACTTTGCATTCACCATAGTAATCCCATCCACTTCATAAACTCCTATAGGTTTCCTATATGATGCTCTATCACTAGACCACCAAAAGTTGTTGGAAGTCATCTCATCAATCAACCTCAAAGCTTTTTCAGATGTCTTACCCATTAATGTTCCATTAGCAGCTGCATCCAAGTTCTTTTTGAGTGATTAAGAAAGGGCCATTATAGAATGAACCAATCTAATAGGCCATAGTGATGACACTGCTTTTGGAGATCCTTGCACCTTTCCCAATCTTTATACAAGGTTTTGTCTTTCCTCTGGCCAAATGTAGTAATCTTATTCCTCTATTTAGTTGTCTTGCCAAATGGAAAATACTTTGTAAAGAATGCTTGGGAAAGTGCTTCCCAATTGGTGAATGTGTTCGCAGACTTAGAATCAAGCCAAGTCATTGCTCCATCTCTTTGGGAAAACAAGAACAGTTGCAACCTGATTGCGTCCTCGAAAACACAGTTTGTCTTGAAAGTATCACAAATTTGAGAGAAGGACGACAAGTGTGCATCTAGATGTTCATTTGCTGAGCCTCCAAACTAATTATATTGCACCATTTGGATAATGGCTAGCTTAATCTCAAAATTATTTACTACTATTGTAGGTCTTGCCACACTAGATAAGCCATCTTGAGCAGTGGGGGTAGCATGATCCTGAAGAGAACGCTGATTATTGTTGTTTGTCATTTCCTCTTCTTCTTGTTTTTATTGGTTCCCAATTCTAATTGCCCGCAATGTCTTACTTATTTCTAGATTGAATTCAACCAAATTACCCCCTCACGATCTAGTCATAAACTTGAAACAATACCTAAAAGAAAAATAAGGAATTAATTAGATAGAATATAACAAAACAAAACTCTAGTTTAGCCTAACTACAAATTATACTAATATTGGCAAAACACCAATCCCCGACAACAATATACCACAAGTAAACGGGTCACAAGTAGTACAAAAGATATCGATCCCACAGAGATTAGTTCACTAAGTACTAGTTATTTGCAAATATTGATTAGCTAAAGAAACGAAACTGGACGAATAACAATAAACAAAATAAATTACCAATTAACAAAAAAAGTGAAAACTAAGTTAATTATAGCCCAATGTAGGATTTTTGATCAATTAAAAATATTTAGGATTTAAGCCTTCCCTATCATCCAACACAATTACCACTGAAACTTTTGATTGATTAATGATAATTTAATTTATTGAGGGTCGATTATCTAATTTTACTTAAGTCTCTTTCAAGATTCATTAAGCATGTAAAGATTAAAGAAATAATACTTTTGTGATACTATGTTAATCAAAACCCATAAATTATGTGATATCATTTAATCCTCGAAGAGTTTGTTTTTATTTCTAAATAACAAAACCCTAGGAATGGCAAAGGCATGAGCTAATTGCATACCTATCTTTCGATAGCGCACATCAACCTACAAACAAGCAAGGCAATGGGCCCTAACACCAAGAAAGAATTAAAAAACAATTATCAAATCAATTATCAAATATCATCAATCAACAAAGAAATCCACTAAATAGTCATGAGGATTGATAGTTCCAACCTAAACTCTGGAAAAGATGTTTAGCTATCCATAGTCATAAAATCCAAATCAGAAGACAGATAAAAAATGAAAGAGAATAAGAACAAAGAAAAAGAAAATAAATCTCTTCAACTCTTAGTCTCAGCCTTTTCAATCTCCAATTGGTGGTCTTCGATCTTGCTCTTCTGAGTTTTTCTTCCTTTGTGCATGAGACTTTTCTTTTCCACTGCTTACATTCTGGCCCTCCTCATGTTTTACCCCCTATTTTAATTAATATTTCATGCCTTCTCTTGATTCCCCAAAATGCCTTTAGGGTTTTGCTGCTTAATCCTAATTTTAGATAGATTCTGACCTGTGTAATGCAGCCCAATTTTCATCCCCTTTTAAGCAGAATCAGAACTCTGCCCAAACACAAAAGTTATAGCTCTTTTATTTTGCTTTCCTTAGACTCAAAAATAAAAAATCACTTGAATCCGGGTTGTATAGGAAGAGTTATGTCCAAATTACTGAATAGTGGCCATTATAGACGAGAATTCTCCTAATTAGGAAATAATTCCTAATTGGAGCACCATTTACCTTCAAAAGCTCTGCCATGCTTACCAAAAGTCTATCTAAAACTCTTTTTATTTTCTTTAATACCCATAATCAAGGAATTCTTCATCTTTTGACCCAAATCAACTTCAAAATGTCCAATTCGCATGGCTCCTACAAAAAAAATAGAAAAATTATATAAAATTCTCATAATACTAAACTTAAGTAATATTAATAGGACACAATTTACATTGAAAATAAGGGAAACTATGGGCCAAATTAGATGTTAAAAGCTGGCTGAAAGATAAATTTAGTATCAGAACCTAAATTAATTATAAATAGCATATCCTAAAGATCTTAGAGATGTTGTAAGATATTTTAATAAACAATCTAGAAAAAATAGAAAGGAAATTAAAAGAATTGAAAAAGTTCTGAAAGATTCTAATATAATAACAAATCCTTATGTAAGAGATTATTTATATAGGGATAGCTAACATTTGACATCCTAGCAATATGACATATTTACAAATGACATTCCCTCATTTTACAAATTATAAAAAATATACCAAAATTTGTTTGCGGTTATAAGAAACATACTTCGTCAAGTGACTGTCAGTAAAAATTTGTTTTAATTACAAAAGTGCTATTATAAATGACTTGAATGGTCTAAAATGCCCTCCCATGTACAATACCCAAACTTTTTATTGTCATTCTGTCAATTTTATCAAATATACAAATAAATTTCAATTTTATCATAAATCTTGTTTGATATTTAAAAAAAAACAATTTAGTGATTAAAGAAATTTTTATCTGTAACAAAAATATGTGACATGGGACAAAAATAAAAAGCTGAAAGAAAAATGGATTGATTAATGGGCCACGGGAGATTTGTTGTAGTAAGTCCAAATTCAATATATTAATTAAAATCTCTAATTAATTAATTAATGTAATCAACCGGCTCAAGCAATAAAATAACCTCAATGATGAATAGGAAAACCCAAAATAATCAAAATTCAAATTTTGTGTTAATTCTCAATCTGTATGCTATTTTCAAAATTCATAACATCCAAGTTGCAAACTGATTGTTATATGAGCTTACCTACTTGATTGAAAAGAGAGAGGAACTTTGTTGGACCAGCTTAATTTTCAAGAGGGATTCAAAAAGACCAAACCTTGTGATCAGAAGAGAGAGGGACAGGCTCGTCGTTACGACACAAGACGGCTTTGGAGTCACCTCAATGGGCGACGATGAGCTTATCAGGCACACAACGACGGCGATAGATCAAACAGCATCACAATTCAATGATTGCATCTCACACCTACAACCAGCTCCAACTACTGCATCCTTGTTCCACCCCACCACCTCCCTGTCCATCCACCAGAAGCTCCGCTCCATTGCTTTCTTCCACTCCGACGGTGACACCACCGCCACCGCTGTTTCTTTGCTTTCCAGCTCCTCCTTCACCACCTCATGTAGCCTATCTCTGCACCTCATCACCATCTTTAATAATCAGCAAAAATCAAAATTCCCCTTTCATTTCTAACATAACAGACAACAGTCCAGCTGATATTCAAGAAAAGATTCAAACTCTACTTACATTAGAGCAACTTTGGCCGTCGTAACGTCGAAGTAATGCAATTGGATCGTTGTAGCCTCGAGGTCTCGATGGCAGAAAGAAGGATGCGTTGCCACAGCAGCTTCCATATCTCTTCTCCTTCCAAAAACTGACGCAACACCAAATTTCGAATGCACCTGTATATCCATTAAAGGCAATAAAATTGACGGATTTAAAGGGAAGATTATCGGGGATTGGCTTGCAATTACAATTTCCTTGCTTTCTGATTTACCATTGTGAAGCTTCTCTTCCACAGCCTCTGAAATGCAATTTTTTAACTTTTTATTTTTTATATTCGACTTATCAAATTTTGCAAGAGGTGAGACAGCCGCTAGGTTGCAAAATGATTTGAGGATTTTTTTTTCCCTTACACACACACACACACACACAAACACACACACACACACACATATATATCGGAGTATTATAGACATTCACGTTTTTCGTCGGGGTTGACTAACATCCGTTAGTTAGAGTATATTTTTCGTACTTTCTGAAATTAGAGGATGTCAGTTATTAATATACTATATTTTTATGATGTCAAATGTAAATTACCCTTTATACAGTAAATTAAGTTTTCATAAGGACACAGAAAGATTTTATACAAAATATATGTGTAGTATACCTTAATGGACAAAAAACTAAATTTCTGGCTCCTTATGACTTCCACTCCCTGTCTCCGTATTGGTTCCCCGAACTTAAGACAAGGTTTTTTTTTTTTTTTTTTTTTGAGTGAACTTAAAACAAGGTTAAAGCATCCAACAACTTAAAAGCAGTAAACAAAATAAAAAAGAAAAAAAGAAAAAAAATCACTTGGATGGTGTTTGTCGACGGAAGAAC
Organism: Carallia pectinifolia; assembly: GCA_037832335.1. Classification (NCBI taxonomy): domain Eukaryota; kingdom Viridiplantae; phylum Streptophyta; class Magnoliopsida; order Malpighiales; family Rhizophoraceae; genus Carallia; species Carallia pectinifolia. The sequence goes on along the minus strand of CM075446.1, from coordinate 8,630,241 downwards.
TCAACTCACCGTGCATGTCATCTGCGATGATGCAAACATAACCTACCTTTTAAATTAAATTATTTCAATTACTTAATTATATTTATGCGGGAATGTCACCGGCTCACCACGATCTCACATCATTCTCGATGTTGCCCCATCCATTATCCAAAGCAAAAGCTTCGATAAATTAACGGAGGCTAGGTGTTTGGTTGTTTCGGTCATTTGTCTTTGATACCATTATGGTATTTACTAATATACATATTCAACCAGTACAAGAGCTTTAACAAATAAAAAAAAAGAGAAAAAAAATACTAATAGAAGAAGATTAAATTGAAATGTGTGTTGTATAATTGTGTAAACTAATAATTTAAAAAAAAAAAAAATATATATATATATATATCTTGGTTGGCAGCCGCCAACCTTGAAGTCAAGGTTGGCAGCTGCCAACCTTTAATGCCACCAACCGATTGGTTGGTGGCAGCAGGTGGGGGAGGCCTATAAATGGCCTCCCCAAATTGAAGCAAATGACAGAGAAAAAAAAGAAGAAAAAAGGAAGAAGACAGCCAGCAGCAGCGACGCGCAGAAAAAAAAAAAAAAAAAGGCAGCGAAGCAAGCGAAAAAAGAAAAAAAAAAGAAGAAAAAAAGAAAAAAGAGAGAGATAGTAAAAAAAAAAATCAAAATATTACAAATCCGGCTGGGATTAAGCCTCATACGGCCCTCAGCAAAATCCAGGCAGCTCATCCGAGAACAAGTCTATTCGACCCTCGGTGAAATTAATCCAGATCGGCTCAGATCAAATCTCTACGGTTCCTAAACGTAGTCAAAATATCCAAATCAGACACAGTTTCAGTTTATCCAGTTCAAGAAAAAGCGGTGGAAATTATTTCTGTCCAGATCAAGCTCGTGCAGCCCTTGACGGAGTAAAAAAAAAAAAGAACACTAATCGGAGGATCTACGGAGATCGACCCCACGTAAATTTTCTTTTACTTTACAATTTTTATTTGTAATTTATTTTTGTATTTTCGAGTTTAATTATTTTAGGCTCGAAATTTACGCTTTACAAATTTTTGGCACGCTCGGTGGGACAACTTCACCTCCCATCTCTTGTTCCTAAAAAAAAAAAAAGAGGTAAAAGGGGAGCTGAGAGAAAAAAAAAAGTAAAAAAAAAAAAGTAAAAAAGTAAAAAGTAAAAAAAAAAGTAAAAGTAAAAAGTAAAAAAAAAAAGTAAAAAGTAAAAAAGTAAAAAGTAAAAAGTAAAAAAAAAAAGTAAAAAAAAAAAAATTTTTTTTACACGTGTTCAGCACATCAAATGGCACCGAAAAGGAGTACAACTGCTGCCACAAAAAAGAAGGTAACGGCTCCATTGCCTGCATCAACTACCCTACCTGGGTACGCAGGTCCAGAAACCCGGGGACGGACACAATTTCTTGCCGTCCAAACCCGACAAAATGTCGAAATGGAGACTCCACAGTTTGCACAACAGGATCTCTCCCCTGACTCTCTTGCCGCATGAAGGAGTCGATCACCCACCCCGATCGAAATCGGGGGCAACATGACGAAGCCTGCTCAACAAAATCCGACTCACACAAAAGAATCAGAAGAGTTTTCTCCCCCAGTCTTTCCCGGAGCCTCATCTGTTGCCGTCCTGATGACCAACACAACCAGCACAGAGGAAAGGATTTCAGAATTGGAGAACAAAATTTTACAGTTGATCAGAGTTGTGGAGGAAAAAGATCAACAGATCGCAGCTCTCAAAGGAAAAGCCCCGATCCAAGTTGATCCCGAAATCCGCGAGGAGCAACCATATCCACCCGGTTTCACTCCAGAAGCCACACCAGCCGACGTCTTCCCTGCAGAAAAGCGACCAGGTAGTTCTACACAGCTGCCACCCTCAAATTCTGTAACTTCGCTATCTGTTCAACAATTGCAGGAAATGATAGCCAATACGATCCGACTGCAACAAGCTACATCCTTCCAAGGATCGCAGATGTACGTCAAAACGTACACCAGACGGATCGAAAGTCTCAACATGCCTCTGGGCTACCAGCCGCCCAAATTTCAACAATTCGACGGACGAGGCGATCCCAAACAGCACATCGCCCACTTCGTTGAAACCTGCAACAACGCAGGGACTTACGGAGATCTCTTGGTGAAGCAGTTTGTTCGTTCACTCAGAGAGACCGCTTTCACCTGGCTCATAAATCTTGAACCAGAATCGATTGACAGTTGGGAACAGTTACAACGAGAGTTCCTCAACAGATTTTTCAGCACTCGAAGGACGGTAAGTATGATGGAGCTTACCAGCACCAAACAAAGGAAAGGAGAGCCCGTTGTCGAATACATCAACAGATGGCGTGCCCTCAGCTTGGACTGCAAAGATCGCCTGACGGAGACTTCTGCCGTGGAGATGTGCATCCAAGGAATGCATTGGGAGCTGTTATACATCCTGCAGGGTGTCAAACCCCGAACTTTCGAAGAACTGGCGACCCGTGCACATGATATGGAGATAAGTATCCAGACTTCCGGAGGCACGGTTCCCATCCAGTTAGACCAGCAAGGGGGCAGAAGGGAGATTAAGAAACCCAACAGCTCCGGAAAAGGGAAAGAAGTGATGACTGTTGAAGCCGCACCAGTAAAAGTGGGAGCTAAAGCCAAGGTAAATCCTCCGACCCAAATAACTCAGCCAAAACAACAGGAAAGGCGGAAGGTGACATTGCGAGAGCTGGAGCAGAAGCAATATCCATTCCCCGACTCAGACGTCCCCGACATTCTTGAACAACTCTTGGAGGCGAAGCTGATCGAACTCCCAGAGTGCAAGCGGCCGAATGAAAAGGATCGAGTCAGCGATCCAAGATTCTGCAAATATCACCGGATAGTAAGTCATCCAACTGAGAAGTGTTTCGTCCTGAAGGAGCTAATCATGAAGCTCAAAAGCCAGAATAAAATCATTCTGGATCAGGAAGGCATAACTTCTGCAAACCAGACCACCATCACTTCAAAACCATCAGAGGAGGTGACACACCACAAGCAGGAGCCGCTTGACAACAAAAAGTCGACAACGGAGAAGGTATATGAAGCTCTCCAAACCCTTCTCGCTAACCCTCAGCTGTTTACAGCTTTGCAAACAACAGAAGTGTGGCAAAATAAAGTCGGCAATACTCTTCAGACCTCAGCTGAACCTCTGCCATCAAGTAATTCCAGCTCGACGGAGCATCAGGCGGACCAAAATCACATCGGATGTTACTCTGCTATCTCATTTTCAGATGAGGATCTCCTGCTGGGGTCCAAACCCCACAATCGGCCGCTGTATGTATCAGGCTATGTGAAAGAACAGAAGGTTCGACGTATTCTGATCGACGATGGCTCAGCAGTCAATATTATCCCAAAATCCACCATAAAGGAGCTCGGCATCGGCATTGATGAATTATCAGACAGCCGCTTGATGATTCATGGCTTTAATCAAGGAGGACAGAAAGCAATTGGGATGATTCGCTTGGAGCTAACTATCGGTAATCTCACTTCTAGCACTCTATTTCACGTGATTGATGCACGTACCACATATAAGATGTTGCTAGGACGACCGTGGATTCATGGAAATGGAGTTGTGCTCTCAAGCCTGCATCAGTGCTTCAAGTACTACAATGGTGGCGTTCAAAAGGTCAATGCTGACTTAAAGTCATTCGATGATGCTGAATCACATTTGGCGGATGCAGTCTTCTACACTGACACAGACAATCCGGAGATCATTCCGTCAAAAGCTACTTGGACTGGGGGCATCCACAAAAAGGGAAAAGCTGTCGAAGAACCTGCCAATGCTCAACCTCAGACTCCAACAAATGAAAAGCTGCCACAGCCTGCTGAGCTCCGTTCAAAGGATGTTGCATCTTCAAACTCCACTCCAGTCCTACGCTATGTGCCAAAGTCACGACGCTCAGAAGGTCAACCCCCTTTCTCTTATTGTATTGATCTTAAACAGGAGCAAGGTCATAGCCAACCCAAAACAAAGGAGCTGCACAACCTGAAGGAGACTTACACTCTGCCGATACCAAAGATTGAGCCGGTTTTGTCCTCAAAACCATTAAAAGGCTTCGTCAAACCACACACGGGGGCAGTTGAAGGCGGCTCACTTCCAGAAAGAAGAACAAATGAAGGATTCGATCCTAATGCATACAAGCTCTTGGCCAAGGCAGGCTATGACTTCTCAAACCCGAGCACAATGGGTACACTGCCATCCACACATGGCACTACTTCTCAAACATCACAGTCCCGACCTGGCTTAGGCTATCAGGAGAACTCACCTGTGCGGATCACGCTAAAGAGCCGAAGCCGAGCAGCTGATACACGTGCCATCACCACCACCACCAAACAAGACAGACTTATCCAGTCAAACAAAGAAGGTGAAGTCAGAGGTTCTGCATTTCATGTCACAATTAGCGAGGAGGCTGATTCCAACTCATCAGATGGTGAAGTGAAGGAGGCTCCCCCGGAACTTGAAGATGGTGGCCAAGCAACTGTTGATGAACTCAAGGAGGTCAATCTTGGCTCTCCGGAAGATCCTCGACCTACATTTGTAAGTGCTTTACTTACTGCAGAGGAAGAGCAAGAATATGTTCAGGTATTAAGTCAATACAGGGACGTGTTCGCATGGAGTTACAAAGAAATGCCTAGACTTGACCCGAAAATTGCAGTGCATCGTCTAGCAGTAAAGAAGGGTGTTCGTTCTGTCAAGCAGCCACAACGACGGTTCCGCCCGGAACTAATTCCACAAATCGAGGAGGAGGTTAACAAGCTGATCAATGCTGGCTTCATCCGAGAGGTCACCTACCCAACGTGGATTGCCAATATAGTTCCGGTAAGAAAGAAGAATGGACAGTTGAGGGTATGTGTTGATTTTTGTGATCTTAACAAGGCCTGCCCGAAAGATGACTTTCCGTTGCCCATAACGGAGATCACAGTCGATGCAACAACGGGTCACAAAGCATTGTCTTTCATGGATGGTTCTTCAGGCTATAACCAAATCAGAATGGCACCAGAAGACGAGGAGTTGACAGCATTCCGCACCCCAAAAGGAATATAATGCTATAAAGTTATGCCGTTTGGATTAAAAAATGCTAGCGCCACTTATCAACGTGCTATGCAAAAAATTTTTGATGACATGCTGCACAAGATTGTAGAATGTTATGTTGATGACTTAGTTGTAAAGACTAAGAAGCGCAAAGACCACCTCGAGGATCTCAAGACGGTGTTCGAAAGACTTCGCAGGCATCAGCTCAAAATGAACCCTCTCAAGTGTGCATTCGGTGTCACATCAGGAAAGTTTCTTGGGTTCGTGGTACGCCATTGTGGAATCGAAGTTGATCAGTCTAAGGTTGAGGCAATTCAAAAGATGCCTGAACCTAAAAACCTGCACGAGCTGCGAAGTCTACAAGGAAAGCTGGCCTACATTCGCCGTTTCATCTCTAATTTAGCTGGGAGATGTCAACCTTTCCATCGGTTGATGAAGAAGGATGTCAACTTCGAGTGGGACGAAGCTTGCAGCAAAGCCTTTGAAAGCATAAAGAAGTATCTTTCCAATCCACCGGTCTTAGGTGCTCCAATTCAAGGAAAGTCGTTGATTCTCTACATTGCAGCGCAGGAAAGATCTTTGGGAGTCTTGCTTGCACAGAAAAACGAGCAGGGAAAGGAAGTTGCCCTGTACTACTTGAGCAGAACACTAAACGGTCCGGAGCTGAGTTATTCGCCCATTGAAAAGACATGTCTAGCACTGTTCTTTGCCATTGATAAGCTGAGACACTACATGCAAGCTCACACGGTACGTCTCATTGCCAGAGCTGATCCTGTCAAATATATCTTATCCTGACCAATCTTGTCAGGACGACTTGCCAAGTGGGCAGTAATTCTACAAAGCTACGACATTGTCTACGTGCCTCAAAAAGCAGTCAAAGGACAAGCTCTAGCAGACTTCCTTGCAGATCACCCTATTCCGTCAGATTGGGAGTTCACAGACGATCTTCCAGATGAAGACGTCTTTTACATTGAGACACTACCACCATGGACGATGTTCTTTGATGGTGCAGCAAGACGTGATGGTGCTGGTGCCGGTATAGTGTTTGTCACTCCTCAACGACAAATACTACCATATGCTATCATTCTCGGTGAGTTATGTTCAAATAATGTTGCTGAATACTAGGCTTTGATCATTGGTCTTCAAATGGCTGTCGATATGAAGATTCCAACTATAGAAGTCCATGGAGATTCCCAGCTCGTCATCAACCAACTTACAGGATTGTATGACGTGAAGAAAGAGGACCTTGCACCTTACCATCAACGTGCTCGACAGCTAATGGATGAATTTGAAAGCATCACCTTGGAGCATGTGCCTCGATGAGAAAACACTCAGGCAGACGCATTGGCTAACCTGGCTACTTCTCTTGCAAAGTCAGAAATCCAGGCTACAGTTGTTGCTGTATGTCAGAAATGGATAGTGCCACAAAAGGATGATGAAGAAACTACAGCAGCCAACGCTGTATCTGTACGTCTCGCGGAGGACGAGGATTGGCACCAACCAATCATTGACTACCTACAGCACGGGAAGCTGCCCGAAGATCGTCGTCATAAAACAGAAATTCAACGACGAGCTCCCCGATTCATATATCTCAAGAATGCTCTGTATCGAAGGTCTTTTGATGGAGTTCTACTTCGCTGCCTAGCCAATGAAGAGGCAAAATAGGCTCTCACTGAAGCACATTCTGGTGTTTGTGGCGGACATCAATCGGGGCCTAAGTTGCACTTTCAACTCAGAAGGATGGGATACTACTGGCCAACCATGGTACGTGATTCAATTGAGTTTGCTAAAACCTGTCAAGCTTGTCAATTTCATGCGAATTACATACATCAACCACCGGAGCCACTGCATCCAACTGTCTCATCCTGGCCCTTTGAAGCTTGGGGTCTCGACTTAGTGGGGCCCTTGCCAAAGTCATCCCTGGGTCACCTGTACATCCTCGCTGCAACCGACTACTTCTCAAAATGGGCTGAAGCCATTCCACTTAGAGAGGTAAAGAAGGAGCATGTTGCCAATTTCATCCGGACTCAGCTGATCTATCGCTATGGAGTCCCTCGATTCATCATCACTGATAATGGCAAGCAATTCTACAACAGCTTGATCGACAAACTTTGCGAGAAATTCAAGTTCAAGCAGTACAAATCATCCATGTACAATGCCCCAGCAAATGGCTTGGCCGAAGCATTCAACAAGACGTTATGCAACCTGTTGCGGAAGGTAGTCTCTAAATCCAAAAGAGATTGGCATGACAGAATTCCGGAGGCATTATGGGTGTATCGTACAACTTACCGGACTCCAACACAGGCGACGCCATACTCACTTGTCTACGGTGTCGAAGCAATACTGCCGTTGGAAACACAGATTCCATCCCTACGCATGGCTGTTCTGGAAGGACTCACACAGGAAGAGAATGCTCGCCTACGTCTGGATGAGTTAGAAGCCCTAGATGAAAGGAGGCTCGAAGCACAACAGCAACTTGAGTGCTACCAAGCCCGGCTCACCAACACGTTCAACCGCAGGGTCCGCCCTCGATCTTTTCAAGTTGGAGACCTTGTTCTTACAGTGCGACGGCCCATCAACATGAAGCTTCGGCCTGGTGACAAGCTTACTTCCAAATGGGACGGGCCATACTTAGTGCAGGAGGCCTACACTCACAACGCTTACATGCTGTCAGACCAAGAAGGCGTCCGAATCGGCCCAATCAATGGTAAATTTCTGAAACAGTATTATGTGTAAATATGTTTTTTAAAAAAAAAATCAAAAAAAAAAAAATCAAAAAAATAGAAAAAAAAAAGAAAAAAATAAAAAAAAATAGAAAAAAAAAAATTGCGAAGTCCCGATCTGAAAGACCAAGCGAAAGTCCAAACCCAAACACTTGAGCCCAATTCAGAGTCAAAACCCAAACACTCAACCCAAATCCAAAAAATTCAAATCCAAAACTCAAACACTCGACCCAAGTCCAAAAATCCAAGTCTAGAAACCCAAACACTCGACCCAAATCCAATCCAAAACCCAAAAATTTCAAGTTCCAGACACAATCCAAAACCCAAGTTCAAAATCCAATCCAACTCCTGGCCCGCATGAGTATAAACTGTGAACGGCCCAAAAATATAAAAGCAACGGAGGGTTTGAGTCTGAAACTCAGCATCAGTCTCAACCGATCTTCACCACACACTAGACCTTTGCTCCTCTGCCACAACAAAGATGGAACCAGTTGCAGAACCTCAAGACAAGGGAGAAGAAAGGTCACCCCGCACAAGGTGGTAACCAACCATGGCGCAACTGCAAATTCTAGAGGAAGTCTTCCACAACAATGGAGGTATTATGCCTAATGCATCTCAGATTTACCAACTTGTCTCACGATTGCGCCCACTCGGGGCAATCGAAGGAAAAAATGTGTTTTATTGGTTCCAGAATCGGAGAAGCAGGAAGAAACCAGCACTGACAGCTGATTTTTCCAAAGAACAGTCTGCTGTTCCGATGGTAGATCCCACCAGTACAACTTCGCCGTCAAATGAAATAGGTCCGAGTTCTTCCACCGCAATAGTCTCTCCACGGTATGTTCATCAAAGCCGTAGCCCATGGGAGCATGCACGCTGGTCCTGGTGGTCTTACGGAGTCAGCCAAGGGTTCATCCCTCCTAGATACTTAAGTCTAGGAGGAACTTTTCTAGCAGAAAGGAGTTATTCCGGCGAAACTTTGCCTCTCTTTCCAGAATATTCCGACAACATTAACCAGCTGGAAAGCGACGTCGACGTCGACGTCGACGCCAACATCATCGGCCCACCAGACGAGGTCGAGCTTGACTTGGAGTTGCACCTCGGGCCCCGCTAGGACGGCCGACAAGATAAGGTGCAACGACTTCTGCAGCGACTTCTGCAGCACGCGGCAACGACTTCCGCAGCACACGGCAACGACTTCTGCCACACACGGTAACGACTTTCGTGACACGCGTCAGCCGCTGCCTCTTTTGTCTCTTATGCAGGAAAGGGACGTGGATGGCCCTACCCGATTCTGCATACCTTTTTTGACTTTTCAAAAAAAAAAAAAAAAAAAAAACTCTTTATTATTTGTATATATATCCTGCATGCCCGAGTTGTAATATTCACCCCTCAGCTCTTCTTTCTCAAAAGAAAATGGCTAGTCTCTGCACTTGTCTCAGGAAGTTCTTCGATCAAGAAGTTGGAGGCGCACGAGCTAAGAAAAGAAGGAGTAGTCTTCTTCGAAGGATCCCTAAAAGCCCTCGAAACTCAGTCTCCAACGCCATCGGTGTCATGGAGTTCCAACTACTCTCCTTAGTTCACATCTACCACAGAGGGATGAGAAGCTGCAATTATCCTAATCTTTCTTTGGATGCAGCGACGTACAGGGAAGTTCCAACTACTCTCCTTACGTCGAAGCAGACTTGGAAATCATCACTACAGTCAGTCTCTCTGTGAGCCGGTCTTGAAGTTCCAAGGTCATGAGCCTTTCTCTTGGGGAGGTTGAAGTTATTTGCCTACTGGATCATCCTCACCAGAGCTCTGGAACTTTAAGAGATATAAAAAATCCTTTGCGGGCTATGGAAGCTCGAACGCACCTGGAGCCAAGACTTCAATTTCTATATTGGCTGGACTGCTAACTTCTTCAAGATCATATCGGTTTCCTATTGCGATCCAACAACAGCGGACATGGTCAAAGATAGAAGACTCCAAGATTCAATGTTCATCAGGACTTTCCAAATTTCAAACTGGACTTCAAGATTCTGTTCGAATTATCTCTGTAAAAATCTTTCTTACCGAACCTTGAAGTGGGGGCATTTGTAAACTAATAATTTAAAAAAAAAAAAAAATATATATATATATCTTGGTTGGCAGCCGCCAACCTTGAAGTCAAGGTTGGCAGCTGCCAACCTTTAATGCCACCAACCAATTGGTTGGTGGCAGCAGGTGGGGGAGGCCTATAAATGGCCTCCCCAAATTGAAGCAAATGGCAGAGAAGAAAAAGAAGAAAAAAGGAAGAAGACAGCCAGCAGCAGCGACGCGCAGAAAAAAAAAAAAAAAAAAGGCAGCGAAGCAAGCGAAAAAAGAAAAAAAAAGAAAGAAGAAAAAAAGAAAAAAAAGAGAGATAGTAAAAAAAAAAAATCAAAATATTACAAATCCGGCTGTGATTAAGCCTCATACGGCCCTCAGCAAAATCCAGGCAGCTCATCCGAGAACAAGTCTATTCGACCCTCAGTGAAATTAATCCAGATCGGCTCAGATCAAATCTCTACGGTTCCTAAACGTAGTCAAAATATCCAAATCAGACACAGTTTCAGTTTATCCAGTTCAAGAAAAAGCGGTGGAAATTATTTCTGTCCAGATCAAGCTCGTGCAGCCCTTGACGGAGTAAAAAAAAAAGAACACTAATCGGAGGATCTACGGAGATCGACCCCACGTAAATTTTCTTTTACTTTACAATTTTTATTTGTAATTTATTTTTGTATTTTTGAGTTTAATTATTTTAGACTCGAAATTTACGCTTTACAAATTGCTCTGAGATGCGAAGAGTCACATCTACATTTTTAAATATTACTTGCTAGTCTAATTTGGAGTATGACCAACAGATACATGATCAACGATTGTTTACTGGTTGAGGATTCTCTTTTAGCTTCTTCAATCTGCGTAATGCTTTAAGTTAAACTGTTTGTATCACTATGTGGAAATTGCATACTTCCCTTAAAATCCATTGATTAAACACAAATAAGCAAATATTATATGGACACAATTTTTTATCGCAACAGAAAGCCAACTAACGTTTCTATTAATTTGAAAGGCAAGATTTGGTGCAATGGTAAAGTTAATGCATTGTAACATTTAGATTATAGGTTTGAGTTGCATAAGCAATCTCTTAATGTACGAAACAAAGTAAGGTCATGCATATCTAATCTTCCCAAACCAAATAACGCGCAAAGTCTCGTGAAAACTTCTTTGAAGAATGAGAGTTTCGAGTTTGAATCTTTGGTAGTGTTAATTCATAAAAAAATAATTAGTATGTACGGCCGCGCCATTAAGTTAAACTATAATTTGGCAGGAGATATCGTTACCTTGTGCCAGATATTGTTGGAAGATCTTTCACAATGGTTAGTCATTCGATGCTTTTAGTAGTAGTTTTTGTTTTGATAAGCGTAACAACATCTCACAGGCAAGTTTGGAGCAGAATAACTAAAAAGAATACGTGTGTCCATGAAATTAATTAATTAATTAATTAATCGTTTGAATAAGGCATACGCCAACCCACAACATAATGTCTAAACCGTAGTGTAGGGGACCAAACTTGAGCGAGTACAAAGAATACCATATTTATATATTAAAATGCCAAAATCACCATTCACTTATTTCAAAAAATAGTTATTTTCATCTTCCATATATCTTAACGATATAGACTTCAAAATAAATTCAAAAATTTCAAATTCCTCAAAATTATTAATGGTGGCTTAAGGCTTATAAGTGCTATGTTAATTTGCAAGGAATAATCTTCCTATTTCATTCGAATTAAAACCATCATTCCTTGTCAAAAAGAAACTGATGTTAGTGTATACGCTATTAGCAAATATGTAGGTTACTATGTTTAATTATACTTCATGCATATTATTGATCAATGAAAGCTGTTCTTTATTTTTAATATTTTATATATATATTATACAGGGTAATTGATAAAATCTAAAGATAAAGTCTATAAAATAAATATACTTTGCAAATATAATTATGATGAAATTATAATTATGAGATGCATATGTTATCAAAAAATTATTTTTAAGTATCCTTGGTCGATGTGCCGTTAATATGAGACATTGACAGAGCTGTGATATAGACACATGTTATAGTTTTATTTTATGAGAAAAGCAGTCAATTTCATAAATTGAAGTATAAAGATACTTGAATAAAGATTTGAATACTTGTTAGTTGAATAAATTTACTGAATTGACTCATTATGAGAATTTCTAAATAAATAATCACTTGTCTGTAAGAAAAATTTCTCATGTGACAGTCGTATAAGTAATCCTTGGACTTTGATCACCCAAGTATCTTGTATAAGAATTGATATGTTTTGATTTTACATTTGGACTATCCTAATCATAGATCGCTTGAAGAGGTGAACATTGGCATATCATAAATTATATTTAAATAGTTGAGTAATTAACAAAGAATTCATAAACCTAAGTACTAATGAGAGAATGCTTCATTTGTTTACGATAAATATTAATTCAAGAAATCCTTGCACAAAGTGAGCAAATGACTCATAAGGAGTCATTATCTCATTCATGAAATGAATGTTTGGAAAGTAATGTAATTGGATAATATAGAATAAACACTAATTTTATACTTTATGCCTAATTAGAATATTAGTATGATGAAATTATTGAATTACACTGCAAAACTGTGTACTTAAAGGATTAGTCAAACCACTTTTATAGTCTTAAGATTTTGGCAAATATGATATGTTGCTGATGTCAATCTTAATCAATGAATATAAATTAATTAATAATAATATTAATGATAATTAAAGGACTTTAACTTATCTAATCTATTGAAATTATAATTTATAATCATTGTCAACATGCTAAGATCTTATGGGGTTACACATATTAAGGAAATTGGTGAGAAATGTAAAAGGAGATCAAATTACACTTGACTAAGAATTTTGAGAAACTTTTGGGTGAAATATATGATATTTAAAATTATAGACTAAAATATAATTTATTAGAAATTGACACTATGATTTATGCAACCAAAGTTTTCTATAAATAGAAACCATATGAGCAAACCAGATAGACAACCTTTTTGACATTTAGCACTTTCTTTCCCTTGCCTACGTCTCTTTCTCTTCTCTCCCTAAAAGAGTTTAGGTTTAATAATTCGTCTCTCCCATTTAATAGAGTTGTCTCTTCTGATTTGTATGTGAATAATATTAGAGGTTCGATGTTTGGATTGTCGTGATTTGCGACAAAACCATCAACTGGTCTAAAAGAGAAGAAGAAAGAGAAGAAGAATTGAAGAATATTGTGGTAAAAATTCTAGTTTTTAGACTAAATTGTAATTATATTTAACAAACATTCAATCTACATGTAAGGATCTAAATTTTAAATCTTTATTTCTGTTATATATTTCTATGATAACCATATAAATATATAACATCTCACATTAAAAATAGCACGAGGTTCACAGTTAACTTATTTTTATCAAAAGCAATTCTGTTCTAATCCTCAAAAAAAAAAAAAAAAAAAATTGTTTAACCCGGAAACAACATTAAATGTAAGTCTTGATCATATAACAAGCTATAAATAAAGCTTCGGTAATTGACTCAGAAAGAATAGAATAATTTTAGTTGGCGACAGGGATAATATCTTTATTCATGCATGAGATTTGGAGCAAAAGGTAGTGGATTCTCTCGTTGCTTGTATAGACAGTTGGAGCGAATTAAGTGATGAAATATATAAAAAAATCTATGCCTTACTCAACAACATATATTGAACCAATGCATCACACATTAATGAATGGCGGCGAATCAAACCCTAGAAATGAAAAAAAAAAAAAACAAAAAAACAGAAAAAAAGAAGAAGAAGAAGAAGAAGAGGCCGAACGGCACTACTAGTCCGATCTTTATTTCTTCACCCCATTTTTTTTTTCCTCTCTCTTCCATATATAGTTTATTTAAGCTTATCTGCGCCGGTAAATTAATAGAAACGTTGATTGTATAATCTGGAAGTTGATTTTCCTGTCGCCCCCATATTATCGTGGATCCGTATGTTTCACACTTAAACTTTGCTGGAATATATTCTGTGTGTACTGCTCTCTTATTTTTTATGTGACCTTTAAACCACTTTAATTTATTTCAATTTGATCAAGGAAAAGAAAATATAATGGACCTATAAAATAATAAGTTGTAAATAATGCGATTTCCTATAAGACCCACAATTTAACAGAGTTGTGTTTTAAAATTTCAACGCCACAAGAGTTTAACAATATATATTTTAAAATTAACTCTTTTGTGGCGTAACGCGGTAGGTTCACAATGTATATATAAATTTATTTTTCTTACTTAGTTTTTTATGAAGCGTTCACATTTTGAGTCGTATAAAATGAAAGCATGTAAAGAGTAGGAAAATCAAACTAAAAAAAATGAAAAGACGGTGGTGTAAAGAATAAATTTGCCTCATGTTTGAAGGATCAAAATTTGGCAACCTAGAATTTTATTGCTCTCTTTAATTTAAGTCATCCCCCACCCCTCTTTCGATATACACTTACGTGATTCCATCATTTTAATGTTCACCTTGTGACTGAAAAGATGATAACAATTAGTGATTCCATCAATTTAGTGATAAAATATTTCAAAATTGCATATGTGCAATGAAAAATTCAAAATATACTGATATTTTTATTCCTTGTAACAAAGTATCCATTTAAAAAGTTGTAAGAAATCATAAAAAAAAAAGTCATTATAAATGTCATAAAAAGGCTATATTGCGCTTAGCTTATAAAAGGACATACTTGGTCTTTGAGAGAGGTTTTACAATAAATTTTCAATTGCCTTTTGTTTTTTTTTTTCTTAACTTGATCATGGCGATGAGTTCAAAACTCATAGTACTAATCTACGTTATCACATCAGCTGAATGAATTTGATTAAGTGGAGTGTGTTGATTTAATAAAAGGGATATTAGTCATTTATACATTTTCCATTACTTTGACTAACCACAGTTGGTTGGAGTTTTTCGTTTATTTTTTTTTTTTTTATGTTCTAAAATGCAAGATGTGAATTGTTACAGGGTCAAAGTAGATCATGTTAAATGAAAATTTTCTTTTTTTTTTTTTTTTTTAAAAGGTAACCAATGGAATGAGATAAATGGGTCATAGCATAGGCTACTAGATAATTTCGAAGCATACCTTAATATGATGGGGGGAAATATTTGACCTAACCCTTTGATGAATCCATGATCGCACGGGTTTCCTACTTCAAAACTAATTATCAATTTCCACAGCAATTGAAATGTGTACATGCCAAGAAGGTTGTGGTCTCTCCATATTATTTTGGAATCATCTACTTCTATTTTTAGTCCATTTCATCTTCCCCTTTATTTGATAACTACCTTCACCCTTCCATTCTTTCAGGGAAGGTGGGGGTTCAGGAGAAACAGGAAAAAAAAAAAAAAAGACTAAAAGAAGAAATAGTTGCAAAGAGTAATCACGAAGAGTTTCATAGGATTAATTAGCCTTAATTATTATTTCTTTTTTTTTTTGGAATCATTTTCTTTCACATCGCATAACAGTAACAATATAGGATTAATCCGCGGATACAGGAAAGTTAACAATTTTGCCCTTTCATATATGGTTAATTTAATTGCCTTGCACCTTTCAAAATTTTGCCCTTTCATATGTCTCTTGCAAATGTGTGGATTCTGAGGCAGATAACCAACCACGGAAAAAGCATATAATCTCTGGAGAAGCATATAATAAAAGATAAAATTAAACACCCACATCATTCTCTAGAATTCACATCTCCATAAATTAACGCACATATATAGCATCACAAACTACATACCTGACGAGATGTACCCAAAAAAAAAAAACTACATACATGACGAGGCCACATCACACCGCATCTATCAATGACCCATAACAAGTAAGGCCGGACCATTAATGACCCATTCCGCTTGATGGTTACCGGTGTACTTTTTCCTCGCTTGCACCATTTTGCCGTAGCCAGTTTTTTCAAAAAATTATTTTAGGCACTAAAAAACTGCAATATTTAAGATGACACAGCATACACCTGAGAAAAAACAAAAAACAAAAAAGAGAAAACCCCACATCCTAAATTCCTCTCCAGTCCACTCAGTACAAGAACCCAAGCAATTGGCTACCATTTGGGCCAACTCCCACCAATAACGAGAACATTATCAATATTGAAACAAATCTGGGGATGCCATGATTGGCTGGTTCACATAGATCAAGTTTGATGGGTTCATGAAGTGATCGGGACCACCTGTTTGGGAACCACCAAGATGATCAGTTTCATAGATCCCGTTACTTGTGTTGATAAAATTGATGATCTCAGTAAGGGAGTCAAGTCTTTGGCTCAGTTCCATCAGCTGCACCCTTAAAATTGAGTTCTCAGCCTCAGCATTCCGGTAGTGCAGGGTGATGACATTGATGCTTGTCAGGATTTGGTTATTGTCCGTCCTTAGTTGTGTCACTTGGGCCATCAAATCATCCAAGTGCTTCTGCTTTCTCATCCTGGACCGCCTCGCGGATTCCCTGTTAGATTCCATTCTTTTTCTTTTCCTTTGATCGATCAACACCTGCAATTCCCCTTCAGAGCCAGAGTTCTGAAGCTGACTCGGAGTGGAACACGAGGAATTCCCACTAGAAGATGCCATATGCAATAAATATTTGGTGTTTCTACGCCAATGAGACCACTAATAATCTCAATAAAATTGAGACCTTATTATATGTATATATAGTTGCTTGATCTCGATCTAACTTTATTAGAGACTTAAAAGACGCAGACCCAGGTACCGGTAAGTAACTATGTAAGTAAGTATATATTGTAATATTCAGGCGGATATATGAATGATTTATTGTTGGCCCAAAATCTGCAGAAATTTATGAGAAAACATAGAACCAGTAGAGAAACACGACCGAGAAAGATTGTACAAGGTGGCTCCTGCGCCTGAGAGAGGAACTGACTGTAAACCCGGAACGAAGGATTTCACTGAGCACTGGAGTCATGAATATCAAACAACAAGGTCAAGACATGCAGCATCAAAGTTTACAGATGTAAAAAGGATGTGTCTTTTGGGCAGAGTGACAGCGTCATATGAGATCTGAACTAGAAACAAGGGAACTTCTCACTCAAGTACTGACGGAATTTCAAGAGCTTGAATCAAAAGGGGCTTTTCCCTTGGACTCTAAAACCCAAGATTCAAGAGAAAAATCCCATGAAGCAAGACTCAGAAAGGAGCCAATTAAACACCAAAAAATAAAAGCAATACAAACAGAGCAAAGAAGCCAACACTTGCAGCAAAAACCAGTAAAATCCCAGCTCTCAAACCCAGAAAAGCAGAAGGACAGACGGAGAGCTAGGGAAGCAAAGAAGCCAAGGCCTATGAGGGGGGAAGAAAAGAGGAGGGAAGAGGTTATTCTGGTTCTCGAGGGAGCAATTTATAGAACAAACATGGAGAAACAAGAAGACGAGGGGAAAAAAATGAAAATGATAAACTAAATAAAAATTATTTAAAAAATCAGAAAAATGAAAAAGGGCAAGGAGTAGAACATAGGAATCTCCAATCAGAGTTGTGGGGAGGTGGCAAGTTGATTTGGCAGGTAGGATGGCGACGAAATTTCCACCAACCAATGCAATGACAGGTTACAGCTGGTGATCATGACCCATGTCCATATTTGGTGTGCTGAGTTATGCAATTATTAACCATCTTTCTTCGCCCAAAAAAATAAATAATAATCACTGGCTCGATCTGATTCCGATTTAAGTTACAATCGAGTCCAAATCGAATTACATCAAAATCAGAACTAATTTCACTATTGTTATTCTAATCTAAAATGGGGAAGGAGAGTCTCTGTTAATGATCTCCTCTAAAAAGTTGAACTAATTTTCCTTTTGCATTCTTTATATATCTAAGAAGATATTCTAATTGTTAAAGTTCAGATTTATATTAAAAATTTTTTTAAATTTAATCATAAAAAAATGTGTAATTTATGAAAGAGAAGTAATATATTTACTGCATAGTTCATACCTCAATTATTCTCCTACTAGCTCAAAAAAAGTATCTTATTATATAGTTATCAGACTTGATCTGATTATAGACTCAATTAAACAGTTGGGTTATCGAGTTAATGATTCAACCATCAAGTTACTAGTTGAACTGTATATTCAAACTAATAATAAAAATAAATAATAATATGTCAAAATTATTCTTCATATATCATAAAATTCAAATATTTTGGAAAGAAAAATAAAATTTTGCATAAGAAGCATTTGCAACGTATGAGAAACAGACATGAAAAACAAATTGTTTGATTTTATAATATAAAATTATTGTATTCAAATAAATAAATATGAGGTAAATTTCTAAATTCTAAGATTTTATTGACAGATTACAATTATGAAAGTTATATGAATGGTGATAAAATATATCGATACTTTTGGTAACTATTAAAAAAAGGGTTAATAGTAAAAAAAAATTACCACATTTACGCATGTAACAAATCTAACATATTTTTTTAAAAAATGACAAATCTAATACAATTAAATTATTTTATAATAAATCTTACATGTCGGTAGTTAACACTAATGAAATCCATTAATATATACACGTGATATGCCTACGTATGAATAATTGATCACGTGATATGTCACATGTCATTTTAATTTAAAATTAATAAAAAAATTAAATAAAAAAATAAAAAAAATATTTACAAATTTCTAAAAATTTTCTCTCATTTTTCTCTCATTCTCTCCCTTGATCTTCCTCTGTTATGCACTTGTGCCAACCCGAAGAAACTCGAAAAACAAAACCATGAACGACATCCTTAATCTCTCCAAAAATACAACCAAATTTTCATGGTCTAAGAGAAATTAAAAGGCATCTCTTTTTAGATCTCCATTCTTCGTTACACTAATCTCTATCTTTACCCTTTTCTCCTTCTTTCTTCTTTACATTTCCTTCACTAAAACCCCAAAATCTCTCTTACCCAAATCTTCAAATCTTGAAATCTCTCAGCGCAGCAGATTCCAAAGCCGGTTTCAGGGAGAGAAGTTCCTATGGTACACACCACACAATGGGTTCAGAAACCAACTGGCAGAGTTCATGAACAGCATGCTAATGGTTGCAATTTTGAAAAGAACACTGATTGACCCTCCAATGCTCGACCAACATGCGTTTGCACTTGGGATACAAATGAACTCGACTCAGTTTCGTTCAAAACGTTGGTCAAGTGTTTGATAAAAGGATGGGAATTGGGAAACCAGGTCCTCTAAAAAAAAGACATAACGATGGACTAACAGCAATTTGAGAAATGGAGGACATGACAATTTACCACTAGTGTTTCTAGTTCTTGCTATTTACTTCTCACAGGCCATGGGAGAACTTAGAAGAGGAGGGCTAAGGAGAGGAGAGAGAATAGAGAGAGAAAATTTTAAGAAAATTTTAAATATTTTTTAAATTTTTATTTAATTTAAATTAAAATGACGCGTGACACGCTATATAGTTAATTATTTACATTTAGATATGTCGTGTATGTATACTAACGAATTTCGTTAGTGTTAACTGACGGTGGATTAGATTTATTATAAAATAATTCAATTGTACTAAATTTGTTATTTTTAAAAGATGTGCAAAATTTGTTATATGACGCAAAGGTGCTGAATTTTTGTTTTTATATTAACCCTTAAAAAAATAACTTACAGTAATATTTTTTACCATTGTGGCATCAGAGGAGTTGAAATGGGCATGTGAACAAAAGATAAATAGAGATAAAAAATAAAACAAGAGCACAATTTTGTCTGGAGAAAAACATTGGACGAGTTTTATATGATTGGTCATAGGGTTTATCAAGACTTGCCCCAGTTTGACTAAGTTTTGATTGAGTCAAGGTTTTTTTAGTCTAAATAATAATTCAACCCGGTCCAATGTTCGGGTCATCGGGTTTTCAATTAGATAGCACAAGTTGGGCCGGGTTTGATAATAGTGTTTTATTATGTTATAAAAAGATTTTTCTCTCTCTTAACTAAAATTACTTTTTACCATCTCCTCTCTCCTTCAATGGAAAAAAATGCCCTCCCCATTTGACTTCAATAGAGGAGGTCGACCTCCTCAATCGTAGCATAAAAAAAAAAAGTAGAGAACACCAGGGAATCGTTAGATACATATGTGTTATCTTGAGGCCCTCTCTAAAGGCACTGATAGGTTTTTTACAGAGGCAGTTCATGGTGTCTCTAGTACACTTGCTCTGTAACATCAAATGAATTGTTATATAGAAGCTAACGCAAGTTGTCAACCGAATGAAGATATATCTCTATATTCTAACAATAGTTGCCCCTATATTAACAAGTTGAAAGAAAAGAAAAAGGTTATTAGAGAACAATGGTGGAATACTCTCATCGCCAAATTATAGGGCAACTTTGGTCGTTATAAGCACCTTTGCAACCGATGCCAGTCATTATGAGAACTTGAGGGAGAATTGCATATTGTGGACCTTGGTAATGCCTTTTTTAGCATCAAGTTCACTTTTAAGGAGGACTGCTCTTTGTAATGGCACATGGGTAATCAATGGTCATTAATTAGTAGTTAGAGAATGGGCTATGTACTTTGGTCCCTCATGAGCTCAATTTTGTAGTTTGGTGAGCAAAATTCCCAAAAACTCCACTAGAATACTATTATAATGATGTTTTAAATATTATTGGCATCCTTATTGGGAGAACTATTAGAATTGATAGCTTTATGCTTACTATTTCAACTTGTAAGTTCACTCGACTGTGTGTTCGAATTGATTTTATCAAACCTTTACTCTCAAAGTTTTGAATTGAAGATCTACATATTATGGGTGAATATGATAGCCTTCCTTAGATATGCTTTTGATCCGGACATGCATGCCATGTTAATAATGTGTGCCCCAACACCATAAAGCCTACTAGAGATAGCCCGATTGCATATGGAAATCATCTCCAAAGGGATCCAACAATTAGTGTTTCCAATCCACAACTCAAGAAGTTTAGTCTTTAGAAGCAGGAAAAAAAAAGTGAGAGAAGGGTATCTCAGAAAGAGCTAGTAAAAACGACATAAAGAAAAGAAAACAAACATAGTGAGAATTAAATTGTTAAAGTATTGTGATTTGTAATCTTAGATCGGGATAATGGTAATACTGATGAGTATTATCAACAAAGTATTGTTAGTTGTTTAATATGGCAACACTATGATTTTGAATTTAAATAGGGGTCATTCTAGTCCCGTATCTTTGGGCTCATGCAAGGAGATATTTACGAGAGCTACATTGATAAAACAAATGAAAAGAGAAATAAATAATAATTGTGTTTATTTTTCCCCCACTAATCAATATAGTGTCAGCTACACCATGCCTGAGAATTTAGGTGCCCATAGTTGATGTTAACAATAAGCCTATAAAACATTTTTTTTTACAAGGTCTAAAAGATCCTATGGACGGACAACAAGCCCAACCTTAGGGAATTAAAGAATGATATAGCAAATTAGAGAGATAGTCAAACCTAGCTGAAGTATATAGCTCAACAATTTTTCATTAATTTTTTCTTTGGTCTTGGCTTTTGCCATTTGGAGTTTTTCCAAGTATTGGGTCCTTGAGTTTGAAAGAAAATTTTAGGGCTCAACCTTTGGAGAAAGAAGAGCATAATGTACTTATGTTTTTGGTTCCCTATAAAGCTCTAGTTTTAGATCATATTTAAGTTGTATTCTTTTAACATTACTGAACTATTGTTGGTGCTCCCTTAAATTATATAGTGCAAAATTGCTTTGAATCATGACAGTAACTAGAAGGACTGAATAAAACACTCCTGGCAATTATTCTTAAAGTGAACCACCCATATGAAATGAGTCAATTCATAACCCTTTTTTTGTAATGTTGTTTACAAACTTAATGTAAAAGTTACTGTGGATCATTTGTGACCTTTAATGACTTCTCTAATAGGTCTTCTGCAAACATGCTTTTATTTTTTGGTCTTTACCGCATGATACCATTATTGTAGCTCAGGAAGTAATGAACTTTGTACGAAAGAAAAAGTAGGGCAAATTGGTGTATATAGCACTAAAAATCGATCTTGAAAAAGTACATGAGAGAGTCAATTTGGAATTTTAGAAGAGTACACTTCATTTCCTTCCCTTCCTTGCACTCTTTGTGTCTCTTATCATGGACTGTGTAACTTCGGTTGATATGGTTGTATTATAAAATGAGGAGTGCGCTGAAAATTTTGAACTTCA